>CM042245.1:44888633-45306133 GCA_023566225.1 Romanogobio albipinnatus | reverse complement strand
TTGTCTTTCTATCTGGTGTGAATCAGAGCTTAGCAGCTGGTTCCCTTAATGCAGCTCTACAAACTGAGCTCTAAATTGTTTTTCAGTTAGGAGGCAGGTGGCCTATAAGCCATGAGCTCAATGCAAAAGGGTTACAGTATACCCAGTGACTGCCGTAGAATGGAAATGGAAAATGTCCCTTATCAGAGTCAGGGAGCGATTAGCATGCCAATTATTACTGTAGGTACGGTGTGATGCTGCTAATATCAGCTGCCACAACCAGGCACACAAACCTTGATGCGAACATAAGCTCAGGCAAACACAGAAAGAAACGTATGCGCACACAATCTCCCACACAAGCACAAATATACAATCTTCAAAACAGACATTTTTCCCATGGCTGGTGTAAAAGATATAGCCAGATCTTTCTGCCCACCTTGTATTTCAGGAAAGCAGTACAGTTGTGAGTGGCATGCGGTTGGCTCGACTCATTACCATACATGCAACTAAAATATAATTGGGGCAGCTCGCAGAACACCTGCAGAGGTGAAGGTAGGCATGCTTGTTCCAGCTGGTGGAGAAAACAAAGTATACCGTCCATTCAGGTTGACGAAAATCATCTTCTAATTAATATTAGTTTTAAGCACCGGTTTCTTTGGAGCAAAATGAAGGGGAACTAACACCTTGGGCCTCTTTTTCATTTTCTGACTGAATGCCTGCAAATGTGTAACAGAGATATAAAACCGACAGGCCATGGCACCATAAATGCCACTACCAAGACAAATGTTGTACACGCCTAAGGCCAGGAACGCTAGGCGATCTCAAATGAGATGACAAGTCATCAACAATAAGGGCTGCAATGGACCCTGGTGAAAGAAAAAAAAAAATGAAGCAGGTTTTTTTTCTTTGGGTAGAGATCATCTACATTATTCAACACAGGTTCCAAAAGCAGGTTCACACAGTGAAGAAAAAGAAACATTTTTGATTCCCCACAGAACATTTCAGTGACCAGCTTCAGTGAGCATAATTTTATTCCTAGTGTGAAGAACATCTAAACAACCTTTTTTTTTTCATAAAAGAACCTTTTCTGCTATGTGTTTTTAAGAGTTTTAATTGGTCAAATAAGATATTCAAATATGTCCATTTATGTGTTTATTTGACACATGTACAGTCAGCCTGTTATTATTGCAAAATAAAGCCTTCAGTGCAATGTATCATTTAGTTTCCTTAGCGTCTTACTGTTGCAAAGCATTCACTAATATCATCAAACAAAGCAACATTATGACATTTCTGATGTATTGAAGATTATACATTGCTTTCACCTTTTATGGCCAGAAACCATCAGCCTATAATGAAACCCCAACATCAGTGTCCATTAGCTTACATCATCTGCCATGAATAAGTTATTCCTCATACACTCTCGTTTCACCTATGACAGATGACACACTGACTCATTATGAGTCAAATGACTCTACCTGAGAGTCTAACAATGCACATACACAACACACACACACAACACACACACACACACACACACGTCCAACCACAAGCTAAAGTGCCTATATTTGTTTGTGAGGCTCGTCACATGACCTTTGAAATGTGCCTCATATCGGACACAAGTCTAAACATGTGGCATTCCTAAAATGTCCCACAAGCGTAAAACTCAAATTCATCATGACATCAAAAGTCATAATGTGAATAAATATGATATTTTACAAAAACATTCAAATGGGAGGAATGTGCAAAACTACAGAACACAAAGTATAAAAAAATAACCAAATGTTGGATTAGCCTATCAAAACAGTTCTCATAGGACTTTAAATGAAGCATAACAAAATGCATCAGAATGCAGGGGGCTTCAAAGAAAACATGGTAATTGTGAAAAACAGCTTGAGACACAAGTTGAGACACAACAATAAAATAACAAATATTTTTATATATATACAACGATCAGGCATAACATTATGACCTAATATTGTGTTGGTCCCCCTTTGCTGCCAAAACAGCCCTGACCCGTCGAGGCCTGACTCCACTAGACCCCTGAAGGTGTGCTGTGGTATCTGGCACCAAGATGTTAGCAGCAGATCCTTTAAGTCCTGTAAGTTGTGAGGTGGGGCCTCCATGGATCGGACTTGTTTGTTCAGCACATCCCACAGACGCTCGATTGGATTGAGATCTGGGGAATTTGGAGGCCAAGTCAACACATTAAACTTGTTGTTGTGCTCCTCAAACCATTCCTGCACACAGCCACCAGGGAATAATGTTTCCATGAAAGGGTGTACATGGTCTGCCACAATGCTTAGGTAGGTGGTACGTGTCAAAGTAACATCCACATGGATGGCAGGACCCAAGGTTTCCCAGCAGAACATTGTCCAAAGCATCACACTGCCTCCGCCGGCTTGCCTTCTTCTCATAGTGCATTCTGGTGCCATGTGTACCCCAGGTAAGCAACGCACAGTGTCCCGGCCATCCATGTAATGTAAAAGAAGACGTGATTCATCAGACCAGGCCACCTTCTTCCATTGCAACGTGGTCCAGTTCTGATGCTCACATTCCCACTGTTGGTGCTTTCGGCAGTGGGCAGGGGTCAGAATGAGCACACTGACTGGTTTGCGGCTATGCAGCCCCATACACAACAAACTGAGATGCACTGTGTATTCTGAGACCTTTCTATCAGAACCAGCATTAACCTCTTGAGCAATCGGAGCTACAGTAGCTCGTCTTTTTGATCAGACCACACGGCCCAGCTTCCCACATACATCAATGAGCCTTGGCCGCCCATGACCCTGTCGCCGGTTCACCACTGTTCCTTCCTTGGAGCACTTTTGATAGATACTGACCACTGCAGACCGGGAACACTCCACAAGAGCTGCAGTTTTGGAGATGCTCTGACCCAGTCGTCTAGCCATCACAATTTGGCCCTTGTCAAACTCGCTCATATTCTTACACTTGCCCATTTTTCCTGCTTCTAACAAATCAACTTTGAGGACAAAATGTTCACTTGCTGCCTAATATATCCCACCCACTAGGTGCCGTGATGAAGAGATAATCAGTGTTATTCACTTCACCTGAATAACACTGATTATATATAATGTTATGCCTGATCGGTATATATATATATATATATATATATATATATATATATATATATATATATATATATATATATATATATATAAACACACATTATTTTGTGATTGATGTGATTCATGCCTGAAATCCAGCCTGTGGGGGGAAAGACATGCATATAACGCATCCAATTTCTTTCCACATTTGAACTGAAAATGTCAAATTCATGGTGATTTCTGCTGTTCACACTGTCATCCGCAACAAATATGTGTCTCATGAGGGGGAAAAAAGTCCAATTTGGGACACATTCAACCATGTTGAAGATGCATTAAACCCCAGGAGGCAAAATCCACCGGGGAAACTATATAGCTGACACACAACAACATCATAACGGTGTCATCATGGGAAATCAGATGTGAACACCTGCATCTACAAGTTTACACCATATATTTTTAAGACCAGAAATCAGTACATGCAGAAACTGGTTTGTGCATGGATGAAAGGGATCTTCATTCAGCTTTCTTTCTTTTTTTTTTTACATAGCCAACTGGGTATTTACTCATCTTATTGAGGTCAAGTGTTTTCCCATGAGGGTGGACAACTTGCAGTATGTATGACAACACCATTCCACATCTCTTAAGCAATGCCAAGTTGGATAACTCACACAAACCATTACCAGTCAGGGTAAAATATTCAAAAAATAATTCATTGGTGTAGCAGTCCTCTCATAGAAAACACTATTTATAGTCATCGCACAGAGGGCAAAAAAAAAAAAAAGCCTTTAGTCAAAGAAACCCACAAGTCAAAATACAACATGAGACGTCACTCATCATGAATCGGTTAAGTTTGCTCTAGAGATGCTTAAAACAAACCCTTCTGACATCCGCCTGTTTCCCAGGCACAACAGACAACAACAGTACTCCCAAACCACAGCACGAAGCAGTGTGCCTTCAGGTAAATAATTAACAGGAGAGAATATGTCAGGCAGACACTAGGAAAAACGACAGCAGCATTGTTCTCCTACAATTGCACTAGCTGACCACCAAACTACGGCACTCCACCGTTAAATATTAATGAAGGGGGGCGGGTGAGCGATACTTCAGTGCGTCTTTTTTGCCACAGGCATCATGCAAGAACATTTCAAAACAAAGGCGCGCGTTTTGATGACCATCGTTGGTCCATTCCGCTGTGCTCCATCAGGTCCGGTGACCCGGCGCTGCGTCTAAATGCCCTGCGTAAACGTCCATGTATCATATACAAGCACGCGTTCGCGTAATGGGGAGGGCTGCATGAGGTATTATGAAGGATGAAAACAAGCGAAACCGTACCTTTGTTCACTCTCCGCAGTATCTGGCATCGGCATTTGAAAGAGACGGCTATCATACTAGCTCAGCCGAAGTGCTCATCCAAGGGCTGCGATGAAAGCGATTCCTCGCACACACATAGCACAAGCGCCGTGTCCCACAGGAGAAAGCCAGACTCCGTACGCGGTGCAGAGCTCGAATCATGCACTACGTCCCTGCAGCGCTGAGATCCGTGGTTTTTTAGTGGCAAATCATATTTTTCCCCCCACATATAAAATCCACTGGAAAGCGCGCAGCAGAAGAACACGCACAGCGCGGCTGATGCGTCTCATCTGAGACTCGGTCTGATCTGAATGGGCTTTGAAAGTTAAAGCATGCTTGGTGTATTCAGTAGTAACCGCGTACCTGAGCACAGCAGGAGACAAGGGACTCTTTCGTCGATAGAATTGCTGTTATTTGCAGTGTCAGAAATTAACTTTTCCATTAAAAGGCATTAGCTATTTGCCACTAGACTTTTTTTTTTTTATCCTTTATGAGGGCATAGTTTCAATTTAATCAATTCATTATCATAAATTCGCAATCTGCATAATTAGATTTAGAATGTATTACTTATAGAGCTGTACAGTTTATAGTAGCTACTAAAACCTGGAAAAGAATTGCCCCATTTAAGCAATTTCCTTAGGGTTTTTAGAATGGCTGTTCCGAATTGGATTGAAACAAATTTGACTCATTCAACTCTGAAAAGTACCATTAAATAAATAATAATAAATTAAAAAATCCATTGGACTATCCAGAGGGAACACAGCAAATTCATTTACAAAGAATGCATCACCACATGTTGCATTTGGATAGCATTTTGCTTTATATTATATTATACTATACGCCCTCAAATCTAACATAAAAGTTTTTTACATAATGTGTGTATTTATATAGGCCTATATATGTGTGTATGTATGTATATATGTATGCATATATGTGTGTGTTCGTGTATATATGTATGATTATTATGTATATTTGAATACACACACACATACATGAAATACTTGCATGTATACACTGTATATATATATTTATATAATTAAATATTTTATACATGAATATAACAATTTTATTTAACTATATCCATGTGTATTAATATATACATAATTATACACAGTACACACATTATGTAAACATGCAATTAATCACAATTAATCGATTTGACAGCACTAATATAAACATAATATATACACATACATATATTATGTAAACAAACTTGTGTTTGTATATTATATTGTATAACTATATTATATTATATTAAACAACATTTCGAATATTTATAACCTTATTATATAAACATTTGGGATGGAGGGAAGTTATCATCATCTGCTTGCTCTTTTCATTTAGATGCTTATTCAAGCTGGAAAAAATGTAACCTTATATAAGAGGGCAGAATAATTATCATTAGGGGGAAAAAAAATTGTCACTTCAAAAAGATAAATAAAATTGAATATGCAGAAACAATAAGACTGTTTCCCACTTTCAAATACACATTTCTGAACTTAATTAGCCAATACTCTCTGTTTATTTACTTCTTAAATTTGCATTACGCCAATCACACGTCCCTAATTGGAATCAAAATTGGACTGGTGTGATTCACAGGGCAGTGCCGCTGTGCTCAATGCTGAGCTGCAGATCTTTTTAAAACACAGACAACATGCATTTAGGTCAGTGGTGGTATCTCTTCGCATTATCAGACATTTGGAGGCACGATAAGCCTAGCGTCAAGGGACTGCGCATTAAAGGGGTCTGTCTCTGTTTGTGTATGAAACAGGCCTGAATGAGTCTTTAACGTGAATGAAAGTATTAAGGTCATCACCACTATACTCCGTTCCTCCCTTGACGCTTGTAAGAAGAGTCTGAGATAACAGCCAAACTGCTTGTCTGAGATCAAAGTGTGCGAGCTCAGGGTCTAATCTCTCTTTTCAACCCCCCCTTGTTTTTTATTCCCTTCATTTTAATTTTGTCGAGCTTCCAGGTTGACAGTCCAGCGGAATGGATCAATGTTCCTGAAGAGAGGGATGAGGTTTAGCACTAGGATTATGCATACTGATCAGATTACACATATACAGGGATTTGTCTGTCCACTTGGAGAAATAATGCTCTGGACTATCACCACGTCAAGATGAAAGATGCATTTTGGGATGCCATGCATGTGGTTCTCTGTGGGCAGAGCATGCAAGGGCATCGCAAAGCCTGTCTGTTATGTGGTTAATTTGATCTGCACTCTGTTGTTTGAAGGCTCAGAGGAAATGCGCTTCCTCGAAGAGAACTCCACTGGTGCGGGAGGAGATGGAAGCGTGATGTCAGCTCTGTGCAAATTTTATGGAGATGTCAGTGAACTGAAGCACTCTCCCACTGTTCAAGACCCACCAGTGCCACATACGGCCCTCCTCTATGCGCTCGTATTGAAATAATATGGCCCAAGAAGAGCAACGAATGGAGTAAACCACGGTCATTTCCACCATGGCCTAAGATAAAAAAAAGTTTTTTTAAATACAAAAATTCAGAGGCAAATAAAACTTTAAATCCAGCTTGACTCTATCCCAAAATACTCTGCAAGTGCTAATTTATGCATCCCACATGAGGAACCCACAAGACAAATGCTCCCTGCTTGGGATGCGCATTTGCATATAATATTTAATCAACAAAGCATCAGTTTAAAGACTCCATGAAATGCCTTTACAAGTGAATTTTCATCCTTTACCGATAAGATATATATATATATATATATATATATATATATATATATATATATATATATATATATATATATATATATATATATATATATATATATATATATATATATATATATATATGTGTGTGTATTCAATTCTCTTCTCTTCGATTCTTATTTAGCACTGTTAAAATCAACCGAGGTTGACCAAAGTGCTTTACAAAAAAGATACACTAAACAAACATTTACACTTCAAACATCACAGACACCACATAACACATTGTTAACTGTTGTACGCTGTCAACGCTAAATGATAGAGATTTTGCCAATCTAATAGGCAGAGGCAGCTCGTTCCATAATCTCGGTCCCAACACTGCGAAGACACGATCACCTTTTTTTTCCGTAGATTTGTCCTTGGTAGTACCAGAAGTTTTTGATTTCTGAACGTAGTGCTCTAGGGGGATCATAAGGGGTCAGCAGATTTGCGAGATATGTGGGGGCCTGATTATTTGGGGACAGTGTTGGGAATAACGGCGTTATAGATAAACGGCGTTACTAACGGAATAATTTTTTTTTCAGTAATGAGTAATCAAACGAATTACTGTTTTTTCCGTTACAATGCCGTTAGCGTTACTGAGAAAAATGCGGCGTTACTATAATTGAGCTCACTGAAGCGGTTTTCATCCGAACAGGTTCTCTGTCACCCCCAATTTCCACCGGCTGCATTACGGCTCCGGCACGGCGGCGGAGTCAATAGGTTTCCATTAAAGTCAATGAGTGTATTTCCACTGAATGCGGTACAGCTGCGTTCCGACTCCGGCGATCCGCAGCCCTCCGGAGCAGATACGCAGAGCTTCTATTTTTGCCGGATGCCGGAGCGCTCCGCAGCACTACAGGGCAGAGTACGCAGGACAGGAAGTCGAGTGACAAAACAGAACAGCCAGAAACAAAATAAAAGATCCGTTTAATTTTCAAAATAAAATACACCGCGCTCATATTTCCCTACACCACACCTTGAAAACGTCATAATGGGCGGAGACAGGCTTGTTTAAGTTTTAACCCCGTTGACACGATGGATGAAGAAATGCTGATTATTGAGGTACAGAATCAACCCATCATCTATGACCCCTCACATCATCTATGACAGCTACATATCGCGCGATCACACCAGAATTCGCGAGATTACATGGGGCCTCGTGACGTCAGCTGTCAGTCATGACCGCAGCCGTTCCGCAACAAATCCGGACCTGCTGGGTATTGACGGACAACGGAACTGTCACGCAGCGGAGCCGTTCCGCAGCCGTAACGCAGCCGGTGGAAATTGGGGGTCAGTCGGACCTGCAACGTGTGTGCGTGTGCACGCGCGCCAGCCATGCGTGTTGGGGGGTGGGTTAGGTGGTACACATAACTGATGATGATTGGTGGGTGGGAGACAAGGTTGAGGTTAATAGGTTGAGTTCACACACACACGCACACACACCTATAACGCACACGCATATGCACAGTCAGCGATGGCAAGTCCAACGACTTCAAAGGTAGCTTTCGCAAACTGAAAGTATAAACGCTACTTTTCCCTCGTTGAGGTGAAAGGTAAGAATGTTTATGTGACGTGCAGCTTATGCCCAGGAAGAAAGAGTCTCTACACGTCTGTGGCCAGTAATTCTAATATAATGAAGCCTCACATCATCACTGCCACAACATTAGTGGCTAAAAACCCAGGTGATAACGTGAGCTCCACTACCAGTGGAGTAGTAAAGTACTGATAATATTTACACTATAGTAGGCCTACTGATAATATTTACAATAATATATTGAATTTGATAGGTGTCTCTCACATTGTCCCACAGCAACATTACAATAGTGTACATTAATGTACAATGTTTTATAATAATCATTTATTCTATTTAGTGTCCAATTCATTAATTTAACATATTTAATATTGGGGGCATCCAAGTTATTTGACATATTTGAACATTTGAAAAAGAAAAAAAAAAGTAACACAGTAGTTACTTTCCCTGGTAATTAGTTACTTTTATAATGATGTAACTCAGTTACTAACTCATTTACTATTTGTAAGAAGTAACTAGTAACTAATTACTTTTTTAAAGTAACGTGCCCAACACTGTTTAGGGATTTGTAGACAAAAATGTAAATCTTGTAATTGACTCTAGATTGAACGAGGAGCCACTGCAAGTTTGCTAAAACCTGTGTGATAGATTCATATTTTTTGACCCTCTTTAGGAGCCTCGGCGCAGCATTTTGCACTGATTGTAGTCGTGCCAGGGATGCGGCGGAGATGCCACCATAGAGAGAGTTACCAAAATCGAGACTCGATAAAACAAAAGAGTGCATAACTCTTTCGAAGTCAGCATATGATAAAAAAGGTTTTGTTTTTACTAAAAGGTGCAAATTATAGAAACAAGCCCGTACCACCGAATGTATTTGTTTCTCCATATTTAAAGGGATAGTTCACCCAAAAATGAAAATTAGCCCATGATTTACTCACCCTCAAGTAATCCGAGGTGTATAAAACATTCTTCTTTCAGATTAATACAATCTGAGTTATATTAAAAATGTTCTAGCTAATCCAAGCATTATTATAGCAGTAATAGTTGCTCTGTTTTTGAAGTCCATAAAAAATGCATCTGTCCGTCAAATAACATGCTCCACGTGGCTCCGGGGTGTTAATAAAACCCTTCTGAAGCGATTCGATGCGTTTGTGTAAGAAAGGTATCCATATTTAAAAATGTATTTCATATTTTTCTATGGCTCTGCATCAGCCGTCCCCACGCCATCACTTCCGGCGAATAAGGTCAAAATTAGGGATGTCCAGATCTGATCACGTGATCGGAAATTGGGCCCAATCATGTGGTTTCAGACTCGATCGGAATCGGACGTTACCTCCCGATCAGGACTCGGATATATATGTATTATGTTATTTTTTAACACATCTATAGTTATGCGGTGGCACAGAGTTAGACCCTTTTGACTCCACACAGAAACAGCAATGCATGCGGCATGACATCACTTTGTTGCAGAGACGCTATTGGTTAAATAAGGTAAATTAAATAAAAAATAAGGAACATCCTGGATCTGTTTTTTCGCTCTTCTTTATTCTTTTTTTATGTATTATAGAAGTATCGGATCGGGACTCGGTATCGATAGATACTCAAAATCAAATGACTCGGACTTGAGGGCAAAAAAACCTGATCGGGACATCCCTAGTCAAAATACATGCAAAATACCAGCGTAATCATAGATCTATACATAGAATCCTCATTAGTGCCTGCACGGATCGGTCGAATGAGGCATCTACGTATATATACATGTTTGATCGCGCCAGTATTTTGACCTTATTCGCCGGAAGTTATGGCGCTGCCTGGGAATACTAGATGACGTTCGTCTGATAAGAGGTAAAAAAAAAAAATACTGTTTGGTTTCTCGCAGAAACCGATCGTTTCGTGTCTTAAGACATCAATGTGTCGCCACAAGCCGCATGGTTTAATATGGATTTGTATGTCTCATAGCTCTCATACTCTAAAATATCCCCATTGACATGCATTATACGACTATCACACTGCAACGGTTGGAGTTAAAAATCTTCATTTGTGTTCTACTGAAGAAACAAAGACACCTACATCTTGGATGCCCTGGGGGTAAGCAGGTAAACATAAACATTTGTTTTTGGGTGAACTATCCCTTTAAGTTATCATCAATTTGGATGCCTAGATTTCGTACCGATGTTTTATGATATGCTGCGAGTGGGGATATATCTAAACAGGTCTTAGTAGAGTCTTTTAGCTGAGCAAAAACAATTACCTCACTTTTGTCCTCTTTTAACATTAAAAAATGTTTTCGCCATCCAGTTTTATGTCGTTTAGGCAGGCAAGGAGAGAATCAAGGGTGCCTAAGGGGCAAATATAATTGCGGGTCGTCGGCAAAACAGTGGAAAGATACTCTGTACTTTCTCAAAATGCTACCCAACGGGAGCAAATACTAAGAAAAAAGTGTTGGAGAAAGGATGGACACACCACAGAAGGTGTCTCCATAGTTGACCGACAAATATCTAATTGCTTACATAAGATTTAAACCATTTTAAACCTACTCTGTATTCAAGGCGAGAGATAAGGATATTATGATCAATCATATCAAAGGCTGCGCTCAAGTCCATTAACACCAGAATGACAGCATCTCCTTTATCTAATGCCAAAAAAAAAAAATCATTTCAATAATGACTTTCAATAATGCCGACTCTGTGCTGTGGGCTGCTTTGAACCCGGATTGAAACGTTTCTGCTATGCCATTCCCATTTTAAAAAGAGAGCAGTTGTTGGAGAACTACTTTTTTTAAACATTTATAGGCAAAAGACAAAAGACAAAAGGCAGTTGTGAGATCGGTCTATAATTCTTCGAAACATCATGAATGAATGAATACCACCTGCTGGTGTAACAATGTAATTTGAAGCATCAAGTTACTTTCAAAAGGCAATTTTTACCGTAGACATCAGTGTTTATATCCGAACGATGAACTTTTAACACAGAAATAATGATACTGTGCGGTTGAAAGACTGTTTGTGAAACGGTTTCATAAGTATGCATGACAACTGCTCTCTCTGGGTCAGCGGAAGTGCCAACACAGATTTGAATGGTCATCTGTGATCGCAGGTTACTTGTCAAAAGTTTTAATAGACATAGCCATCGTTGTCATTTAGGAATAAGATCGCGCGTTTTTTTTTTTATTATGATTAATCGTGCAGCTCTAATAAAACCCACACATACGCAAACATATGTGTGTATATAACTAACAACATCCTCAAGGTCCATGATGACTACCTCAATCTCAATTCTAGGGACCACACACACGTGTGTGAGAAACATACCTAAATAACAGGAATCAAGTCTCTTGTTTGTCTCCCAGGATGGCGCAATCAGTTTTCTTGGGATGAGCATAGCGGTAATGGCAATCAAACCAGTAGGATGCTGTATGCCTTCTCATTACCGCTGTGAAGGTGACAGCAGACTTGAATAGGAAACCTCACCATAAGGGTTGCTGCTCATGCGTTTGCATTTGCGTGCGTGTGAACGCATATAATTGGTGGGTGTTGATGTGCAAGGATGCATGCATGATGCAACATGACATACTGGTACAAAGGTCCGTCATTAAACAAAATTGTGAAGCTGTGAAAATGACGGGAGGGGGGTCCTGGCAAACCTGTCATCGGATGCTGAGAGCGTTTATGGCGACTGCAGTTGGACAGATGGAAAATACACTTCAAATCAGTCCCTCTGACTGCTTGGCTAATCATAGAGTATATTATTTATCCACTAAGACGCCCATTTTGACCTGCTGTCTTGGAGGTCTCGGAAGATGAATTCTCTTACTGTCTCTCCCGAATGAGACCATTTTTTCTTAGTAAATCTGAAGAACTATAAAGCCGTTATTGCTAAAAGGAAGGAAATGTCATTCCACCAAAAGAAGATATAGCTGAGCTCTCATCATCTTGAATGCTGTATATCTTGAGGTTGGGATTAACCAGACCATGAACAATTGAGGCACCGTGTTTTAGACAAGCAAGCTAGAGGCAGGCCGGGAACATTTTCCCCACAAAGAGCAAAAGCAGTGAACTATTATAAATGAGCAGTAAAAACCCTTCAGCAGGAACAATGGCGGGAGCTGTCCACCAGCACTGGTGCTGAAATGGCGAGGACAACAGCTTCCCCTTATGTACAACATTAGCGGCCTCTAGCGGTGTAAATGATGAATTGCACTATAAACCAACGTGCTCAAACAGATTTAATGTAGATTCAGTAAATCGGGGCATTACAAATGCAAAGCTCTTACACGTATAATTAGAATTTCCAGCCTATATAAACAGCGTACATCGTTTTGCACCTCATCCCACTCGACTGGACAGAAAGCTGGGGCTGTGTGGGCCATTAGAGTAAACAAACATGTTTGTGGGAGCAGCTTGAAACGATACATACTTTGTGCCAGGGCACAACATTCTGCTGGAAGAATCTATTTAAAAACGAGTAGGGTACATCATGATGACTCATTTATACCGAGGGCTGATAATGTGGGCTAAAATAAGTTATTCGTTTTGAGAAATAAGACCCTGTCAACTGATATGAAGATTAATTAGAGCAGTTGGTACTTTTCAAATCACCAATAATACAGTTTTGGTGATCAATGTAGCCTCATATTCACAGGAACGGAATCCGACATGGTCTACATTTGTCAATTAGCTTGTGTTTAATTCAATTGTGGCCTTTCTGTCAGTTTTATTAATCTTTCAGAATGGATTTCCCAAGAAAATCTGTATCACATTTTTACCCACTTACAGAGAAAAACAGTCATTGGAGAACCTAATAAAAATATAATAAAATCTGCTTTAAATAATGTTGAATGTCTTTTTATTTAATATCATATGTTCACTTTAACTGCCCTAAAATACATCTATCTCTCTCTCTCTCTCTCTCGGAAATCATAAACTGATATTGAATACCATTTTAGATGCCAGCAATTGCACTAATATTTATGTTTATCATATCGGTTTAAATGTTATATATTAAGTGACAATATAGCCAGCACACAGACATCTCTCTCTGTCTCTCTTGTTCTTTCACTATAGTTTCAGCGAAAGCTCTATATTGATTCAGTCTAATGGAAGCAAATTGAAGCCCTGGCCATTACGCACAGTGTTTGCATCACAATGTTATGCAGATGAGATGCTCCTAATGCTGTCTTCAACGTATTATAATATAAAAATTCATAATTTTGTTTACATGGATATACTTCATCCATTGTCTTACTAGCTAAACACTTCAAAAGGGTGATGCAACTGCGTTACCCAACTGAACTGCATGGCGACCCCAACTATCTGTGCAACCTGATGGATAGCACAGAAAGAATCTTGTTGGTTTACTCGTGCAACCCCTGATAGTGCAGCGCAAACCAAATTGGCCAAACAGAAGTGTAGTAAACGTACACCCTCGCCTGATTTTGGCTCTTAAAACACAAGAGTAAATGTTACTAAAAGCAAGGTTATGAAACAACACAGGCAAAGTGATAAACAAGAAAAAGAGTCACATCATGCCAATAAATCTACAGCTTCACCACCTGATGGCATGAACTGTAGCACTTAAAATTACACAATATAGCAGGAGTCCTATAATATCCTCTCATTAACATTTCATTTATATCTTTAACAACAGGAAGAACTTGGGATGTTTCACAAACACCACCGTGACATTGTTTCATCAGCTCAGCCGTTATCAAACTACCCCAAATGTCTGTAAAAAGACACTCTGTTTGCATATCACTACTGCAAGACTGACAGTGCTGGGACCCAGTCTCCCGACGGACATGACTGGACAATTTTAAGGATTTTAAATTTAACCACTTAATCCCAAAGGAAACATGACTTAGCCTTGAGCAGAAAGCTTCCATCAGGACCGTTTGCTACTCAGGACAGGAAAGTTACTTTAAATGTAATGCATTACAATATTGCGTTACTCCCTTAAGTATAAGTAACTGTTTCTTTTTATCAAAAGTTATGGGTTACGTTACTTTGCGTTACTTTTTCTCACCTGGGCTGGGCTTGCAGGTTTCTTTTTAATAACAAAATAATAGAACAAATTTCTATTTTTGTCAAATGTAAATCTCCTTTCATACCAAAAGTGAAAGGGATAAACCCTCAGGCTGAAGGAAGTGCAAATTCACGCCTGTTAATAAAGTGGGATTAAATACATAAAGTATATTTATTATTTTACATAATTAACGCAGATGAGTTTGTTTGTTGACTGACTCTCTGTAGTGATTAAAAATCCCATGGCACTTCTCGTAAAAGAGTAGGGGTGTAACCCCGGTGTCCTGAAAAAATTCCCTCCATTGGCCCTTACCAATCATAGCCTCCTAATAATCCCCATCCACTGAATTGGCTCCATCACCCTCTAGATGCTGCACACTGGTGGTGGTTGAGGAGAGACCCCTGACAGTTGTAAAGCGCTTTGGGTGTACAGTAGTACATATGAAAGAGCGCTATATAAATGCCTCATTCATTCATTCAATCCACCTGTCACTCAAGTGGCCACACCCTTAATTACGCAGAACTTTAAGGCGTAATATAATTTAAACGGATGAGTTATAAAAAAATTCATCCCCCTCACAGTTGCCATGAAGGGCAAAATTAGTCGTATTGACCAAAACCACTTTTTGTCCCAGGTTGTAAACATATTGTTTTCTGCTGTAAAGTTGGGCATTTTAACATGGGGAAGATACAGATTTGACTCCCTTTTGGAGCCAGTCGATGAATTGCAGTTTAAGTAACTTCTGTGTTGGATTCGAGAGAGACCGCGGGAGGTTGCCGCTTGGAAAAAACCCAGAAATATACCCACAAGGGCTGCACAATTAATCGAATTTCTAATCGCGATTACGATTACGGATGCCACGATTACGTAATAGTTCAAGGCAGCGATTACAAAAAAAAAAAAAATCATTATTCTGCATGCTCAAGAGGTGTGTTTGGAGCATGTTAAGTTGTCTGGTCGAAAGTATGCGAAACACCAGCACCACCACCATTTTTAAAAAGCCGTGTACACAGCCTATTAACTTGCATTACGTTTTTCCAGAAGTACTCAGATATTTTGTTGTAAATTTAAAAGTAATGCATTACTAGTTATTTGGAAAAAAATCATCTGATTAGGTAATGTGTTACCCCAACACTGCAGGACAGGTGCCAAGAAGAGACAAACAGACCACTCAGTGTCTCACATCAGATGGACGGTCCATTAAAGTTAGGGTATACAGCATAAATATTATTTTGAAAGAGCCCACAAATGTCCCTGTCAGAGAGGCTTGTCTTCCAGCCAGGGTGCAGTAATAGGTCTAGTCAAGCATCACCATCTCACAGAATTTACTTAAGTGGCTTTTTCCAGATGAAAGAGCGGCAAGGGACAAATTGACTGATAGGGATTTAAAACACGAGAGAGCCGAGTGTCGCTACACAAGAGAGCAAAATGAGACTCTTCTGCCGGTTCGGAATGTCACTTGCAATCAGTTCCATTGTTTCAGGCAGATTTGACATCAAGCCTGATGAAACGCTGATGGCAGTGATTTCTCAAACAAACACGGCCCTGTTTCCCACAGGAAGCCGGCAGAAAGAGTTAACAAAAGAACCTCCACCACCCCCTCGCTTTGAAGGCCACATCAAACATCAAATGCATGCTGTTTGCTCAAGAAGCCTCTTGCTCGCTCTGAAAAAAATGACCCACAAACCCTTGCAGAAGCGTCATGAGTATCTTTTTATACTTCGTATCTTTGAAAAGTTAGTCAGTTCAATCGAGTCGCAGGCTATTTGATTCGCACAAAAAAAGTACGTAATTTATCCTTCCTCATGTCGCTCAAAATTTAATACATTTTATAACCAAAGTATTATCGATATGTCTCTTTTCCATATCCCTAAAACAAAAACGGCATGGCTAGACATGTTTAAAACAAGTAATTTTGATAAAAGACATACAAAAGAAATATCATTTAAATATATAATTATAAATAATTTGTTTGATTAAATGTATTAATAATGAAATGATTCACTTAAGTAAAACTGTACTAAAGAGAAATACATTCGCACTGGTAAAATAAATAAATAAATACATAAATACATAAAAAAAATATCCCCGCACACTTCACTCAAAAGTAATTTATCAACAGCAATAATTTTTATCTGGTAAAACATAGAAAGGAAAAACTGAATTATGCAGGGCTCGTATTTCCAAAAAAGTTCAGTGTGAAGAAAAAGAAAAAGATATTTTCATGATTTGTCATCACAACTTTTTTCTTTCAACTTCACTAATTATTCACACAAGATTCACTAATGCTATTTAGATAATATTTTGAGTTTCTGTTGATTAACCGAATCTATTAAATTTCAATGAACTAAAAATGAAGGCAACCAGGTTACTTTCTTTTATACCAACAATAATTTGTTAAAGTGAGGGTTCAGAAGGTAATACCATAGTGCTTTGTCACAGAAAGTGATGCTACTTAAATGACAAGCATATTCATGCACATACATTATATATCTAGGTTATATTACTATGTTATCTCTACTTCAAAACCTTTCATACCTTTACTTATACTTATGTACGTTTACTTTCATATTAATGACCTTGAATACCACACTGTTACCTAACACTTTCGAAAATACCACTCCAGGACTACTCCATAATCCACATTAAATTACAGTTTTCATATCAGTTTCCCCTACAGCTCCTGTTCTCACCTTGACACACAACTTCCTCTCCTTCCTCTCCTGCACCTGCCGATTCCTCCTCAGTGTGACAGGGTCTCCAGGAGAGCGGGACCCCTGCCCAGCCGTGCAGCAGCCGTCGCATCCTGCCTCCGATTCAAGCCGTGAGCACTGGCTCTGACCTGGGAGAACAATCCCTCAACCTCTGCGCCTCTCTAATCGACCCTCTCCTCTCCTAAAACAAGGGCTAATTGATAGACCAAAAACCATTATGCACACACAAAACCTCTCTTGCCTCCACAAGAGGGCGGCAACGTGCATGGCAAGTGTAGGTGGAGGGGATTTTCACGTGAGCATGTGAAGGTGGTTGCCATGGAAATAGTGCTGTCGGTCTCAAAAGGGCGGATCTGAGAACAGCCGTGCGTGGCTTACAGGAGTTGACAGGAAGTGGGCCGAGCCGCCAGCAAAATGTGGGAGCAAAAGTCCCTCTTTCCAAGTATTTGTGTGTGTTTTTGTACACAGTGGTGTGTGTGCTGAGGTGAACCAGCAAAGCAACAACCGCATGCAAAGCGCGGGGTAACAATATGCAAAGCAGCTCATGAATATTATGATAATGAATAATTTCTCTGCAGGGTGGCTTTGTATGTCTGCACCATATGGATTTAGAGGGAGGATGGTGGATAAGATGAGCACACAGTATAATGACTTGCTCATCTGACTCAGCAAACACACACAGTGCTGCTGTTAAAGCACTACATAGTGTGTGTGTGTGTGTGTGTGTGTGTGTGTGTGTGTGTGTGTGTGTGTGTGTGTGTGTGTGTGTGTGTGTGTGTGTGTGTGTGTGTGTGTGTGTGTGTGTGTGTGTGTGTGTGTGTGTGTGTGTGTGTGTGTGTGTCATTGATGCTTTCCCCATCACAGTCGACTGTTGTATGTAAACACCTCATTGAAAGGTCAGTTGATCCAGAATGCTTCCTGAATATAAGACCAGAACACAATGAACCACTACAGTGAAGGGACAGTCAAACAGAGAGAGAGAGAGAGAGAGAGAGAGAGAGAGAGAGAGAGAGAGAGAGAGAGAGAGAGAGAGAGAGAGAGAGAGAGAGAGAGAGAGAGAGAGAGAGAGAGAGAGAGAGAGAGAGAGAGAGAGAGAGAGAGAGAGAGAGAGAGAGAGAGAGAGAGAGAGAGAAGGGGAGATGGAGTCAAAGTGAGGGTCAGGCAATTAAACAGGCCAATGTTGACTTTGATCAATCAAGCTCTTAATGATGTCGAGTTCGCTGCGGCAAATGGATGTGCCACTGACATTTTAATAGAGGTGCTTTGCACATAATCAGATGAGATGGATGTAGAGCTGGACGTTGGCCAGCAGAGAGAGCCATTTTGCTTGGTTAGTTCTAGTGTGTAATGAGACTTCTATCAAACTCTGAAGTGTCACCTCAAAAAATTAGATTTTTTGGATTATCCTCACCTAAAGGATTATTAGGAACACCTGTTCAATTTCTCATTAATGCAATTATCTAATCAACCAATCACATGGCAGTTGCTTCAATGCAGTTAAGGGTGTGGTCCTGGTCAAGACAATCTCCTGAACTCCAAACTGAATGTCAGAATGGGAAAGAAAGGTGATTTAAGCAATTTTAAGCATGGCATGGTTGTTGGTGCCAGACGGGCCGGTCTGAGTATTTCACAATCTGCTCAGTTACTGGGATTTTCACACACAACCATTTCTAGGGTTTACAAAGAATGGTGTGAAAAGGGAAAAACATCCAGTATGCGTCAGTCCTGTGGGCGAAAATGCCTTGTTGATGCTAGAGGTCAGAGGAGAATGGACCGACTGATTCAAGCTGATAGAAGAGCAACTTTGACTGAAATAACCACTCGTTACAATCGAGGTATGCAGCAAAGCATTTGTGAAGCCACAACACGCACAACCTTGAGGCGGATGGGCTACAACAGCAGAAGACCCCACCGGGTACCACTCATCTCCACTACAAATAGGAAAAAGAGGCTACAATTTGCACAAGCTCACCAAAATTGGACAGTTGAAGACTGGAAAAATGTTGCCTGGTCTGATGAGTCTCGATTTCTGTTGAGACATTCAGATGGTAGAGTCAGAATTTGGCGTAAACAGAATGAGAACATGGATCCATCATGCCTTGTTACCACTGTGCAGGCTGGTGGTGGTGGTGTAATGGTGTGGGGGATGTTTTCTTGGCACACTTTAGGCCCCTTATTGCCAATTGGGCATCGTTTAAATGCCACGGCCTACCTGAGCATTGTTTCTGACCATGTCCATCCCTTTATGACCACCATGTACCCATCCTCTGATGGCTACTTCCAGCAGGATAATGCACCATGTCACAAAGCTCGAATCATTTCAGATTGGTTTCTTGAACATGACAATGAGTTCACTGTACTAAAATGGCACCCACAGTCACCAGATCTCAACCCAATAGAGCAGGGTTCCCCAAACTACGGCCCGCGGGCCTGATATGGCCCGCCCCCACATTTGGACCGGCCCTCTGAACCAGAGTCCTGCACGGGCGGGTACCCGACGGGTGATCCGCGAATATTGCTGAAATGGGTGAAAAAAACATCCTAACTGTGTCGGATACGGGTGCGGGTCGGACAAGGGACAAACACGGGTCTAAACACAGGTTTTAAACAGTCACGTGCAAACGAATATATATATATATATAAATATATGCATGTATATTGTAGATGTGTTCCTAAAAAAAGTATGCATATTTTTAGGAACACGTCTACAAAAATATGCCTTGCCTGTATTTCAAGTTGATAAAATAATTTCAAATCCATATTAGTTTATTTGTGGCCGTGTGGCGCGCGCGCGTGCGCGCGTGCCCTCCTAGGAGATTCACAACCGTGCGCGATCTGCCTGCACTGCAGTCGTCGAGATGGATCCTGAAGAGTTGAAGAAAAGATAGCCACAAATGTGGAACTTCATCGCTGAGGAAGCACACAGATAACTGTGGTAAGAAACCAAGCACACACAGTTCTAGCGAACAGTATTTTTCAAAAGGGGACAGAACTGAAGGTGCCTCGTAGAGATGATAAGGACACATAACCATGTTTGACAGCTCTGAAGTTGTCCTTGTGTTAATGGTCGTGTAATAACTTCTGTATGCTGGCAATAAACATTTTTGAAAGTGTGTCTATAATGTTATGCTAAACATTAGATTTTTAGTTTGATGAATAGATTTAAAATCATAATAAAATCTCCACAATAATACTGGTAGTCACTCCGGCCCATGTAATTTGACCGACCCGGCCCCCCATTCAAGAAAGGAAAAATGATGTGGCCCTTACAGAAAAAAGTTTGGGGACCCCTGCAATAGAGCATCTTTGGGATGTGGTGGAACGGGAGCTTCGTGCCCTGGATGTGCATCCCACAAATCTCCATCAACTGCAAGATGCTATCCTATCAATATTGTTGAATCAATGCCACATAGAATTAAGGCAGTTCTGAAGGCGAAAGGGGGTCAAGCACAGTATTAGTATGGTGTTCCTAATGATCCTTTAGGTGAGTGTATATATATATATATATATATACACACAAAAATATATACGTTCTTTTATTTAGGAAAGAAGAGTTAAACTGATAAAAAGTGACACTAAAGACAGTTATAATGTTACAAAAGAACATTCTTTCAAATAAATACTGTTCATTTGAACTTTCTTTTAATTGAAAGAATCCTGCAAAAATATCCCCAAAGTAAGCAGCAGAACTGTACTGTTCTGCTGTATATTTGATTTAATAAATGCATATAATATACAGTAAACCTAGTTAATTTTTTGGGAGGAGATGGTGGTCCAGTGGGTTAAACCATGGAACTGATATGCAGAAGGTTGCTGGTTCGATCCCAGCGGTCACCACCAGTGTGTCCTTGAGCAAGGCACTTTACTCCATGTTGCTCCAGGGGGATTGTCCCTGTAATAAGGGCACTGTAAGTCGCTTTGGATAAAAGCGTCTGCCAAATGCATTAATACATTTTTGTTAATATTCAACATAATCACTTAGCCCAAGTGGGACGGCTGTGGAAACACTGCTGGCATCAGAGACAAGCATGGCCGTAATAAAGCAATGACAGACAGGGCCCATCAATCTTCGTCAATGTTATTACAGAACAATCGGCTCGGCTATCAGCATATCTGCATTTAATCAGGATCAAGGCCACCCGGAGGGCAGTGTGAGTGTGTGTGTGTGTGTGTGTGTGTGTGTGTGTGTGTGTGTGTGTGTGTGTGTGTGTGTGTGTGTGTGTGTGTGTGTGTGTGTGTGTGTGTGTGTGTGTGTGTGTGTGTGTGTGAGAAAGAGAGAGGCTGGGAGTTCAATAGACCCTCACAACCTTGAACATCTATGCCGATAAGCGCCCTGACAACATTTGACTTCTGCCGCAAGCCCGCAACATGTCTCGCAGATGCTCTACTGCTGTTTTATCCTGCACAAACCTGCTATCCAGCTCCAGGGGTCATATGCTAGACCCCTTTTAATACTGTAAAAAAACTCAAACAAAGAGTTTTCTGTGACACTGTTCACTGGTCAAAGCAGAGTTTCGTGATGCATTTGACTGATGTTTAAGACAAACTAGACCCAATTTACTTTCTTAGAACACCTTCCTGATCTTATCGTGCATGATTAAGCAGCGCACACTTCTGCAAAGTTAAACAAAAAAGACATTTCCTTTCATTTCTGCCGAGAGGGTGGAGAAAACAATCTCAACCAATAGCCAAATAGCCATTTAGCCAGTGTTTTATGTTACTGTCCTAAGTAATGAGGTTGATATTTTTTAACTAAAAGTACTCAATTTAAATAAATTAATTGAAATAGAGCTGAAATAAAATAAAGATGAGATAAAACTGAAAAAAGTTAGTTTAGCAACTAACTGAAATAAAATATGATATATATTCACAAATGTATATTAAACCTAAAATTGAAATATAAAAAGCAAACAATAATAACAAAAGCACATCAACTAAAAACTATTCAAAATATTAATAAAAAATGTCACACTTTAGATTAGGTAATTCTCACTGTTAACTAACTATTAACTTTAACTTTTGCCCCAATCAACTCCTAATTACTGCTTATTAATAGTTAGTAAGGTAGTTAAGTTAGGTATTGGGTAGGATTAAGGGATGTAGTATATGGTCCATGCAAATTAAAGCATTATTATGCGCTTTATAAGTACTAATAAACAGCCGATATCCTAGTAATATGCATGCTAATAAGCAACTAGTTAATGGTGAGAAATTGGACCCTAAACTAAAGTGTTACCATAAAAACGATAATACAATATAAATAATACTAAAATATCACTGGTAATTAATATAGAATTTCTAAACGATTCGTTTATTCATAAATGTATCATTGTTTACCATAGGTTAACATTAAAGTTTACTGTGTGTTAATAGCAGGGTCAGAAATAAATATTGCAATTAAAAAACTTTAAAAAATATTTTATTTGTAGCTTTTTATTTTATTTGATAGGACTATAATCCCCACATATTTATTATAAGCTGTTCATTTAAAGATTGGGGAGCATTACAGTAATACATAAAGAATTATATTGATATTAACCTTCAGACTCAAGTCCAGTCAAAAAGCCTCCTCAAGATTAGAGGATTCAGGAAAGAAGCAATCAGCTGCAAACTCTTATTCACATCCTCCAATCAATTCCCCATGGATAAAATCAAGTCCTATCCTACATGGTTTTCTTACTTAACAGTTTTTCACTCAGAAATACATCATTTTGGCAGCAGTAAAATGGTTTGTGAACACCACATTACAGTAACTTGGGGGAATGGAAGCCTGGCAAGCAGTAAAAAATCAACATTGAAATGGTTTACCATTTGACTGCATTTCATAAGATGGTTTTGAACCAGATGTAACGCGTAGAATGTGACGTCTATAAGCTCATGGGTTCTTTGGTCAGTCAGACACTATTTCCATAGCCTTAGGGCTGTAGGTAATTGCTAGCTGGCCTCCAGCAACAGTCAAGTAAATCACATCTCCATTGGTTTGTCCCAGCCGACTGACATGAGTCTAAAAGCGGTGGATGACCTCTTTACAGCACAGCAGCTGTCTTAGTGTGAGGAATACAATAATTGCAAATGGTGCATTATGGGTGCAGTTGGCACCCTTGCTGGTTGTTCCTTAAAGCCACAGGGCTTTGACAGGGGAAGCCAAGCAGAGAGTAAGACTGGCATTATGCCGCCCTGCCACCCCCATGGGATATGCTGATAAGCACTTCCTGTGCAAGGGGGAAGCGGTTATTTCCAGGGCTGCTATGCACGCCTCTTCTTTCCCAACCCCCAGATCTTATTAAGACCCAGCCAGCTCCACATCAAATAATTTCAGACTTCACAGTACCTCCTGAAAGACACTCCAGAAGGCATTTCGGAGATTTAGATATCTTTTGTCAAAATGGATTAAAAATAAGTAAATAAATATTGTAGAATAAATATCAAAATAGAAAGCCATGGAGGTGCACATAATCTCATAAACATTCTTTCCAGGCGAAAATGAAATAGGTCACAATTAAAAAGTTCAGATTTACGTGCACCGAATTGGAATGACAGGCCTATTTCTAGCAGTTAGAAGTACAAAACACTCCCTAAAATCATTGTCTTGCACACAACAAGGGATAGTCCCCCCCTCAAAATGAAAATGGTCAGTTTACTCACCTTCATGGCATTCCAAACCTGTATGACTTTCTTTCTTCTGTGGAATATTAAATATGGTATTTTGAAGAATGTTTTAACCCATTTGTGAACCTGGACAACAAAACCAGTCATAATGGTAATTTTTCTTTAAATTGAGATCTATGTATACGGATAAGCTTGCCATTGATGTATGGTTTGCTAGGACCAGGGCAATACTTGGCCGACTATTAGACTACTATATACAACTATTAGAAAATCTGCAGTCTGAGGGTACAAAAAAATCTAACTATTGCGAAAAATCGCCTTAAAATTTGTTCAAATAAAGTCCTTAGCAATGCATATTACTAATAATAATACATTTTTTGATATATTTACAGTAGTAAATGTACAAAATATCTTCATGGAATATGATCTTTACTTAATATCCTAATGATTTTTGGCATAAAAGAAAAATCGATACTTTTGTCCCCTACAATGTATTGTTGGCTATTGCAACAAATATACCCGTGCTACTTATGACTGGTTTTGTGGTCCAGGGTCACATTTTTGTTCATACATTGAAAGTCAATGGGGTCCAAAACAACACTGACTTCCACTATATGGGCAAAAACATATTTTTTTCAAAAGAAAGAAAGTCAGAAGAAAGTCATACAGGTATGGAACGACATGAGGGTTTGTAAATGATGACAATTTTGGGTGAGCTATCCTTTTAAAATGAAACACACATGCACTGATGTCACCCTTCAAACCACTGACATCAGCGTGACCTTTAACCGCCTGTAAATATTGGGTCTTTTGTGGTTGATGTCATCGGTCATCATGAAAATGACAGGTCTCTCATTGATTCGCAAGTGACAGACAATGACATACGTTAAATATTAAAGAGACTTACCTAAATGGCGCAGAGGCAGCAATGGCAGCAAGAGAGGGAGAGAAGAAAAAAAACATTGTGTTAGTACCAAAACATCATAATACAGTAACTTTTATATTTTCATATCAGAAAGAAAAATCCCAATTAGATCTCTTTAATATCTCAATCATTTATCCTAGGACGATATGAGATTAAAGTCTCCTTATCCATCTCCATAAATGTGTCTCCTCATTTGCCAAGAACCTGCAAAATTAGGATTTCAGTATGAAATAAAACCAGACTAAATGATTCATCTTATATCTTCATCCATTCTCAACAATTTCTCTCATTTATGTCTTTTTATTTCTCCCAAGGAAGAATACTGGAATTGATATACTTTAATGAAACATAGCCCAATTAAAATCACAGATATATTTCCACAGGAACAGACATGCCATCAAAACATAATCAATAAGCTATTGGATAAGCTTTCAACTGTAATGGCACCAGTTATGTATAAAGAAAGAAAAAAGCCTGTGTATTCAGAATGTGTGTGTGACCTCTGATGTTCATTCATATCCTCATCCCACCTCAAACGATGAGGAACTTTCTGCTGGAATGACTCTAACATCTAATAGTTTTCCATCTCAACGCGCAGGACACCCCAACCACCATCTTTCACGCACCCAAAGGGAGAAAAAAAAGGGACAATTTGCATCTTTCAAAATGTTTTTCTACCCCACCGACTTCAGTGCTTGTGGCTGAAAATGCTAAAGGCGGGAGAGGAGAAAATGTCACATGATCTGACAATCAAATTTGCATCTTGCTAATCTGAATCCGAGAGCACCAACAAATCAAATACAGCACGCGTGCGGTGAAGGAAATTAGCTCTGGGTCAGTGGGGAAGCACTTCTTGAGCCGCCCATAATGCGGCCCATTTTAATGACTGCATAACATCATGGCCTAATGTGAAACGCAGCTTTAGCTTGTTTACTCTATGCTCACTGCAGAGAGGTAAGAGAGTCTCAGCTAAAGATGACTCAATATTGAGACATGACAGCTGATGTCATCTCTCACCCGCTCTGGTGAGGATGACGCTAATGCTCCAATCTAAATGAGGAAAAAAATGCCATTTAATAGCAGTGCAACCTTATTTACATGACATGACAGCTAGTCCTTAAACTCCGTATTGCAATCAGTTGGATGTCGTCCCATCATAATCACATCTCATCATATATATATGTATATGTATGTGCGTATGTGCGTATGTGCGTGTGTGTGTATGTGTGTGTGTGTGTGTGTGTGTGTGTGTGTGTGTGTGTGTGTGTGTGTGTCTGTATGTCTGTACATGCACACACACACACGCACACTACACTACACATACATATAATAATATATACACACATTATGTTTCATGTTGACATTAAACTGAACTGAATTTTTACTGTCAGATCAGTGCATTGTGATGCCACATTGCATTTTTACATCTTCTACTTTACTTATTCCTCTGTGCTGAGAACTCTAAAACCAAAATGTATGTACAAGGCAAAGCATTCAAATAAACAACAGCAGGAAGTGTCAGAGAGAGAGAGAGAGAGAGAGAGAGAGAGAGAGAGAGAGAGAGAGAGAGAGAGAGAGAGAGAGAGAGAGAGAGAGAGAGAGAGAGAGAGAGAGAGAGAGAGAGAGAGAGAGAGAGAGAGAGAGAGAGAGAGAGGGAGAGAGAGAGAGAGGTAACTAAACCAAAACCCTTTCAGTTTCATGGATTTCTGCAGACCTTCTCTGCTGTTATTTACTTGATGCAGGATAGTGGGCGGCCAGTAAATCCAATGCTCCCTTCTTTAATGAAAGCCAACATGCCCTCAATTTCCTCTGAGCAGTACAGTTAGGCGAGGGTAAATTCAGTCCTTGAAAGCGTGCTGGGCCGAGCAGTTTTACTTGGCGACAATGTTAGTTTTAGTTGTCTTATCCAGAGTTTATCACAGAGGGAGATTGTTCTGCCAGTAGAGATGGCTGCGGCTCTTTGTCCTTCGGACATGGAGGACTGAATTCATTTTCCCCTTCAGTAAACACTGGCTTGCTCTCCAGTCCAAGCGATTAATCCAGCATGGGTAACTTCTACTGTACAGGGAAATCAAAAGTTACTGTTGGAAAAAAACAGCACTTGCCCGGCTTATCAGATGACAGGCCATTTACATGGTTGTTGTGTATCATTTGTATATACTGGACAGTGGGGTCCAAATGCGTAAGACCTATGAGACTGATTTGTTAAAGGTGCAGTGTGTAGTATTTATGAGGATATTTTTTACAGAAATGCAATATAATGTACACAACTATGCTTTCAGTGGTGTATAAAGACCTTGCATAATGAACCGTCATGTTTTTTATTACCTTAGAAGGAGCCATTTCTATCTATGTACACCACGGGCTCCCTTACAGTGAAGTCACTGTTTTGCACGCCATGTTTCTACAGTAGCCCTAAACGGACAAACTTCACCACAGAACGCTAGCTACTCTCTGCTGTCTCAGATGACAACATCTTTGTCCTGTGTTGGCCACCGTAGCTTCTCTACGTGCTTCGAAAGGGTGGGTGATCGCAATTCGCAACCTCACCGCTAGATGCCGCTAAAATTTACACAGTGCACCTTTAAATATATATTTTTACAAAAATGGTTACGCTCATTGATTACGGTCTCGAAAACGAATAAAAATACACTTTTTAGGCTGTGTCTGAAATCATTCTTTTGAATAAGTAATTACTTTGTGACCGTAAAAAAAAAAAAATTCTGTATAATATGAATATGTGCTGTATGAATTTAATCGGGACGTACTACATTCTCCTTGTGACCTATCAGCATAATTTCAGGGCCATTGACAAATCCTATCCTGTGGCCTCATTGGATATTAAAAGTACTAGGTCAATACTATTTTCACATGCTGTTTTTTTTGCCTACTATTTAGGAAGTATGCAATTTCAAATGCAGCCTCAATGTATAAGA
The DNA here is from genome assembly GCA_023566225.1 of Romanogobio albipinnatus. Classification (NCBI taxonomy): domain Eukaryota; kingdom Metazoa; phylum Chordata; class Actinopteri; order Cypriniformes; family Gobionidae; genus Romanogobio; species Romanogobio albipinnatus. Next base: position 45,278,289 of record CM042245.1, on the reverse strand, counting down.
CTATCAATGCAAAGTCGTAATTTCCCTGGAGACACAAACATAACTTTAGGTAAAGCGAGTGACAACTGTGATACAAATCTACAAACAACTGCTTGTGTGTGACACATTAGTTTGCACTTGTGTGTGTGTGTCCATACGTACGAGGGAGGGATGAGGAGAACACAGGCGAGCCCCCTGGCTTTGAGATGTGGCTGTGCATCTAAATGAAGAGCTGAGAGAAAAGCACTCCAGTTCCTCTGCTAGTGTGTTAACCAGACTACAGTGAGGGAAAGAGGGAATGTGAACGTGCTAGCCACTCGCTATTGAACCTGACCGTCCTCGGGAGAGATGCCGGGGGGCTAGACGTTAATTAAATCTGATCCTCTGCTTGCACTTGAGCGACGACTGCAATCATGTGCATCTATATTATAGCACCGACAGCCAGTTTCAGAGGAAATGCATGATTGAACTCAAGACACGTCCTAGTGCAAATATTGTAGACCATATGCTGATTTGGAACAATGGCAGATCTTGCACACAGAATGAAATGTGTTGAACTCTTTAATTAGTGAGGAGTGAAGGCTATTTGGACAGGAAGCGACCATCTGACTCACATGTAATGCAGCCAATCACAGATCTGGAGAATTTGTGCCCGTCCAAACGTACATGTATTTCAAAGACATAACTTGGGAAACTAAGCGAAACGTGCAAACAAAACAGGCTTAGATTATAGTTCAATTAGGACATTTAAAAAGCAGTTATAAACATGCCTGGTGTGAATCTTGAGGCAAAACAATGGCACGGACATATTTTGAGATATGCCAGTGCAAGTTGTTTTCAGTTAAAACAGCTCAAACAAGTCTTAAGCCGTGTCTGTGCAAACCAGGGGTAAATCTTTCAAAAGATTTGACACTATTAACATCTTACATTTATCTAATTCTCCTCTATCAACCCAGTATCTTTGTTTCCAGGTGGACTGTTTATAAAAAATAAAAAAAATCAGTTATGTAAAATCAGCACAAAGATTACCAGATTGAGAAAATCCAATAGGTAAGGGGATAATAGACAACAGTGCCAATTATATTTCTCTCGTTTTTATTTGCGAGTACAACAGCCATCCACTTTATGGTGACAAACACCTGCATACGGTATTTGCCAATATGTTTAAGTATTAGATTTATGCTTAAATTTGAAATTATTTGCATTGTATTCATTGATTACTGCATGTAAATGACAATATGCATCCAGTCCACGTCTACTACATCTACACACATCCTTTAGGATTTTTATATGAAAATATAGCACAAAGGTGAAATCCATTGCATGCTGGGAACAGCACATCACCTCCTCTTCTCAACAGATTCAAGGCCGACATCAAAGGGCCAGAGGGGTCTCTCGATTCCCAGTGGCTATCTCTTACATAATAAATGACCACTGAAGGATCTCAGCATACATATGATTTGAGCACACAATTCTTTTCAATTTTCAATTCATACTGTGATGGCCCAAGATTACAGAAGTAAAATCTTTCCAAATACAGTATATCCAACATACTGAATGAGGAAAAATATTATAATATTATATATATTTCAATGGACAGCATACTCAATATTGCATCAACTTCAAATATGCTCCTCTGCAATCACAGTGTGCACCATTATAAAACTAAAACCCATCTGGAAATGTTCTATATTCCACACAAAACCATGAATAGCTACATGCATAATATGCAAACCTAAAAAAAAAAACCCATAAAAAGCAAGGGGTCTGACATATTTATCATGTCATGTAGAACTTAAGGCTGTTCTAAAACAAGGCTTTGACCTACATGTAGACATTTGCTGTGGGTCAATGGTGTAAACCTAGGTCAGGAGAGACCACACAGCATGGCAGAGACAGTGTGTGACGCATGTTGCCGTTTTGGACTTAATAGCAAGCTTGGGTCAATGTAGCCCTGGAGACAATACACAACCTTCTTTTTTATCAAACGTACCAGTTCAATATTGCTACATTACCAGTATGTGTCCTGTCAGATTAGGAAATAACAAAATATGTATTAAGGTCACTACATCAGAAATGCAATGATAAGCAAACTTGACACAAAGAAATCCAATTAAACCCAGGCCAGCCAATAACACGATGCAGTTGTTATACTATCATCCAGCTATCTCTACTGTGCACTAAACAGCAACAAAACAAAGATATATTCAAAGCATATTTGAACCCAGTGCTTACAGGAAGCCAAACAACATTACAAACATGTTCTCTACACATTTGAGCCATGACAAACAATCAGAAAACAATATATCTAGGGTCTTCAGAGTATCAAGTGTTGTGGTCTGGCGCTGCTGAAAGCATATGGCACAAAGTCCACAGTTCCAGCTGACGCTGGAGGCCTCAGATCTGGCTGAGGGTCTAACATTATCATGCCATCAACTCATCAGGGCTTCCTACGGGTTTCCAGAGTCTGTAATCTAAAGCATGCTCAAAGATTGAGCAGATGTGGCAAACGTGGCAGCTCCATTATCAAGCACCAGCTGAGAGAATCACACGGGAAGTGACAGAAAGAGGGGTTGGTGGTCACCAAAGACACAAGAGATGCAGGAACACAAAGATGATGTTGAAAGATGAGCAACACCTGGTGCTAAATGCTACAAATGCTTCATTATCCTCTGAAAACAAGGGCTCAGTCAAGAGCTAGAGAGAGTAGCACTTTGCAAGATTTATTTACACAGCCCGTTGATAGCGTACAGCTTGGAGGGTTTCGAGGGTTTGTTAGCTGATGTGATAAACACATTAAGAAGAGAATTAATCAATACAAATTTTTTTTCAGAATATATAGAGCATGGCTATGTTACACATCAAGCGCTAACTGCAGTTCTCATTAGTGGGGGAACAAAAAAAATCCTGTTTTATGCTATATCCCCTGTTCTGTAAAGGACACCAGAACTATTTATTGAGAAAATTAAAAGACATGAATCAATTTTCATTCACCAATCAATTTTTATGCTTCAAGCTTTTTTTTAAATCCAAACTTTGTATAAAGATGAATCTCGATGTTTTTAAAGATAACAGAATAATTTGATATACCATTTTACTTTATGCATTATGTGTGTAAACATGACCATAAATGCCATTCCCATTCTATGCAATGCATGCATATTAATGCGTTTTGGGACAATATGTCACGTAAAAAGACGAGTAAAAATATTTTCATAAAAATGTCTCATATTTCATAAGAATATCCAGACTTAAAACGATGTATGTTGTCAGAGAAATTTGCTAAATAATGTCCTCTACAGAGGCAAAACCTCTATTCTGAGTCAGGAGGATATTTGTCTCATGCAGAGTGGCATTTATATTTAGATGTCACTTCCAAAACTTTGACCGTCGGTCCTCTTAGCAACAATAGTTTTATTCAATTAATTTTATAGACTGTAGCCTCGAAAAAGTGAGCCAAGATCGCTATACGATCACTAAAATGCTGTTGCTTTGTCAGTTCATCGCGATCTCACAAAGTTACGTTATAACAATGTCAACAATAAATCTCTTACTTACATCGCGTCTTGACTTTGTATTGGTAATGAGAGGTTTCGCGAGCCTGCATTAACTCAGCACTGGATAAAAACTGCCGTTTTGAGCAGTGAGATTCTGACTAACTTAAACACCCCTGACCGCGTTCAAGAGATCAACTGTGATTGGCTACATTAAGCTACAAAAACACGCTGTAAATAGATGTATTTGACGCTCTCCAGAGCTCGGACACAAATCTGTTCCGCCAATATTCTTACAGTATCAACTGAGGGTGCTTTTGCTTGCGTTTGAGGGTGCTTAGCATTGCTCTGGCACCCCCCTGGAACCGGGCCTGGGCGTCTAACACGTTTTAGGCTCAGACCTGTTTGGAAAGTTACGCCAAGAATGATCACGCAAGCATTGTTAATACTATTGCTCACACTCATGCTTAGGGATATGACCAAACTTTTGTCCTGCACTCCTCCTCCCCCTCTTCTCACCGTGTCTTTTCTGGGTCCTTTATGCTTCCTCTATTTACAGCCTTGAAAATTACACATTGCACAGTGAAAAAAGGACAGCTGTCCTCTAAACTTCGCAAACATACAGTTACACACACAGACGCACACAAAATCACATGTCTTGATAAAAATAACGCACACTGTTGTGACAGATTAAGCAGCTGAAATAGCAGCATTCTCATTAACATTTCACGACTGCCAGCTACGCAACGAACATTACGTTAATCTCTAAAATTACTACCTCACAAGAGCAACAAAAGAGAAGTGTCACAAGAACCGATGACATAAGTTAACGGTTCCCACGCGGCCTGCAAATGCTGCAACGGATAGCAACCCTTGGGGGCAGAAATGTGCATTAGATAGCTCATTGTTTAGCATTTTTTATGCCAAACAGACAATCACATCATATAACCAAGGCAAACATGGTCAAAACAATTGAGTTTTCAGTTTTGAATTGAGTTGACATTCCATCATGCATTCCTTGCCATTAGCATGCTAATCAACTATTCTGGGGTATGTTTCCCAAAAGCATTGTTAGATCTGTTGTTACTAACATAGTTCAACGATTAAGTGTTTCCTGAAACCATGTTGTGTGGTTAGAACTACTGCTCTCAACCTGTGGTTAGAAGATATAGAAGCCCATGTACTCGGATCATGCTCTAGAGCAAAATGTGTCATTTTTGAAGAGTTCACATGAACTGTCCCAGAGCATGGGGTAAGAAAGATAACGCAATTGAATCAAACACTTGAAAATTAAGCAGTACTTTTGGAATACTTTTAGATTACATTTGAGCTAACGTGTTCATCACATTGACTTAAATAGGATAATCTTGTACCATACTGATATAAAAACACAAAGAGAAAGAACATTTATTCCATTCTTTGTCATCAAATAACAATAATCTGTCATTAATTTGATCTCGAATCGATTCATTAGCTGTTATTACTCCAACTGTGACGTATTTTTCGACAGTTCTATACTATTGAACCAAGGATGTGCGAGGAAGTTACTACAGTATGGTTACTAACAAAACAGTTTTGACTAGCTAGTTAATTTCTCCACATTGTATTAGTTAAGCAGCAAGTTATGTCACTCTATGGGAAACACCTCAGGTCTCTCCGCATTTTGAATTGTCAGTAAACTTCGGCAAATGGTGGGAAATTTCTGGCTAAAGGTCCTTGCACACTGAGCCTGAAATTCTCATCCGAAACTTTCATCCGAAACTTTCATGCCTTAAAAAATAAATACAACCTCACACTGTGTCAATCACGTTTACAAACTGCCCCCGAAACGTTCGTCCACAATAAAAAAAATGTGGAATCGGGTTTGATTTTCTGCGTTTTTTGACAATACAGAGCCACCGGATGACGAAAAATAAAAAACGCATGGAAATATTTCAGACTCAGTGGCCCTCATTTATCAATCTTGCGTACACCAATTTTCCAGCGTACACCTGGCGTACACCCAAAACCACGGTGACTTTGAGATTTATCAATATGGACGTTGGTGTACGGCACGCTCAAATCCTACACCAGCTCAGGAGGTGGTGTACGCACGTTTTGAGTTAGTGCGAAAATGCGCAGAAAAACAATTCCTAACACCACAACACGCACTGACAAATATATGCTATATTATGACCCACTGTAACAACAACAACAACAAATAAAGCCCTATTCGCACGGGATAAGTATTATCTGGGGACCTCGTGTGATTTAGAAATTACTCCCCCACATCTGAATTTTGCGTGGCGCATTCGCACGGGATAAACTGTGATTTTTACTCGAATTTACTGACTTATCTCCCGGATATGATGTTACTTGAAAATGTTTTTTCGTTATATAGCTGTATGAAATTATAAACAGTCGTATCGATATCATTTTGATTGTTTTAGTAATACAAATAATTTTGTATAATAATATACGACGGAAGATTCAGTTTCAAAGCTAATGTAAAAGTGCCCATTTAAGCGAGTTGTCATTGTACTGTTCTGTTTTTGTGTTTTTCATTAAGAATAATATTAAACACACCATTCAAGCAATTACTCCCAAATTGTGCTCATTCTAAAGTGAAAGTAGTAGCCTATAATCCGCGCGGCCGCACGGGAAGTCATAACGGTGCACATTATATGCAGCCTAGCTCCATTCTTCGTGAAAGATAAAGATAGAAATGCGCACAGGACACAAAAACCTTGCAAAAATTATATACGATCCGCCTAATCCCGGCCAAATAGATGCCGATTCGCACAGGACTAATATTATCACAGGACCTCAGTGTTTGGCGAAATATGGTAGGTCATTTGCGGGGGAATTTTTACTTTAGGCCTACATATTACAGACATGGCCGATTTGCACGGGATTAAGATCACAGACATTCTCTGCAATTATTACAAATCACCAGAGCTCCCCACATCCCGTGCGAATAGGGAAGTAATTATAAACTTAAGTGTTTATTTTTGTGCAACATGGACTTCAATGTTTAATTTGTGTGACTTTACCAAAGCATTTGATATGTATTCCTCCAGTTGCGAGCCTGTGCGCTTTACCTGACGTTGGTTAGGCCCGGCAGCTGCGCACGGACTGGGACTGAACATAATTCAGATTGACAAAATAATAAAAATGACATTCTTCTTCTTTTAAATAATAATAAAATAAATAATAATAATAACGAAATTATTCTTCTAAATAACAATAAACGTCATTAATAATACAAATCATAATAATAATAAGAATCTAACAAATTGTCATGCAATTATATTAATGTGAATGAATGGTACTCCACATCACATCATCATCACTATTGTACACCCGAATACATGTGATGTGATACGAAATTAAATGCATATTATTTCAAAACACGTGCTGTAAAATAATTAATTGTGATAGGTAATTTCTCATCCAAAAAGCTATTTAAACTGGATTTCCACCGTACACCTTTTTGTGGGCACCTTTAATCCCACTCTTTAAACTCCCAAATAAAACAATTTAGTTTTTTTCCACTTCCCTGGTGATGGTCTCGATCTCCACGTCAGAGAAGTTTCGCTTCATTGCCGTCTTCCGAGTGTCCATGGCGTAAAATGAGGGCGTGGGGGAGGCAGAGACTTGAATATATAGGGGCGTGTTATTCTAATGACGATCGTTTTCAGCCACGGCATTTATCAAGGGCAGGTATTGCGTACACCTGAATTTCAGAGGTGCGCACAGCTTCATAAATCAGGCGGTGAGAGGAGTGTAAGCATAATCTTACGCCAATATATACGCCCGTTTCTACGCAAGATTGATAAATGAGGGCCAGTGAGCAAAGACCTTAATGCTGAGATTATCAGTTGTCCAAGCTGAAAGCACTCAATTGCAATCGGGTCTTACTGCATCAAAGTACTCTTAAAATCAACTGCAGTGCAGGTCTAAAGGCCATACTAAAGCCCACGCGTAACTAGATTTACTTATTACCTTCTTTCAAGCAAAGTCAAGAGATATTTTTCTCAGAGTCACAGTCTGCAACATTTACTGTTTCGCTGAACTCACAAAAAAAAGGCAGTGAGTAGGCTCAAACTGTGTCCAGTGTCCAAGTTCTCTTTTCAGCAGCTGAACCTGTGGCAAGTGAAGAGCCCATATACTGCTTCAGCTACACACAGAGATGCAGCAAGCCACTTTACAGCCTCTATTGTTTGGAGCAGCAAGAATTCTCCCCAGCGCCTGAGGGGGTGGTAACAACCTGAAACTTTTTGGTTCTGTTCCCTCGCAGTGGACAGACCTCGTAATGGTTTCTGACAGGCAGTTAAAGGGCAGGTGTGACAATGACTCAGGGCTCTTATCAATAGCCGCCCTCACATCCTTGTGTCTGTTTACAATCTAGCATAATTATAAACGTGGGCCTGTTGCTACCAAGAGCTCTGCAGACAGAGATAATAGGCGAGAAGGGTTGTTTACCGTGCAAATAGTAGGGAGCCAGAGAGAAAGAGTGAGGGAAAGAGACAGAAAACTGCTACAGAGAAGCACAGCAGTTCTAATGAGGTGAGCAGGGCAGCTAAATAAGGCAGCACTTTAGGCACTGCAGGCTTATCCAGTAGGACTGGAGACCCGATCTGAGTCATTGCCAAGCTATAGATTTTATTTTGCTGTTTTGATATCAATTGATTTGAGAACATTCCGTTACAATGTCAGAGTTAAATTCTCTCATAATTGCCCTATCTCTGAAGTGAATAACATGCATCGTGACTTCAAAGATCCACCATTGAGTCGGCAACATCTGCAGGATGTCCATTGCAAACACTGGGGCTGTGTCTGAAATCGCCCCCTATACCCTTAAACAGGTCACTATTTGAAGGGACAGCCATTTGTAGTGGTGTATGAAACCATAGTGGACGTTATCGAGTTCACTAGGGGTGTAACGATATTCAAACCAAACCGGAAAAACACGATACACCATCCACGGTTTGAACTGCGATACTCTCATGACGGACCGAACGTGTAACGGACCCCCAACTTCCCCGGCCCAGCTCTCACTTCACCTTATGCCACAAAATATGTTTTTTTCTTCCTTGACATTTGATTAAATAGTAATAAGAACACTTTTAATAACTAATAAGAGCTGTATTTTTACTAAATATTATAATAATAATATTATTTACTAAATACACTCACCTAAAGGATTATAAGGAACACCATACTAATACTGTGTTCGCCCTTTCGCCTTCAGAACTGCCTTAATTCTACGTGGCATTGATTCAACAAAGTGCTGAAAGCATTCTTTAGAAATGTTGTGCCTTATTGATAGGATAGCATCTTGCAGTTGATGGAGATTTGAGGGATGAACATCCAGGGCACGAAGCTCCCGTTCCACCACATCCCAAAGATGCTCTATTGGGTTGAGATCTGGTGACTGTGGGGGCCATTTTAGTACAGTGAACTCATTGTCATGTTCAAGAAACCAATTTGAAATGATTCGAGTTTTGTGACATGGTACATTATCCTGCTGGAAGTAGCCATCAGAGGATGGGTACATGGTGGTCATAAAGGGATGGACATGGTCAGAAACAATGCTCAGGTAGGCCGTGGCATTTAAACGATGCCCAATTGGCACTAAGGGGCCTAAAGTGTGCCAAGAAAACATCCCCCACACCATTACACCACCACCACCAGCCTGCACAGTGGTAACAAGGCATGATGGATCCATGTTCTCATTCTGTTTACGCCAAATTCTGACTCTACCATCTGAATGTCTCAACAGAAATCGAGACTCATCAGACCAGGCAACATTTTTCCAGTCTTCAACTGTCAAATTTTGGTGAGCTCGTGTAAATTGTAGCCTCTTTTTCCTATTTGTAGTGGAGATGAGTGGTACCCGGTGTGGTCTTCTGCTATTGTAGCCCATCCGCCTCAAGGTTGTGCGTGTTGTGGCTTCACAAATGCTTTGCTGCATACCTCGGTTTTAACGAGTGGTTATTTCAGTCAAAGTTGCTCTTCTATCAGCTTGAATCAGTCGGCCCATTCTCCTCTGACGTCTAGCATCAATAAGGCATTTTCGCCCACAGGACTGCCGCATACTGGATGTTTTCCCCTTTTCACACCATTCTTTGTAAACCCTAGAAATGGTTGTGAGTGAAATCCCAGTAACTGAGCAGATTGTGAAATACTCCGACTGGCCCGTCTGGCACCAACAACCATGCCACGCTCAAAATTGCTTAAATCACCTTTCTTTCCCATTCTGACATTCAGTTTGGAGTTCAGGAGATTGTCTTGACCAGGACCACACCCCTAAATGCATTGAAACAACTGCCATGTGATTGGTTGATTAGATAATTGCATTAATGAGAAATTGAACAGGTGTTCCTAATAATCCTTTAGGTGAGTGTATACACTAACTTTTGACTTCCAAGTGCATGTCACGTGACTTGGGTGATCCCTCAAGTTGCCTAGTGGAATGACAAAGAAAGCCAGTTTCCCCATTTTAGCCAGGTAGGCAAAATTCTACCTTGGAGTCCCAGCAACATCGTCATGTTTGCTATTTAATAAAAAAATCTCTCACCTCAGAAAACCACATTCCTGTCCTGTCAGCTGTGCGCGTGCACCATATATAAAGCGCAAGATAAAGAGCATGCAAGGTTACGATGTCAATTTGTAAGTCATAAAATAAAAGTAAAGTACCAATAAATCACGTAACTGATTCGACATGTGTTAGCTGGGAAGGTGTGCAGGTATGATGCTCATTCTGCTCATCAGGAGCAGTTTTAATGTTTCATTAACAGTTCATGATGTATTGTGTATTCACCACGGTAGACTGTTGTTTCCATAACCACAAAATGCCACTTTATTTTCACTTTATGCTATTTTGTTTATTTTTAAATTAGTGTGGTGACTACTTTATATGAACAAAAATGGCTATTAAATAGCTTTAACTTATAGGCCTATTTATTCATCAGTATTAGTCATATTCATACAATTTGTGTGTTTGTTAAGTAGGCTACAGTGGGATATTTACTTGTGTGTGTCATCAATTTTTATTAAATAAATGTGCTTGCTTTTATTTTTTAAACATTATGGTAAATGGTAAAATGAGTAGATTATTTCTGACTAGTCTACAGTGCAAACATTTACTTCATTTGAGTTTACTCAGGTATGCTAACTGCTCTAAAGGAAACGTGAAACCAATATATAAAAGTTAATAAGTTAAATTATTGCTGTTGTTATTATTAAGTTAAAAGTGAATCTAGTGTTATTATTGCTGGTGCCCTGCCATGAACAGAACTGAACCGTGGCTCCAAAACCATGATATGAACCGAACCGTGGCATAGGTGTATCATTACACCCCTAGAGTTCACTCATTCAATCCCACAATGCACCCCAATAACAAGTGTACAACCCATGTACACTCAACGGCTAGAGAATACCCATCACGCACTGCGACGGTTGCGCAGGAATATTCGGCCATCCATTTTATTTATTTTTTTCAAACCGCTGGTTCAATGTGGCTACAGCAGAATATCATGTCAGGTATAAATTCCTTTTTACTCGATTATTAAATTGTTTAATTCAAGTTTATTTGTGCTAGTTTCGAGCTAGTTCAAGATACATCTTTTCATCTTACTACTGAAGCTAAGTTTCAAATGACTATTAAACACCAAACACAAACTATGCAGCCCTTCGGGCGCACTCAGTGTCTGAAATCACCCACTCGTTTTCATTCACTCTTTCAAGTGGCCTACATTATTTGGTGGAGTAATATAGGGAATATTGAAAGAGGGTATGGGGGCGATTTCGAACTCAGCCTGGGTCATATTCACTAATAACAGGAGAAATTCTCACAAAAAATCTCAGCCTAATTCACAACACGTTCGTACGCACATGAATTTGTTCTTGACCTCGTTCTGATGTTGGTGAATTTGGAGTATTCTAAATGAGCGGCCGTGTACACAAGGTTAGTAATTTGCATAAAAGACGCCCAATCCATCTCCATATAAGGGTTTTCTGCGCACGCTTTTCTTACAGCCTGTTGTCACTCTCGTCAAACTTGCCACAATTCCAAGTGAGCCATTTTCACCAGTTCTCAAAATAAACACCTTTTATAAAGACCCAGATTATGAGCCTCTCATTAGCCAGCTGTACATACGCCTATATCTGCATTATTCAGAGAAACCTCGCAGCTGAAGCTACATCGCAGCTTTCCTTACTCTTTAACTGTATATGATGGAATGTATTTAAGACTAAATTAAATTGTATTATTTAAAAATTGTAATATGTAATTTTATATATGGATTATATTATAAAATGAATGCAAAATGCTTCAATATAATTACAGTTAGGATTAAATATAACTTCTTAACACAATTATAAGGCCATAGAGAGTGTGGTTTCAGCTGTTCCTATATTTGTTTGTAAATTTAGAATACATTTTATTATGGAATTTTTGGTGAATCAGGATTTGTTCTTAAAAAAACATTTGTATACACATTTCAGGCACATATTGTGAAAAAAGCATTAAAATAGTACAAAAAATTATTTTACAAATACTGAATTGTTCAAACAAATATTGTGATTCAAATATATTTACATTAAATAAAGACATTACGATATAGAACGATATAGAGCATGATATATAGATTATAGATAGCATAAAGACTCATGGAAGTCACATCCGACAGACCAATCTAAAGCATAGAGGCAACGACTGAGCACAGACGACTGAGTAGGAGTTTAAAGACAGCCAAAAATGGACTAAAACTGACTGAAGACAAGGTGAAAGGAGTCTGAGGCGGCGAGCAGGTCTTGATGTTTCTGCACAGAGAAAATGGCTGGAGGTGAAGAACGTTTTTGAGGAGCGAGTGACGGGTTGTTCTTTGACAGCTCCGCACCAGCCCTGGTGAAAAACGAGAATGGCAAGAACAGCGGTGGCAGATACGTGATAAAAATATCAAGGTATAATAGGAGTCAAAACTGAAGAGTAGAAGGTAGGCATTCAAGACGCTCATGAAGACATTGCTTCATATTGAATTACACCATATTCTTAAAGAAAATATATCAATAGATGTTTTTTTGATTCATCATATTACAAACTCAAAATGGTCAAATGTAATATTTTTCTTTTTTTGTCTTTTTAGTTTGCACAGGCTGCTAGTCTACCATCATGCATTCCCTGCTGTTACCATGCAAAACAATTCGCTTAAATAAACAAATAAAATAATAAAAGGTTGATGTTCGACAGTCAAAGCTTTATTAGTGTAGGTAGCACAAAATATCTAATATCTCACAAACTATATGCATGATCCTCATTTAGCTATTAGTCATTTAATAATGACTATTTTGTGAAAAACATTCTGATAGAATTATCATAATCATCATCAGCTTTTAAGAGACTACAGGCTCTTGATTACTCTTTAAAATCCATGTGTCACACCACAGGACTACTTAAAAAGTACAAGTGAAGAAAAGTTGATTAAGAATGTTCAGACACTTTCCCTTTTACAACATTCATTTCAAGTTTAAATAATGTTGATTTGAGAGGGGGGAAAAAACCTTAACCCCCGTTTTTATGTGAGAAGCTACATCAGGATAATGTGAGAGACACTTCTGACCAGTCATTTCACACAGCTACCCTTGGGGATTGGATCTCATATGACACCGGAAAGGTTTGAGAAGAGGTGGCGTATATGGAGGGGAAATGGCAGCCTGAATCAAACTGCACTAAGAGAAGAAAACCTTTAACAGTTTTTAATGAGAAACATTTGTTTTCGCCCAGACAGAGTTTCTGGTTCACTCACATATTCCTCTTCAGCTAACCAGAATGAGGTTATCAGTGAAAGTCTAAGGCTGGAGAGAGTTTAAAGAAGTGGTGACCTGATGTTGCTTAGAATCAGGAAAAAAAGAAAATGAGCCAATCAGATGACTAAAGCCATCAAAATTGGACCAGGTTGAATGGCTTGTTTAATACAATTATTTTGGCCCAGAATCAGACTCATTTCAATGCAAGTAATGACATCAGGCCTGAAACAAAGTTCTGTTTGACATTTTCTGAGATGTATCAGACTGGATTCTCTTCATCTTTCAGTCAGTCTCTGCAGGAAGCCACACTAAAGGCATCAACTGCCAAAAGCAATCAACCAACTGACCTGCAAACAAACTAGAGGTCAGAGCTCTCAAACTAGCATTATCAGGTTTTTGTTAAATAAATGTTATATAAAGTAGCCTGATTTCCTGCCCTGCATACTTCATTTAACTTTGCTAAAGTTTTCTAAATCCAGTGAAAAACATTAATATACTCTCAATAAAGCACACACATGTGGTACTTAAAGGGGACCTGTTATGTCCCTTTTTACAAGATGTAATTTTGTAAATTTCATACACAAGGCCCTGAAATGACAAATGAGAGTCTAAACGTCATCTAAGCATTGGATGAATGTCTACAAAAACACACCAAGGATGTATACAGTCCCATGAAAGTGTTGGAGAAAACCATATTTCCAGTCAGTCAAGGGTAAAGACACAGTGTAAACATCTTTCTTGCAACTTGCAGGTAATGACCATCTTCGCAGAGGCCCTAAGGCCAGAGCATACCTAACAGAGAAGGCTTTAGTAATTGTGACCTATATGTGCTGTATAATCAGTCCTAATCACAGAGCACACGGTAAGAGCCTTTGAAAGGCCAGTGTGTCAATAAGCCAGCAGCTATGCTGTCAATTGACTCATGTAATATGGGGAGAGAGGTAGCAGCCGCAGGCACAAATGGCATCTGATGTAAAAGGTTTAGGCCTCAGGTAAGCAAAGAATTCTTAATATAGGCTTGTTTCTGTGTTTGGCTTTTGAAACAGGAAGTGGAAGGACGGGAAACTGTGACTCTAGATTAATGTCCTGTCTCGAATTTCTCTATTCTGGTGCAGTGCTGCATTACAAGCCACAGGTTTATTGTGAGCAGTGTGAGTGTGTGTGAATGTGTGTGTGTGTGAGAGAGAGAGAGAGAGAGAGAGAGAGAGAGAGAGAGAGAGAGAGAGAGAGAGAGAGAGAGAGAGAGAGAGAGAGAGAGAGAGAGAGAGAGAGAGAGAGAGAGAGAGAGAGAGAGAGAGAGAGAGAGAGAGAGAGAGAGAGAGAGAGAGAGAGAGAGAGAGAGAGAGAGAGAGAGAGAGAGAGAGAGAGAGAGAGAGAGAGAGAGGTCAGCGGTTGAGAGAAAGTGTGTGAATCAGTTTGGGAGAAAAGAGTGCGTGACTGGACTCTACAGAACAAAATGATGTCCATGACCCAAGAGCTGCCCATGAAGCTAAATTATCAATGAGTCTCTCCGATTAATATCACAGCCGAGTGCACTGACCTTTAATCCGCCTCTACAGCAAGCGCTGTGCCATCCCGTCACCTCCATGGAGAGCCTAGCTTTCATTTGTTACACTGCTATCTACTCATCATTCTCTACTACCATAGTATCAATTGTGAGCTAGCATTGTTTTCCACACAACACACGGCATGAGTAATATGAAAATGAACATATGAAAAGCAAAACCAGTCAGCAGTCAGACATCTTTCACAATTATACATAATATTTCAATTCTGGCAGATCAAGGTAAAATGTTTCCATGTTATGACCAAAATTCTGTGTTTGGCGGGGAAGTGTTTTCTCACAAATATAAGGGATCCTCAAGTGTGTCATATTTCTATAGTGCTTTTAAATTGTTAAATATTTGCTGTGAACTTAACATTTTTTGTATTAGCCCTGGCTGCAGTGTTTGTGTGTGTGTGTGGGGGGGGATAATTCAAGGGGAGCCTATTAAGATTAAATAACCGATGTTGCTTTTTTCCTGACTCGATCTGTTGCCTCTTTCCCTCTATCTCTCTCATCGTTTCATGCTCCCCGTCTCTTTCAGACCTAATTTCCTTCATGTCAGTCTTTCACAGAGCTTATCCTGTCCTTTCATCCACTCTCTGTGTATCTCTTTCTAAGCATAAAGTGTGCACTGAAATATCTATGGGTGGTTAACAGGACTTGTTATTAAATTGCTTGCGAAACTGGAGTCATTACTTAATGCAGAAATACCCAATACATAATCACTTGACTGGAAAACAGACCACTGCTGTGTTAAAAGAACCAATCATATAGTCTTAGAGCAGTGTGAACATTCTTTAGAACTTCATCTTACGCATTCAGCAGAAGAAAGAAAGTCATAAAGGATCAAAATCATGATTATTCCCTGCACTACCTCATTGCAGAGTGATTGTTTTCCACTGGAAACATTTTCAGCATTCAAGTAGATTCAAGCACTTCCTGAGAACAATTTCCCACTGTGTTTCAAAAAATTATCAAGCTATTTTCTCTAGAAAAACAGGGTGGTAAATCATTTCACACCTACTCCAAACAACAAAAAGTCACAAATGGAAATGTAAAAATATTCATATTATAAGACATGTTGTTCCTGTGTATGTAATGAGCTTCCTGGAACAAAACCCACAAAAAAATGCACTATATTGGAAAAGTATTGGGACACCCCTCCAAATCATTGAATTCAGGTTCCAATCACTTCCATGGCCACGGGTGTATATAATCAAGCACCTAGGCATGCAGATGCTTCTACAAACATTTGTGAAAGAATGGGTCACTTTCAGGAGCTCAGTGAAGTCAAGCGTGGTACCGTGATAGGCCACCTGTGCAATAAGTCCATTTGTGAAATTTCCTCACTACTAAATATTCCACGGGCAACTGTTAGTGGTATTATAACAAAGTGTAAGTAATTGGGAACAACAGAAACTCAGCCACGAAGTGGTAGGCCACATAAAAATCACAGAACGGGGTCAGCGCATGCCGAGGCGCACAGTGCACAGAAGTCGCCAACTTTCTGCAGAGTCAATAGCTACAGACCTCTAAACTTTGTGTGGCCTTCAGATTAGCTCAGGAACAGTGTGTAGAGAACTTCATGGAATGGGTTTCTATGGCCAAGCAGCTGCATCTAAGCCTTACATCACCAAGTGCAATGCAAAGCGTTGGATGCAGTGGTGTACAGTACGCCGCCACTGGACTCTAGAGCAGTGGAGACATGTTCTCTGGAGTGACGAATCACGCTTCTCTGTCTGGCAATCCAGTGGATGAGTCTGGGTTGCCAGTAGAACGGTACTTGCCTGACTACATTGTGTCAAGTGTAAAGTTTGGTGTAGGGGGTATTATGGAATGGGGTTGTTTTTCAGGGGTTGGGCTTGGCCCCTTAGTTCCAGTGAAATTAACTCTTAATGCTTCAGCATACCAAGACATTTTGGACAATTTCATGCTCCCAACTTTGTGGGAAGTTTGGGGATGGCCTCTTCCTGTTCCAACATGACTGCACACCAGTGCATAAAGCAAGGTCCATACAGACATGGAGGAGCGGAATGAGAAGAACTTGAAGAACCTGGCCTGCAAATTCCTGACCTCAACCTAATAGAACACCTTTGGGATGAATTAGAGTGGAGACTGTGAGCCAGGCCTTCTCGTCTAACATCAGTGCCTGATCTCACAAATGCGCTTCCAGATGAATGGTCAAAAAATCCCATAACCCCACTCCTAAACTTTGTGGAAAGCCTTCCCATAAGAGTTGAATCTATTATAGCTGCAAACTCAATATTAAACCCTATGGATTAAGAATAGGATGTCATTCAAGTTCATGTAAAAGCAGGTGTCCCAAAACTTTTGGCCATATAGCGTACATTTGCAACTGCATGCACCCGTTTTAAAAAACTCTTAAAAGTATAGTTTACCCAAAGATGAAAATTCTGTCATCATTTAGGCCCACGAAAATGTTTTTAGCCAGCTGAAAATGCCAGGCACTCTTCTGAAAACGCCAAGCTGTGTGTGCTTGAGATGATAAGGAAAATCCACGGAATTGTTACTAGTGTTACTAGAGAGTTTGTTTCTGAATATAAAAATGTTTACACAATGTAAAGTACTTGCTCTGGCACTCATTTTAAATTGTATTGTTCTGCTGTTGTTGTCGTCTGTTGTCATTGTACAAGCAGGATGTGATGGTAAATAATGACAATATATATGTGAACTGTACCTTTAATTCTTCCCGCCCTGTAAAGTGCCAAACTCTCTGTGGTAGCTCAGTATGAGGTGCTTCCCTCACAAAGGCTGCATAGAGGGCTGCTGACTCACACCTTTTGTGTGGGCTGATTGAAGAGAGCCAGGTATGTCGGAAATGCACTAAAATTGGTTTTGGTTTAGAAAGGTAGTGATGCTTTTTCCCCCTATCTTAAGCCCTCTATTTGAGCTGGTGAGAAGTCCAAGTCACCATTCGAGAATATCATGAAAACCCACAACAGCATTTTATGAACACTCAAAATTTATCACACAAAAACATACACAGCATTAATAAAACATTTCCGTAGGACACACACAAAAAAAGAGAGACTTAACATACATTACATATCAACAAACAATGTCTCCTTTTTACAAGACCTATATATTGAACTACTGAAGTCTGGGAGAAAATCACAAAGGTGTCTAGCGCAGGTTTTCTGAATAATGCATGCCTGAACAAATCCCATTTAATACCCGAGTGCATACGGGGGTTTCAAGCATGGCCAAATTCATAGCAATTATCTTTTTTTCCTGCCATTGCCTCTCCATCCAATTGAATTAGTAAAATAATGAGGTGGAATTGGAAACGCTTAATGACTGTCGGCACTCTGCATTTCCTACTCCTGTTTTATTTATTTATTTATTTGCCAACTTTGATGTTCCAAAATGAATTCCTTTCATTAAACATGACTGGCATTTAGATTTGGTGCAATTTTGTCATTAAAAAAAATAAAGCATATGAAAATAATGTTTTGCTTCTGTTTGTATTAGGGATGTAACAATAAATTGTGTCGCAATATATCGTAATACAAAAATGCAACAATATGTATCGTGGATAGTGACAATGAAAATTCAACTTTAGTGTAGAGTTTTAGTGTCAGTACTACATTAAACTACTATATAATGTTGAATATGTATATTGTATAGGGGCATATTTGTGGGTCCTGATGCCAAATGTCTTTTGTTACCAGTAAAAAGGGGCCTACATTATTTAAAATATATCCAGTCAGTGACAGAGTGCAAGCATATTCTGTGTTTTCAGCTTCAGAATCATGAATATTCTTATTCTGGTGTCACCATTGTCCTGTGTTCAGTATTTGTGATATGTATCGAATCGTGACATGAGGGTATCGTTACACCCCTAGTTTGCATATAAAGGAAAAATATAATAAAAAACTGAAAGATCACTTAAAGATAAGACGTGCAATATATTCATAATGCAACTATTCTTCACACAACTGAATTCATTTGTCTGTCAAACTTTAACTCTGTGTCAAAAATAAAACAGATTCTTAACATTAATATGCAGATGAATATGACAGAGGGCCTAGACTCATTGCTATATTACTCACACACAGCATCTTTTTCTCATTTAACTGGAGAAAGTTATTATTCATCCAGCATTTTAGACATTCAAAAAGTGATTTAAAGGATATATTTATACATCCGGGTGTCGTCAGCGTGAAAATGATACAAAACACTATATTTAATAGAACCAAGAGGAAGCATATATAATGAAAACAACACTGGTCCCAAAATAGAACCTTGGGGGATCCCACGGGTAACAGAAGCTATTGATGATGAAAAGTTTCCAATTTCAAAAGAAAAGGTTGTGTTTAGAAGGCAGTTCCTTGGACGCCCAAATGCTGCCTCAGACGTTCAGTAAGGATGGTATGGTCAATCAAATGCTGCACTAAGATCCTGCAGAACTAAGGCTTAAAGAAAATACTAAGATCAATACTACAAAACCATCCGCATTGCTTTTAAGTCCCTTAATTTTAAAGAACCTTTGATATAAGTATAGCATGAGCCAATAATAGGTGAGAGACATACTTGAGTTTGTGTGTGAGGGATGATTTTAGGGACTATTTTGCACATCCTACTGCGATATCACCATAAGGACAGAGCCACGGTTTAAAAATACGTCGGAAAGATGCTAAAAGTGCAAAGTGAAACAGATGAGAATGGTCACACATTCTGACTGCGACAACCCCTGCTATAGACTCTTCGGGCAACAAAATGTGGAAAACACAGATGCACCATTTAATGAAACCCAATTATTAGACACAAATTTGCCTATAAATATGTATGAAAACAGAGAATCGCAAGAGAGCAGAGATGCTAATGGTTTTGTCTGACCCCGTGTTTCACTTGCTTCAGACCTCCCTTCAAGGATAACCCACGCAGTTTGTTGGAACATTAGCCTTTATTAGCACAAATGGGTTGATTTGACAGCCAAGTCTGCAGCATGATTTGGCTAACCTTCATTCTTTGAAAGCACATCTCATTTTCTTCCAAAAGTGAATCGTTACTCTACCCGGCTTTGAAGTGGGCTATTTAAAAACAATAGTGTCTGTTTGGTCATTCAAAGTCATTTGGCAGTAGTAGCCAGTTGGCATTTAGAAGAATTGCCTTTCAACAGAGGTACACCTGGTACTGATCTACTCATGCACCATGCAATGTCTGTCTGTCTGTCTGTCTGTCGATCTATCTATATCACATTCCTGCAAATACATTGATTCCAATGGATATGGTGCTTGCATAGAAAACTGAAGTATGCAAGATTTTTAAATACATTCACTTAACTCAGTTTGTTGCTCAATAACTGCTACTATTAGTATGGAATTCATGGGTTTATCTCCCAAAACATTTTGAAAACTGAGCCTCCCAGGCACCATTAAAACATTGAGAGCTGTCCACTCAGATCTGTCCATCTTTTTCCTATAGCGAGAGTTTGTAGCGTGGCTACTGGAGCAGGCGGAGCCAGAGGTTGTTTAGCTGCTGTGGGACCATGAATGACAGGGAAAAGACATTCAGCTTTGGTTACAGAAGTGCCAGCCAAAAATCACTGCATTTAGACCTTCAAAGATTAAATGGGTCATAAACAAGTCAGAGAGAATGGGGCATTGCGATTAGGGATGTTAACCGATGACCGTTTGACCGATGGTTGACCGTATCAACGTTAACCGATCAATGTTGTCGGTTGTCGGTTAAAAAAAAAAAAAGTGATCTCTAAATTAGGCTATTTATAGACAGTGGACTAAACGCTACTACAGTTAGCCATCTCATTCCAAAATCTTTTTGTGTGAAGTGAACAAATCCCTCACACTCAATTTATCATAACTCGCCTGTTTGTACTTAATAAACCAATAAAAACATTTGGCGCGAAGTCACAGCGTTTGTGTTTGCGTGCTCACAAGGTTTGCAAAAAGTAAACAGGCTAAATAAAACACAAGGTTAGACGGCAGTATGAAGCGTGCAAAGAAAAGTAGTGTGTGGGACCATTTCACCAAAAAGAACGACACAGATGTAAGTTGCAACTTGTGTGATACAGTGCTTAAATACAGTAGTAGCACATCATCTAAATATATTACATCTACATTTCAGTGGTAAAACATAAGGTGTTGATCATCATCTTTCTTTATTATTGTTAGCACTACCTCGAACTAAAGCGGCGTCTCTTCGGAGCTGTCATTATCTTAAATGAGTCGCGGCAATGTTTCAAATGAGCTTCTAACGCTAGACAATAGCCTTTATTTTCAACGCGATCACCTTGTGCCCAAACCATTTCGAAACTAAGGAGCCATTTGTCCTCCGATTACAAACAAGCTCCTCAGCGCCGCGTTTGCGGGACTCATGTTTCGCGCTGTAGGGGATTTTAAAAAATTGACGTGAGTGGAAGGCAGGCGGCGGCGCCTGGACAGTGCGTGTGTGTGTGTGAGAGAGCGGGAGGCAGAGCGGCAGAGAGATGCGACAGAGTTGCGAAATTGCAATCGCGAGTTTCAAATAGCGCAGCATATTTTTTTAACTAATCGGTTAACCGGTTTCAACCGGCTAATGAGGCTCGGTGGTCGGTCAAGAAAATGTTTAGTTTTCGCCATCCCTAATTGCGATGATACAGGCTACAATGGATGCATCAATACCATACAGCATCATCACTCACTCGTACAAAAAGACAAATTAACTAGTTTATGATGTTTACTTTGATGTGTCCAATGTAGACAGCCATAAACAGTTGTTGCGTGGTGCGTTGGATGGGTTTATAATAAGTTAAATGTGAGAGTTTGCCAACTAAAAGTACTAAAAGCTAAAAGTATTCCTAATATGTACTTTTACTGAAAGTTTCGCACTTTTACCTGTTGTCTTCACAACACCCGTAAGAGATGTTTGTGAGCCGTGTTGGGGAGGCGTAATGTGCAAAAGGGGCGTTTGCAAGTTTATTAGAAAATATGCTTTATTTATGTAATTCTGCTAAGGTGCCACTAGTGTCGCAGAAACTACATACTTCACCTTTAACTTGCAGTACTACACTTTGCTGCTGCATTAATTTGATGTTTGTCAAACAGTAGTGCTAGATAGATAGTTTAGTAAATAGTTTCATAAAAAATTGGTTACATCCATACCTACTTCTGTAGCCCAAACCATGTGATGTCAGAGCCTGCAAGAAATGAAAATGAGCCATGTGATTCGAAGTTCACTCAGGAGCAGTGATAGTAATTACAGATGGCTTTGACAGTCACTCAGAAATAAGAGAGAAGGAAGACTCAATTTGAATTGATTTAGAAACCGTGAGTTTCTCTGGAGGGGGAAATGGGTTCTCCAAAGACCAAACACAGAGTGAGGAGATAAGAAAGCAAAATGAGGCCACTGCCTGAGGGTCTCAGAAATCTACTGGGACAGTGAATAGATGAAAAGAGGGGGCAGAAGAGAAAAGGGTGGCTTTCTGGTACAGCAGTCGACAGTCAGAGACACTGTCAGAGAATGCATGGTCACTTTGCACAGTCAAAGCAATAGTCACTAATAACAGAGGAAAGTTGTATAAATGCATATTTTATAATCAAAGCTTTATCGAGAAGTCTGACTAATTTCTGGGTTTTTTTTACAGTTAATTTGAATTAACTGGTTCAAAAAGGTCTCTGACATCCCGGCATTAATTATATTTCCATATGTCTCAATTCTGTTAGCTGTATCCATGTTTCTTAAATATTTTTTTTGCATTTACATTATATTTACATATGCTCAAAATGTTATTATACTGTAAAAAATAAACAAAAAAAATTCCCACCAGATAAAACGTACATTGGTGTACATTTTACAAGAAAATACTAAATCAGTTTTTGTCGTTTCTTTTCAATTATTTGTGAAAGGTACTATTTTTGAGTGAAAATGTTTCTAAGGAAATACGACACCATTTCCTCCCCAGTGTAGTTATGTTTTACAGCTCAAGCTTGTCTATTGGTCAAGTCCTTAACTGAACTGCGTTATCTGCTGAACAGCCTGCAAATGAACAAATGGTGTACATTTCGTTGGATCTCCTTGTTCTCACCTATTCCCTGAAATGACCTGCAAGACATCAAGCCCTCAACGGCTTGCCAAACTGCATGCATGCTGCAAAGTGCACTTCTGCTGTCGAGGATGACTTTAACTCACATCTTGATAATTGTAATTCAAATCCACAGCTAAGCCAGCCTTTGTCTTTTATAGTCTCTATTGACTCAACAACGCTGAGAACATAAAGATGAGATGACAAGCTCCATAATGCTTTGCATTATATTCCTCAAAGGGGCAGTCTTCTTTTTGACAGTCTGGATGAGCAGTAAAGGCTCAGAGTATTAAGTCTGAAAGAGAATGCAATATCCTGTCCTATGGAGCAAACACTGTGAGAAGTATCTCTGATGAAGGCTCTGAGGTGATGCTAAGTGCAAAGTATACACAAAAACGCTCTTTGGAGCCTTTTAAATAGAAATGAATTCGCTGTAAACAATTTTCCAACTCTCAGAAGCATCTGCACCGTATATTTTCATCTGAAAGTACAGCTCAAATCAGAAAGACCTCGTCTCAAATGCTCTGGAAACATTTTGCTTGGTTGAGGGTTAATTAAAAACAATGCCAGAAAAACTGGATCTAAGATCAGCAGTTTTGCTTAAGAAATCCACAGGTAGTATGAGGCACTGCTTGCAGGTGAATGTGTTTGACCAGGCTTGAACTATAGAGGTCTGTCCTTGAAAACTCAGTGCGACTGACCAGGCATTTAACATCATGATGCGTGTCTCCTGTGAAAATCAATGAAAGGAAATTACAACGTGCTTGCACAAAATTCCACTGCCGCAAGGACGTAGTTGAGTTTTTGTTCACAGTCCCAAATGCGCCTTCCCATTTGTGTTTGGTCAGCAGGAAAATGTCCTTTAACGACACTAATGATAATTAATGAAAAGATTTAAAGGCAATAAAGGTTGTCTGCGATAATTGACTTTGGTGTGGAAATTAACAATTAACTTCCTGCTCCTCGCCCCTGGCATGCACGCCAGTCTTTAACCCACCGAATGGGGCTTGTTTTCTTAACCTTAAAAAATACTCAATAAGAATTGACCGGATAAAACAACATAATTTGGGATTACCACGCAAAAAGTAAATCAAGACAAGTGGAAATCATGGTTTTGAAGTGGCTTGGCACTGAAAGTGTAGCTTGATAAGGCTAGAGGGGAAATATGCTACATTAATCTGGATATTTCCAAATGTCCACTCAAATGATAAACAGGTTTTCTCCTTCCAGATCCAAAACCCTCAGGTTCTGTCAAGTTAATGTGCAGCCTTCTGCATCAACACTTGATGAACCTCAAACATAGAGGTTAGAGTGCTGTAGGTCAAAACCATGGCCAGAAAACACATTCTCTAATCCTTCTTGGCAAGACTCTCAACGACAGGATAAAATCCATCAGGAAGAACACCAAGTGGACCAGTAGTCCTATGAAATGCAACGTGAGAGTGGGAAGAAAGAAAACAATGACAAAGTGAGGGTACTAGTTTTATTCAGACCCCCGTAGTACCATATTTCAACTGTACTGAATGCCAGTCTGTGCAAGCCTGCCAACATAGCCAACACGCTCAGTAACTCTCTGTCACTGCAATGCACCTCCAACTGCTAAGAAAAGAAATGATTGATTCTGACTTGGGCCGTTCAATAATGCAATGCAATTAATCTCTATCCCTTACAGCAATCACTACGTGCTTACTACAAGTGCTTGAGGTAGAGGCGGACTGAGTGCTCAAAACTGGCAGGAAGCACTAGCACTATTGTGGAACTGGCAGCCAATGTCACATCTCCTGCAGAAAGAGCAGAGATCATTAAGAATCATTTTCCTGTATGCCATGAAAAGTTTCAGTCAACCTGGAACATTGGGCAAATAACACACAAAGTGAGTAGAAATACAGTCAGTCTATAATTTGGGGAACACAGCATCCCCAAAACACTGCAGCCATCCGTCAAGACCAGTTTATGAAGCCAATAGGAGGCCGTTATTCCCAAATCTTGCTCGTATAGAGACCATGTTGTGGTCAATTCATCTTAATCTGCTCACATACTCACACGCCTCACACATATTAAACTTTGCTGTGAAAGAACATCTTTACCATTTGCAATCTAGCAGATCTGAACAACCTTCACATTGCAGACAAGACTTTTTCCATCTTAAAACAGTAAGTGTAATAATTTAACACAACACTTGAAGTGCAATGGCTTAATTTGAGAAAAATACAAATTACAGGAGATCAACCAGGCAACAGGTTTATGCCATAAAAGCAGAATGCTTTAAGAGCAGGATCCCACGTGCTGTGGCTAATAATAGCTGCCTGTCTGAGGCTATTTGGATAGTCTCATTTTCTGGCAGTCATTCATATTTCTTCCCGCAGTCTAGAGGGTGATGCCACTCAAGTTTTCGATCAACAGAGAAATACAGTAAAGAGCTTGTGGAAAGGCAATCAATGTTACGAAAGAGATAGAAATAAATACACTTGGTTAATACAAAGTAAGCCTTCCTATAATAAAGCACTGGTTTGTAACTGCCACATAGTAAGTGGAAACGTCAATAATTGGGTTTTTTTTTTTTTCAGTTAAAATTTCAGTTCATTTGTGTATTCTGTAGATCAGTGCATGGTGAGGTTAGTGCAAAACAGATTTTGAATACTGGAAGTGCTTAAGAATCCCTAAAACTACAGATTAATGATGCAGGAGATGGTTCAAGCCCATTCAATCTTAAAGGTATAAGCATACTCTTGAGAATCAAGAAGTGTACATCATATTTCCTCATGGCACTGGGACCAGGGACGGTGGAATATTTTCCTGCAACTTTCATGTCAAGTAATGTCCCTATTACTAGGGCAATCCCTGAAGTGACCTTGAATTAAATGGCTTGATTATGATAATAGCTCACAGATCATTTGTTGCGTATTCCTATTACCAGCCTTGAGTTTTACCCACTGTGTTATATATTATATTTGATGTGAAAATATAACATTTAGAGCATTTATAATGGCCTTTAGCTAGTTTAGCAATTACGATTCTTAGTGGTTCTGTTAATATATTGATATTGTTAATTATATAATTTTTTAATAAAAAATGATAGTACAACAGTGTTTAATGTATATAATGTTTCCATTGTTGGGGATGGCAAATCCCTTCTCTTATGATTGCACACCAGTAACAGTATTAGAGAATCAGAGACAAAGAAAACCCATCCCATTTGAAGGCATGACACAAAGATCTCAATGTATTCTGAGCTCCTAAGTGCATTCTGGGTATTGTAGTCCTGCCAGCTGCATGCTTTGAGAAAGAGGCCCGTATTGAATTCCATTATGATTCATCCACCCAGGATTCAGGCTTTCATCTGCAGAACATAATTACTCTATAAACTTGTCTCCCTGGATTCATTGTCGATATGAAATATGCACTAGCTGTCAGATTTAAAAGCTCCACCATAAACATGCACTTTGCAGCCATTGACCCTTTACCTATTCAGACCGACCTCTGTCCCTTGTCTGCAAATTCATTCGAAAACCGGGACGCATCCAGGATTCACTGTGGTTTTAGGAGGAATACAAGTAGTTGATGAATGCGCACACACATTGTCCTGTTATAAAACTCACACTATTATATAAAGAACAGCGAAGCTTCTAATTCCAATCACTTGCCATCTCATTTTGGACCAAACCCAGCTGTCTCATAAGTCTAATTTACAGCCACTCTGTCCTATGCTCCCCCACAGCTAGAACAGTAAGGAAGAAAAGCATAACTTTAAGACTCCAAAAAAAAAAAAAAGGTCTGCTGGCCCAGGGCCAGTGTACAAAGGTTTCGTGCCATCAAACAGAACGTCACTTGATGTAAAAAGAAAAAATTCCTTATTGTTGAGCCCTGAACTCACTGAGCACTTCTGATAGCAGTGGCATTATACGGCGCATCTCTGAGTGCCCAGGCCACATGACAACAATGGCTTTTCAGAGTTGCACAAGAGCAAAAGGAGTTGGGTTTTTTTTTTACTCGCAAGTGCCAAAAGCTCCTCAAGCTTTCTCTCTTGGTTGTCCATTAAACTCCTGCCTCTGTTAACAAAGGGATGTGATTTTCAGACGTGGAAGTGGGGACAAAGCAGCATGACCGTTGGGGACGTTTTATCAGGCAATTCTCAGCAAAAGCCAGGGCACTCACCCAAAGTGCACAAGCAATGAGATGTGCACGCATGCACGCAACGCTTTCAAGCACACCGAGCCACCAAGATAAAACAGAACTGGTGCATTAAAGGACAATGTGAAACTGCTTTGACACAGATGATTTGTGAATGCCAGAGAGATATAAAAACCTTGTTACCTAGCTATCTATTAGGCAGCTGCCTTCTAACCATCATGAAACCTCACAAGTGACTGACAGGAACAATCTACATAGGCAAAACATATGACGTGAGTTTGATTTCAACAGAGATTTCAACAACATTATTATGCTGCTAAGCAAACAGCATGGTACTGTACAATACTAGGCATTAAAACAGCAAATTCATACTGTTTAAAGAGCAAAAAAAACTACTTTAAATGACAATGACTCGTACTTTCCAAAGCTGTGATAGGCTCCAGCATCCCTGCAACCCTAGGACAAGTGGTTTGGAAGATGAATCTTGTATTTGTTTTTACTGAGCTATGTAATGCCTAAATTCACTTGTAGCATAACGAAAATTATGATATTACCGGTAGTTTAGGCGTTTCATTTTGCATTTATTTAGAGTAAGAACAGCATGTCGATTACACTTAAAGTAAGTTTTCATTTGTTAACAGTTATTTATATTAGCATTTAGACAGCATTTATTACTCTTAGGCCACTCTTGGGACATCATTTATTACAATATTGCATTTTCTTCTTGGTTCGGTTCACTTTCAAAAGGCTACATTAACTTGAAAAAAGTTGAAATGACTGATTTTGTTTTGTTGGTTCAGCAAAAATCCACACTGTAAAAATCTTGTACAACAACAACAACAAAAAACGTACTACTAATTTCCCCTAGCCTTTTCTTGTTGACTCAACTTTTGTAAATAACAGTTATATGAACGGAAAATAAGTTGTCTGTTACACAAAATGTTTTAGTTGACTCAACTTGACATTAACTTGACACACCCCTAAATGCATTGAAGCAACTGCCATGTGATTGGTTGATTAGATAATTGCATTAATGAGAAATTGAACAGGTGTTCCTAATAATCCTTTAGGTGAGTGTATATATATATATATATATATATATATATATATATATATATATATATAAACCTTGGCTGTGAATGGGACTCAGATCTTGTCTTGGATGTGGGTGAGAGAAAAGGAAATCAAGCACAGCTGGGAAGAGGTCGGGTATTAGGCCAGCTTGTTACCACAGTGCCACACACTGCAGCACTTTTCTGCTCAACTGAACAAAAGAACTCCAGTGCCATTTTCCTCAGAGCTAATTTTCTCTAATGAACTCCTTGCTGATTAAAAAAGTACAGAGAGATCTTTCAAAAAAGGCAGTAACGTATAATATTATTTTGGCTGGTTGAATTGCTCACTTGAACATCGAGACACAATAGCGATTGAAGTTGAAAAACTTTGAAGCAATGCATCATGCTTGAGCTGCTCAGATCAGATTGAAAACTTATTTAGCGTGTAAATGGAACACACTACAGGAATGGATATTAGCATAGCACTGCTGTGTGCCTCAGCATGATGTTATCTCAAAATCTAAAAAAAAGAAAGAATACCCAAGAGATTCACTCCCCTTGTGCTAACATGGCCCCCAAAATCGGTTTATGGACTACTTCTGCTAATCAATGAAGCTCCTCGTGATGAAGCTTAGCAGCCGTAATGAGGGAGCAACCGTCAACTGCTTCATGTTGAACGACGTTTGCCATGCTCAGACAAAAGAGCTAAAGGATTCTCATTTATTCTACGCCATGAGGGTTTGTCCTGTCAGTTACTGCAATAAATCACCTCATATCTGCAGCAAAGGCACTGAATAGTAATTGATCAAAACAAAATGAGCAAAGTTAAGAAACAGAAAGTAATTAGTAGCTACAGCGAGAAACCAAAGAGCAGTTAAAAACAAGGCCTTTTGCTCAACAACCTTGAACATAGCAAGTATATGTTGTGCTTACTGAAGAAAAAGAATTGGATTGTATCTACATGAGAGCTCATAGGCAAATAATTCTGTAATATCTGTTCTCCGGCTGTTGTGCATTGCACTACAAACTAAAGCACAAGGAGCATAGTAACATTTAGTAAACAGTGGAACGTATGAGAGAAAGAAGTACACAGACACAAACCCCCACATGCACACACACTGGCACTCACTCTTCTGCAGGGACCATACATTCAGAAAAAAAAAGGTACAAAAGCTATCACTGGGACGGTACCCTTTAAATGGTACATTACACACACGGTTTCTGCCAATCTCATGTTAATCTTAATTACCTATAGAGTAGTATTGCAATTCTTTCTGAAAACAGCCGAGCTTGTATACATGTAGTGGGCGGTACTAAAGAGTCACAAGCACACACACACACACACACACACACACACACACAATACATCATGGCATTATCTCTGGCGATTCACTATACGTCCATGTTGTTTACATTATATGCACTTACGTGCCAATTGCCAACAAAACACTCTCCGCCTGTGGTTTCGACTCATGACCACGAACAAGCAAACATACTTGCAGAACTCTGTTGCTGCTCCGGGAAAACAAACTGCATCCACTGTTCCCTTAACACTGGGTTATAAGCTGATCAAGGTTATCCTTCCCTCACGACCAAAAACACACTTCTTTAGTGACATTGTTGATTTCGTGGTCTAAAAACAAAATGACAGCACTGCCAACGGCTTCCGTAACCAGAACAAATCTCGTTGATGGATGCGCTCTTTTGCTTTCGCTCTGGTTGATGTGTGCATGCGCTCATCCGGGAGAAGTGCCCATACAAGGAATTCCATCCTTTATGACGTCATACAGGGCCATACTCGGAAAAATAACTTTCTGAAACCTGAAGGAGTGTATTTGGCACAGAAATACTGCATCATACGTCCAACTCATTTTTTTATTTTAGCCATGTTAAGCATGAGAATCCAACTCTTTAACAGTGTAAATAAGTCGGAATGCATGAAATAGCATTAGACCCCCCTTTAAAAGGATTCTAACATCTACCACTAATATATACAATGTTGGTACCAATATGTACCTTTGAGGTACCTATTAGCACTCTTTAGATACAAAGGAGTACCTTTTGAAAGGGTACCACCCCAGTGACAGCTTTAGTACCTGTTTTTCTGAGAGTGTAGTTGCTTGGGTACTTTCAAAAGAAACCTTCACTGCATACAAATATGCATACTTTGCCTCTACACAGTATGGAAAAAACAATACTTAATATGAGCAGGATGTCTACAGAATTTACAGTACTGTAGGCAAATAGCTAGTTGACTTCTTGTACAGTACATGCTGAGATTCAGAAGTGTGCAACCAGTGGATACTTTGCTATCCCACAAGAACACTGAGGAGACATCAAATTCAAAAAGACAGGAAAAAGTGTAGTAGAACTGTGAGCTGAATGACTTTTTATGTTAATTGCTACCAAGAAAATGGTTTATATTGCACATTTAACAACCCTCATGAAGATTTACATGATTGGTATGTCACATGGGCCAAAAGGACAATGCAATTATGAGAGGCCCCTGTGAGTTCCTCAGAAACACCTACACTGATCCTGAAGCCTCATCTCCAATTCAATTGCACTTCTATTGCCCTTTTTCTCCTTTTCTCTATTCTTCACTCTCAGCTAAAAGAAAGCTTATGAACGATTGCAGTTCTGCACTGATTCATTGTGTTAGGGGTGATTTTGAGATAACTATTTTCTGTAAACGCAGCCTGCAACTAACATCCAACAGAACGGATAATAGACTGAAAGTGCTGATGTTGGTGTGATGCAGGGTGACACAAATGATTATACTAAAAGCAAACAATTTTATTAGGCTCTACTCATTGTGCCAATTGAACAAACGTGGTGTCCAAGACAAGATGTTTGAGAGCTCATAAATCAACATGAGAGGTCTGAAAAAAATAGCAATCAAGTGGCATTAGAAACTCACATAAATTAGTTTAATGACCTTCAACTACACTGTAAAAATAATAAAACATTTTATTAATCAGTACTTGTGTCTCTTCCAATTAAAACACATAACATATTTCTTATACTTAAGATGCAGAATTGAATAGGTAATTTATTTTTATTTTTATTCTTAGTTAAGCACAAACCATGCTTATATATATAAAAAGAAAATTATCGGAAAATGTATCTTAAGCAAATTTACTTCAGTAATTTTAAGGATTTTGCAGTGTAATTTACATTGAACCACACTAACCACACTGTGTGGGTCACCTAAAGCTGGCATCTACTTTAACAGTCCCCAAATGATGTGCTTTTTAAAACCAATAATTCAAGTGTAATTCGTTCTATTTTGACACTTATCCATATGCTGTGAGCTATCAGGGCTAAGCAGAGCTTAACACATATCTTAAGACTTCCACTGAAGCTCTTTTCAAATAACCGAAGGCAGAAGTAATAAGAAGCATTAATAAAAGACGAGAGGCACATTTAATAAATAAAAAAAAGAAGTTAAAATTACTGGTTTTAAAACAAGTTATTCAGATTAATTCTGCAGAGACGTACTGCCACCCCAGCGTTGGGGAAAGTTACTTTTAAAAGTAATGCAATATTAGGTTACTCCCTTAAAAAAGTAACTAATTGTCCATTGAGTTTGAAGCTCAAAAAAGCACATCCATCCATTATAAACGTACTCCACATGGCTCCGGGCGATTAATAAAGGCCTTTTGAAGCAAATCGATGGGGTTTTGTAAGAAAAATATCCATATTTAAAACTTTATAAAGTTAAATATTTAGCTTCCGGCAGACCGCCTTCCGTATTCAACTTACCGAAAAAGCATAACTGCTGCGATGTATCACTAGAACGTTAGCGTTTTCAGCTGTGAGAGGCATTACACTTTCTGCGTAAGTTGAATACGGAAAGCCGTAAAATATAGAAGTTGAAGCTTTAAGCTTTAAACTCAATGGACCCCATCACTGCCATTATATATAGCTTCAGGATATTTATCAATATAACGCTGATTGTGTTCATCAGAAAGAAGAAAGTCATACACACCTAGGATGGCTTGAGGGTGAGTAAATCATGAGGTAATTGAATAGTTAGCATTTGACTGTTTTCATTCATTTTGAGGAATACTGAATCTGTTTTTGTGCAAGTTAGATGAGTAAACATGCTCACGTTTAGTCCAGAACTACAATAACCACAATGTTTACACACAACACCTTACTCACTTTTATCTCAACATGTGGACAGTCGAGGTGTCAGTCAATAAATGGGAAAACAAAGTAACTTACATTACTTATTTGAAAAGTAACATATTTTGTTGTAAATTTTACAAAGTAATGCGTTACTTTATTCATTACTTGAAAAAGTAATCTGATTACTTAACTCACATTACTTGTAATGCGTTACCCTCAACTCTGTTCGAGTGGACGGATAGAGAAATAGTTACAACCACAAACTACAACTGTGCTGTAGGCAACAAGGCATTAGCTGATGGATGAGATTGGTGTAATCAGAGAAACTGAGGTAGAAAGAGATGGCAATAAAAGAGGAGTTTGATCAAGCGAAAGTAGAAGATGGGGGAGGGGATATATACCCAGGCATCTCGTATACGTCTGAGAGGCTGCAGGCAGAGTGGACCATTAGGAGGGTCCAGAGCTTGATGATGAAAGCTGTGATAGAATGTGCAGCATAGGATGCCACACTAATGGATCCAAGTCACATGTCCCTTACCTAACCAGAACATGGATACATTTTTTGTCATTAAATACAATATATAGCACGAAAATTAAAAACAAAAGCAGCTATCCTATATCAAATGTTCAAGAAAGCAAACAAATTCTTAATTTCATTTTGTACAAATTCCTATTCAAAGAAAAATGCATAACAGAAAAAAAAAACATTAAATGTTTTTAATAATTTAGAAAGTTCCTTTAAGACTCTAAAAAGTTCTTAAATAGAATAGAAAATAAAATGAGGAAAAAAATGAAAAAAGCCGTAAATGAGAAAAGTACTAAACGGTGCCATTTACCTTTATTATACAATTAAGGCAGTTTATGTATCTTAACCTAAATGAGATTATGCTCATAATTAGAACCAACATAATCACAGTAAAATATGTTAAGTACTGCGGTTTTGCACAGACGTTTTAGAGATGTTTCCGACAAAATGAGGGAGGTTGGGAATCGCATTAAGAACTGCATTAAGCAGGCAAACGAAAACTGCAACGCATCTTTGTGATGTGGGCTGTGTACAAGTGAACATTGACAAAATGGTAGTAAACAAACCATGTTTCTTAGCGTTTAATCAAAAATAATGACAAGTCGCATGTAAACAAGTTTGAAGAGTTTTGCCCATGCCATGTAAACATCTTAATCCAAGTAATTCCTTTCTCTGATAATCGTGAATAATCCCTAGATGTGGCTTTAGTCCCTCTTTAGGTTAACAGGGGTTTTGCCCTCTTTTTATCACCCACCAGGCGAGTAAAGTAATCAGCAATGTTTTGCATCTCATATCATTGGTTGCAGCAAAAGTGTGAAAATTAATTTATAGTGTTACATTATAGCTCTATAATTCACACTTTGTAGCATATTTTCTTTTTGTAAAGAAAGAATATAAATATCATGACAAATATAAATATTTATAGTTGTGCTGGGAATTGATAAAAAAAGTGAATTAATCCAATTTTTTTCTGCAATTAATCGCGATTAATCGCAAGTTTTTAATATTTTACGTTTTTTATATTTTGATATTGTAATAATTTCAGTTACTCTCCAAATTAATGTAGAAACAATTTAAAGACTTTAAATATACATAAAAATGTGTTGTAATGGCATCTTTTTATGAATGAAGGCCAGTATCACTGATACTAATGTCTCTATGAAACATTAATGACATTACATTACAGTATAACTGAAAGCTCCCAATTTCAACATTTATTAGGCTTCTAAGTGAACTAGGGCTGTAATCTCCCAGTCGATTAGTCGATTATTAGTCGATACGTTCTGGTTCGACCAAAATTCAGATTTTTTGCCGCGTTCATTTCATCAGTTTTGCCGCGCCGCGTTCATTTCATCAGGTGGAGAGCACTAATTGCTAATGGGGGTGTTTTCAGAGCACCCCTGTTTCACAGGTAACAGTCTGTCTTCAGAATACCCCCTTGTTTCCACTTCTTTTGGATTAGCCAACCCACTGGTGAATAGAAG
The DNA here is from genome assembly GCA_023566225.1 of Romanogobio albipinnatus. Lineage (NCBI taxonomy): Eukaryota > Metazoa > Chordata > Actinopteri > Cypriniformes > Gobionidae > Romanogobio > Romanogobio albipinnatus. The sequence goes on along the minus strand of CM042245.1, from coordinate 45,244,104 downwards.
TCTCTCGCTTGTCCTTTGTTTTTCATTCCCCGCTGGCTCAAACGCACACCCATAGCAGTAAACTTGAGGAACGCCCATCAACATACACATGAGGGGAAGCGTCACAACACCGCTTAAGTCGTGCCGCAAAAGTGGATCTGTACTGTCGGTTTTGCAGCGTTCATTTCATCAGGTGGAAAGCACTAATTGCTAATGGGGGTGTTTTCAGAGCACCCCTGTTTCACAGGTAACAGTCTGTCTTCAGAACACCCCCTTGTTTCCACTTCTTTTGGATTAGCCCAACCCACTGGAGAAGAGAGACAGATTGAAGAAGGCTAGTTTGCTGTATATTATTTATTTAATTGTGAGAGCGTTTTTTTCTGCTCTTGTCTGGCTTGTTTATTAAAGTGGACGTGCCTTTTGTGTTTAAGAGTAAAAGCTTTAAGTTAATAGTCTATTCGTGTCTCAGCCGTGAAGCTGAGCTGATCCTATGTTCGAGCTGCACAGAGCGGCTGAAATTATAGTGTCAGTTAGTATAATACACAAAAAAAAATTTGTCTAAATTATGTTGCATATTCCTCAAAAGTTCTTGTGATGATATCACTAGTTGACAACATAGTACTATATTTTCGGAAATCATAGGCTATGATGGTGCACGTGATGCAACGCTGTCAGAGCCGAAAGACTGTGTCAGACTAATTTCAGTGCAAAATAATCAGGTCAAAAACGATTTAATATACTGCAAATAGCCTACTAGTTTTTTTATGTTTATTTATAATTAATTTAGGCAGACAACAAGGCTACCAAGTACTGTGTGCAGCTAATTAATTTAACGTTTTTTTTCCTAAAGTCATTTTTAGTCGATTTTTAGTCTAAAATTTCAGGACTTCAGTCGACCAAGATTTTCTTTGCTTGATTACAGCCCTAAAGTGAACGTAAAACAATCTTTACATAAACCCATTATAATAAATGTTATTTTTACCTGTGGCCTTCCCTGTTAGACATATACAGAAATGTAATAGTTATCAAACACTTTTCTTAACTGCATAAATAATAAATGAAATACAGATTAATCATCATTAAAGCTACAATTTTCTCTGTTCCCGTTGTTCTTTGATGAACATTAATGACAGGCATCATCAGTGTACCTGTCACTTTAAGAACGGCCGCTGACGAACATTACGCGGATCTGACGCGCTGTCCCGCGCATCTCATTTCCTCACCAACTCCAACTCTTTAAGTTCATTTAAGACGTTATTTAACTAATTTAAGACTCCTAATATGAGAATACTCAAAATTCTCTGTGTTGTTGTTATTGTTTGTTCAAGAGCAAAAGAGAACTCGATGTGAGCAGGAGACTGACACGAGTCTGTGCGTCGAGTGTGTGTGTGTGTGTGTGTGTGTGTGTGTGTGTGTGTGTGTGTGTGTGTGTGTGTGTGTGTGTGTGTGTGTGAGAGTGTCCCTCGATTAGCTGACATGAGACTCAGCCACACAGACAGGACAATGACATACAGCGCGTTCTCTTGTGTCTTGTCGTGCTTGGAAGCATTTACATGAATAGGAGCGTGATCATGTAACGCTAGGCAAAAATGGATATAAAAACGGGCGCTGCGTTATTTGCGTTAAATATTTTTAATGCGTTAAACTGAAAAAATGAATCGCCCGCGTTAACGCGTTAATTTGCCCAGCCCTAATTTATAGTATGAATATGGCTCTTCCCCTCATGTAGACTTTTTTTTTCAGCAAGCAGAGCTATAGAGAAGCACTTGCTGACCATAAATTGAACAATAACACATGATAGTTTATTTGACACAATAATAGGAAGGATGAATTCTCAGTGGTCTTTGGCATCTGCAGTGGAGAGAACCGTGATCGCTGGGGTCAAGAAGTCATTACCAGAAGAGGAGTTAATATTGCTGTTGTTTAGTCTGCTTACCCGAAAATGTCAGTCTAAATGACAAATAGTGCTGTCCCCATCAATTAAAAAAAATCAAAAATAAAAAGGATTCCATGACTGTAAAGGCCTGGCACATGTTTGACTCACACCGAGATGAGTGCGATACTCATGGGAAGGATGATACGGCACTGTCATTGAAAATTAATGCTTAATGCATTCCTTAATGGCTCTTACACAACACATCAGAATTTATCATGCCTTTTTGAAGCTGAAGGCTCCATCGCATGCAGAGAAAAGGGAGAGATAATAGGTTACGCTTTTGCTTTCAGCGAGGGCGTTTCCAGCGGGAGGATGAGGTGTACACATTACAGTACACGGTGTAAGGAGGGAGTCTCAAGCCCATTGTAAATGAGGCAGTGCAGTGACGTGATATGACAGCCTGAGTGTGATGGGATGGTCTGAGGTGAAGTGAAGTGACGTGTGGAAGTGATGGTGACCCATACTTGGAATTTGTGCTCTGCGTTTAACCCATCCAAGTGCACACACACACCGTGAACACACACCCGGGGAGCATTCGGGGGTTCGGTGCCTTGCTCAAGGGTCTCACCTCAGTCTTGGTATTGAGGGTGGAGGAGTGCGCTGGTTATTCACTCCCCCCACTGACAATTCCTGCCGGACCTGAAACTCGAACCAGCAACCTTCCAGTTACAAGTCCGACTCTCTAACCATTAGGCCACGACTGCCCCAAATGAAGTTCATGGGCAAAAAAACCCAGAAACATCTATAAGGTGAGGACAAGGCATTAAAAAAAAACAAGCAGGCATTAAGAAACAGGGCCCACATTTTCCAGTGCGAGTCACTTTCCTCAGCACTACCCTACAAAAACAAAGAGAAAAGGACAGGGATTAGGGCTCAGGTGGTGTAGGCTTGACAAGAGCTCATGGAATGTACTGTATGCCCTGCTAAAACCAAGCGGCAACCTCCCGCAGTTTCTCTTGAAGCCAATACGGAAGTGCCTTAAACTGCAATTCAGGGACTGGCCGCTAGGGACAGGCTCCAGAAGGGAACAGAATCTAATTGAGCCCCATGTTAAAATGGCCAACTTTACAGCAGAATAAAACATGTTTAAAGCCTGGAACAAATTGTGGTTTTGGTCTATACGGCTAATTTTGCCCTTCATGACAACTGTGAGGTGGGTGAATTTTTTATAACTCATTCGTTTTCATTATATAAAGCATTAAAGTTCTGCATAATTAAGGGCGTGGCCACTTCGAGTGTCAGGTGGATAGCCATTTATCTGCTGTCTGTTAGTCATCGCGTCACTTAAGCTCCGCCCACTCCCTGCCTTTTTGCCCATTTTCTGTTATCCGGGAGTGACGCGCTGCCAAGATGGAAACGGCCAACTCGTCCATACTTTGCGCTTCAGAACGGCTCATCAGAATCCTATGGGTGACGTCATGGACACTACGTCCATATTATTTTACAGTCTATGGCTAAAACAAGCATAAAGGGATAGTTTATCCAAAAATGAAAGTTATGCCATTATTTACGAGGACTGGAGATTTCACAAACACACTAATAGAAAACCAAAAAACATTCATAAAATCTTCTGGTCCGTGTATGTTCCGTTCATTTGTTCCGTTTTCTCCAATTTTTCAACTTTCAATTTTAAAATCGAAAACGAATGAACGCAACATGGTACACAAACCAGACCGACCTCTTCTAAATAAATATGTATTTAACTTATTTATTTATAAAAAAAAAATTATATATATATATATATATATATATATATATATATATAAATATAACTTATTCTGTGCTTTATTCCAAGCCTGAAGTCATAGATTCGTGTGTGGAACTCCAGACTTTTATTCATTGTGAGTCAGAGTCAGTGAGAACTGGTGAAAATAAATCATCCACGGCTGTTTTTCCCAAAAGCATAAATCTAAGCAGATTGTAGAAACTGTTGGCACTAAAAGATCTCTACGAATCGCCCTGGCATGCAACGCGTTTGGGAAAAGCAGCCCTGATCGGTTTTATGAACTGAATTGTTCAAAACTCATTCAAGAGATCAGACTTAAAAATAACTGAATGGAAACGAGTGGCCAGGATGCTTTTGTTCTTCAAAGAATATTAAATAGTTTAATAGATTAACATTTTTAACCGTGATTAAAATCGCACCCTTTTGTAAGATTAATCGCACACTTATCATGTAATTAATCATACACCATTTATCTTGTTTAAAACGTTCATTTTGACATACTTTGCTATATCCAGCAAAGTAAATCACCAAATTTAATAGCTATTTTCTGCAAGCTTTTTTAAAGGTAAATATAGGTGTCTTTCCAAAAAAGAACGCTTGGAGACTCCAAAAGGACACCAAATAACCAAATGATAAAAGAAGTCCATATAATTAAAAAATTAAAGGTGGGGTAAGCTATATTTCAAAAATGCTTTAGAAAGTGTCTCGGGGCAAGTACCAAAACAAACTTGTAGACAATCAGCAGTAAGGGGCGTGTTTTCTAATGATGGGGAGAAGAGATCGCTCAGTGCACGTCATTATTCAAAAGACATGACACACGGGACAGACATTGGCCAAGCGATGAGAGATTGCAGATAAAAAAAACTGAAGTGGAAAATGTCTGTGGAACAAAAGAAGGCTTACGATCAGGCAAGAAGTATCAGCTTTCCAGCGCTGGACAGAACTCAAAGAGCGCTAAGGCCTGCAAGCGGACGCGAGGTTGCTTTATTTCTTCGTGATAGGTGAGTAACATTGGTTTTGTTTTGTTTCACAGAACTAATCTATGTGCTGGCTTTTGCTTGAATGTGCTCATGTGTCATGTTCGCTTGTTTGTCCATTTGCAATCGTATCGTCGTTCACTCAAAGATCACTCAAAGACCCATTCATTTCCACATCCTATAAACCACTGTCTGTTTCAAGTGTCAGCTTGCAGTGTGTCCAAAAAGATAATAAACTCCTAATATATGTTTGTTTCCTTTGGTTCCTTTTTAGTGATTGATATAACCCTCTATCTTGTCAAAATTGTCATGCTCTTGCTATCGAGTTGTTCATGGGAACTGTTTGTGTTTTTGGGATGTAACGGATTACTTTTTCATTGAACATTCGACATGGATTACCATAGTAGCACACATTGCTTTCACTTATTGATGACATCATAGCCTCGGCCGGCTGGCACAGCAGATTCTGCCATAGTTGTTGCCTGCGTTGTGTGGGGAGGAGCTATCAAAATAAGGGTGAGACCCTTTTGGGGTTGGGGCGTGTTTGTTTTGGTGATTTGAAATATCAACATCGGTTACCAGATATGGCTTACTCCACCTTTAATGCAGAATTCACAGTGTATAGTATGTGTACAATGCAACAGTAAAGATCTTTTTTACATTTAGTGAAGTGGAGTAATGTGATGTGAAGGCCAATTAGTGCACACACATTAGGAGCAGTGAGTAGTGAACACACACACACTGCAAAACGTGGACACACACCCCCAGAGCCCATTTTTGCTGTGCGCCTGGGGAGCGATTGGGGGTTAGGTGCCTTGTTCAAGGGCACCTCATTCATTTCCTGCCAGTATTGAGAATCAACCCTTCGGGTTACCAGTCTGACTCTATAACCATTAGGCCATGACTGCCCCATTTACATTTTAGACAAGTCAAGTTGCAACACAGAACAGGACCACATGTTTGCACATCAATATAACGGAGCATTCTTACTGTACGACTCCTGTATGCCACCGCAATCGTCTTTACCTTGAGTGCAATCCTCATCCATCAAAACTTCACTATCGAGACGCTAGTTTGCACATCTGGCCATTCAGCGATAGATGTTCTGACATTCCGTTCAATCAGTAATTCACACAACACGATGCGTGAGGGCTCACGCTCTTCAGAAATCACTAAATATGACAGAGGTTTAAAGCAAAACACACACTGGAATGAATAATTCGCTAAGAACGCAATTCTCTCTACCATCTCTGATATAATCAGCCTGGTTTTCTTTACATTAGCGCTGTTTGAATGAATGCGCTTACTGGATCACTGGACTGAAAACTTTACCGGAGTTTACTGAGGACAACTTCGCGAACTGAGAAGCATAATCGGGATAAAGGTTTGAATAGAATTTTCCACCTACCAGGGTTAGGCTGCAGGTGCTTGCACACAAATGCTCACGAATACGGAAATCATGAGGTAAATTGCACAATTTCACGTGCTTCAGTATTTTATCATATTCAATTATTTTAAAATTAAATCGCATGCATCACATTGACAGCCCTAATATTACAATAAATAGTTTAGATCTTGTTCTGCTAGTGAATTACTTAAAGTGCAGAACTTATCAAAGGAGGACCATGACTAACTGTGAGCTGATCCAGTGCAAGGACGAACAGTGCAAAGTGGTTAATGAAAGTGGAGGAGAATATCCAGTGATCATAACACCAAGAGAGTCCCGTGTAACGTGCGAATAAAACATAAGAGATATACATAAAAGATGAATCCTGAAAGTGTGCCAAGTACTTTCATCTCATTTTATCCCAAATGAGAATGATGAGACAGTATCCTCCCGCTATTCAACAGAAGGCCTTAGGTAACTATCTCTTTTTTGGCAAAATTGCTAATGCACACTTGCGTAGAGAAAAATCAGCTGACTGTGAATGGTGATTGGGGAGGAGAGATGATTGTGGAGGGACCTTTAGGCTTCATTATCACCTACTAACTGTGAGCAGCTTGTTAAAATACCAGACTTCATCCTTCTTTAGCAACCACAGGCCTAAAACAGCTGCCGCTGCGCAGAAGACGTTCCCCATAACCATATTTCAAGAATCCCTGCCATCTTTCCAGAAGGATTTTGAGAGGGTTATGGGTGGATTTCAATTTGTGTTTGCTTGAATGTGTCTTCGAAAAGCAAAATCTTGTGACACACAAATTGATAAGCGGTTGAAGGGACAGTAGACAACATTGCATTTAGATGAACAGTTATGGTTTAGTTTGTTAGATGTGAAATAAATATTTTGTTGCTGATTATAGTTTGGACAAAAGAAAATAACATTTTATCAGAGGGAAACATTTTGTTTCACTTTACTGTCAAAATGATGATATCTGGTATGCATTTATTTTTCCTTCAGGGTTTCATGTGACCTACTAGAGGAATCTCTGCTTTGATATAAGGCAGATCCTTGATTTAAGCTCCCAGCTCCTTTGAGACATCTCTTAGAAGTGCTGCCACTTTCTTTTTGGGAGCCAAATGTATTCTGTCATAGCAGGCTTAGTGGCTGTCATGAAGAATCCAATAGAAATCTGTAAATCGCACAAGAGATATTTCCTCTTTACCAGATAAATGCAAATGGCCACTTTAGTCTATATTATAAGCAAAAATGCAGTATTGCAATGACAACTATTTTGCACATTTAGTGTCACATTGATGCAAATTAAACGGTGCCCAGCTATTCATTTATTATCCTGGACTAGAGCACAAAATAAAGTCATGTTATGTATAAGGATGACGCTATGATTCACAGACAAATACCACCAACAAAAAGAGAGGGTGACATTAAACAACTCAAAAGAGCATTCACAAGCTGTTTTATTTCCGTAATGTGACATTTCATCATTTCAAACTAAATAAAACAAATTGGAGTGAAGGAATTTAGCATTTAACCAATTACGAATCCTGAAAGATATATAGCAGGAAGGGGATGAAGCGGGTTGGAGATGTCAGATAAAAAGCAAAGACATTTCAGAGGCACATCAAGTTATGTATGATGAAATATTACTAAAACATATTTCTTTGTACGGTTTGAACTGGTGCTACAAAGATTTGCATTTTAAACTGCAGTGATACTTGAGTCTACTCCTGTGATCAGGAGAAAACAAATACGCAAAATGGATGCTGTGCATTAGGTTTCTGGGAAGCTCACAGCAGGGAAAGGCCACTTGCCCTGAGCTAAAAGAAGGCAACTAATGTTTCATTTGGGGAGTCTCTCTACAAGAAAAATAGTCTGCATTTAAAACAGCATTTTATATACAAATATGCTCAAGAAGTTACCGGTTTGCAGAGGAAAGGGGTTTGCAAGTTTTGCTTTATCTTGCTAAAAGCAGTTTCAAGCAGTAAGTAAATAAATAAAGGAGTACAAATTTCAATTTCACGCAAAGCTGCAAATGGAGAAACTATAATGGAATGAGGGTTTGAACTCTCAATGACTACATTCATAGTCAGTCTTTCAGATTGACAACCATGTATACTAACGCGTGACCTTCGAATAGGACCAGCTTAAACGGTTAGTTCACCCCAAAATGAAAAATCTGTCATTAATTACTCACCCTCATGTCATTCCATAACTGTAAGACCTTAGTTCATCTTCAGAAAACAAATTAAGATATTTTTGATGAAATCTGAGAGCTTTCTAACCCCACATAGACAGCAACACAACAACCATTTTCAAGGCCCAGAAAGGTAGTAAAGGCATTGCTAAAATAGTCCACCTGTCTACAGTGGTACAATAATACTAAAATAATAATAATAATAATAATAATTCAATAATACAATACTTTTCTTGTGCAAAAAAACTAACAAAAATTACTTTATTTAACATTATACTACGGGGCCGTTGAATGCTTGAATCTGATTGGCTGATGAACGTTCTGAGGTGTGCAATTATTTTCTGTGAAACGCACAGCGAACGTAGTTCCAGGCAGCTCTCTTGACCGCATTACAGTTCCATATCACTTCGCATAGTTAACTGTAATAACGGAAATTACAGGACTAAAAAACAACAACATGACAGATGATTTTCTTAAAGTAAATCTTAATATTTATGGTGAATATAAAACGTTCAACAACTGGGCGGCAGCAGTATTAGACAGTCCAGATGAAAACCAACAAAAGGAAGCGGACATCAAAGGCAAGCTTGCCTATCTCATGACTGCGATCATACGTGCTCGCACACGCACTACAGTTTGCACAAAAAGGTGTTGTCAGCGCTGCCCTGACGATTTTATCAGTTAGCCTATATAGTGTAGCAACTTAAAGGCTACACGTGACATTTTTCCACTAGCGAGGTAATAACAGCGCTGTTTAGAGATGCACAGAGGTAGCCTAATTCACACAAGCGCTCTCTCTCTCTCTCTCTCTCTCTCTCTCTCTCTCTCTCTCTCTCTCTCTCTCTCTCTCTCTCTCTCTCTCTCTCTCTCTCTCTAATAACTTCATTAATAACTGCTGTAGAAAGCTATCAATGGCTCAAGCCTCCATTAACAGCTTTAAAATGACGTTTCGGAACTAGCAAAAGAGCCGTATGCAAAACCGGACGAATCCCTTTAAATATATCATCGGATCGATGTCTTGAGGTGTGGTAACCGTAGCATAAGCGGAATAATTGACTCCGGTCCGTTGAATTATTAGAAAAATACTGCACACCCGAGGTGTAACATTACGCTTCGCGTTGTGACCACATTGCAGCGCTTCCTAGTTCTACGGCAGAACGCCGGCTCACTATTGGCTGAGCACCACATGCATGCATTGTGGGGTCAGAAAGCTCTCGGATTTCATCAAAAAATCTTAGGCCACATCCACACAAAGCTAGAGTGTTCCTGATCCAATTTTCTTTTCCTCGTTTGGAAAAAAAAAATCCCTAAACGGCGTCGTCTCAAGAAATATCTGCGTACACACAAAACCACTGAAACCGACTCAAAATGATGTAGTATACATGCCAGACCAGTATGTGGCACTGTAATTCTACCACAGAGATACACTAAAAACAGAAAAGACTTGAGCATGCGCATGCGGTATCTTGACTAGGGTTGAGATGTGGGGTGATGACATCATTTTACAAAATATACAGATTGGATGTACACACGAAAATGCAAGGGTGTCGTTTTCAGATTTAATCATTCTGGAATTCTGACGGGTTTGGAACGGGTTTTCATTTTTGGGTGAACTAACCCTTTAAGGTTCTACATGTTACAGATTAGCCAATCTCACTCTTGAAATGTGAATAAGCGAATGTAAAAGAAGTCAGTTTGGTTTGATAGCCAAACTATGTGTGAACACAACCGCATCTGTGAAATGCAACCGTAGCCATATTTCCACTGCAAACAAATGAAACAACATTACATTGGGTCACCTCCACCAGAATGTCCTACAGTCCCTGAATGCATCAAGCAAACATATTCCATCTTTCCACTACTCTTTGTTATGGTGATATGGTCCATTTATCAGAACATAGTCCTCCCCCAAAGTGTGGGCCCTGCAGTGAGGCCAGCGGTATAAAACTGAAGTGTATCATAGAAGGAATGACAGCAGGCCATACAAAGGAGAATTTGATAAATGAACGAGACTGGACACACTTAAACCTGACCGTGAATTATACATGAGGAGCAGAAACTGTGAAGAGAAGCAAGAGTGAGGCGAAACAAGGCACCCAGGCAAATCGAAGGGGGACGCGGTTGGGCTCGGCGAGCACACGCGTGACATTTCCAGGGTTTTGCTATGGGTTAATTAGCAGTTGATCCCTTTGTGCACACCAAGCTGCCGTTATGTTTTAAAAGCAGCATTGCTAGCTCAAAGGTTACATTTAACACACACCTGATGCATTAAGCTAAACTGAAAATGTAAGTGACATCTCTACATCCTACTAACCTAAAAATATTCCAAATGGCATTTACTTCCTCTGAATGACTCCAGCTGGGCCAATTAGGTGTCTAATTCTATGTTTCGTACAGAGTGCTTTGCTACTGCATATCAAAGTGAATACCTAACATTAAAAATAACGCTTGAAAGAAAGAAGCCATTAAGGGTTGCAGCATTCAGCTGACATCATAATCATCACAACTCACTGATCAAAAACACATTATTTTCATTAACGTCTCCCCACAAAGAGAAACCAAAGCAAATGTAGGAATGAAACATGGCTTCAGTCATCCTCAATTAGGGCTGGGTATTATTCAAAATCTTTCGATCAGGTGCCAATTTTGATACCTCAGTTTCGATACCAGTTCCTAACGATACTTTTTTCGATACAATATGTTTTAAAATCCATTTCAACATCAACAAAAATATATTAAACAAAAAACTTTTATTTTTCACCTTAATTAAAACAAATTCTGGTAACACTTCTACTCAGGGTAACATTATTAATACAACTGGTTGTGCTTTTTGTAAGGGTGCTCCGATCAGGATTTTTGGAGCCGATCACCGATCACAGGAAGCAGTATCTGCCGATACGATCACCGATACCGATCTATTTGAAGCCTTCTTTTTATTATGTAGAATTATTGATAGGGAATTTTACAGACATTCATTCAGGGCCTGAATTTTATATCTGGCCATGGGGGAATCCCCCCCTTAGGTGACTCTTGTCATATAAATGTATATAATTATCTCACCTAAATATTTGATCATGCAGTGCATTTTTGTTTTAAAAGACAAATTTTCAGGTAGGTCTAACATTAGTATTGAGGTAAGAAATACTAAAGACATTTAATAAGAAATCAAATGTAAATTAATATTGGTCTACCCTGAATAAATTAAATTAGATTAAAATCCTTACACTTAAGGTTGCAAAAGTTAGTCATTCAAGAGCAGTGAGTGTCAAAAAGGCTAATCAAACAACACAAGACACAAGAGAAACTCAGAGACAGCATCAGTTTATTCGACTGCTGTCACTTTAAGAGCGAACATGGATACGGTTACATGCAGTTGCACAAATGTTCACTCGCGAGTCACGACGGGGTTTACGTGCATACTCGTCAAGACGGTAATTTATACATTTGTGTGTATTTGACCATTTGAGCGCAATTTGTACTTGCAAGCTTTTTGTGAGATGGCCTGTGTGTGTGTGTGTGTGTGTGTGTGTGTGTGTGTGTGTGTGTGTGTGTGTGTGTGTGTGTGTGTGTGTGTGTGTGTGTGTGTGTGTGTGTGTGTAGCGGTTTGAACACTGGCAAGACTTAAAAATGAATGCAAATGATAAACTTTAGTGACGATGCGATACTGCCTCGATTGTGTAAGTGGCAAATCCTGTGTCAACTGTGCAGCTCGATTTTAGTGCAGATGTGATGCGCTGATGTGAAGCCATTTGAGCATTATGAAAGGGAGAGAGAGCGTGCGCGCACACGCGGTGATTCACTTGCGCTGTTTGTGAACCTACGTCTCACAGAAAGTTTTCCTTTTGCGCCTTTGGTTTCAGTACTTATCGCATATGTTGCACTTTGCTGACTCTGCATCCACTTTTATAAGTGTTTAAAAGCCGCTTGGCTTTTGGAACCGAAATTTGGCACCAAAAGATAAATAATTTTTCGATACTCATAATATCAGAGTTTTTCGTTCGATACCATAAAAGTATCGCCGTTCTGTGCCCAGCCCTATCCTCAATTCAAGCTAGCAACGTCTGAGAACACCACAGCTCTGCAGGTTTAAATTCTCAAAAATGTCGTTCGTGCAAATCAGCGCTTTCATGCGTGTCGGTGATGACTACATCACTATTGCTAATGGTGATGAGTAAGTATCTTGGGCATTGCTTTGTCTGACTAACATGCCTCCACTGATTCAGCACTGAACAAATTCCTGACACACAATGCAAAACTGAAGCCGTACAACTACACTTAAACATACACATTTTTCTAGCATGGTGACTTTCCATTCACTTCTATTGTTTTTATGCTAAGCTAATGATGGTTTCTATCCCCTAATTCAACCAGTAAATACAGAAATCTTGTGTCTTTATTTAGTTTATTAACCAATTTGGTGGCCCTTGCCTGGTGATATCAGGTTATACTATCCTTGTTGGGACATTTTGGTCCCTTCAATGTAGATAAACCCTAACACACACGTTGAATCAAGGTTTAAGCAACGTTAGCATACTGTAGAAACATAGACACTCTCTCAATTTTGAATCCTGATCATCTTCCTTTGATTGTTTCAAAGCTTTCATACAAAGTGCATATAAAATCTACATTTTACATCTACATTTTTTTAAATAAACAATAATACAAAAAGACAATACAACAACAAAGCATTGCTAACACCTGCATTCAACCACTCTTAGTCTGTCCGTCTTTCACCAGGAGAGCTGTGGAATGAGGATTACAGGACTCCCGGCTCCTCTCTTCCCTGTCATTACCAATGCTGCCCCCGGGGCATCTCATGAAGGGGAACCTGCCTTCTGTATACAGGGAAACTCTGAAACAACTTGAATTGAAACAAAGGGTAGCCTGCTGCAAGAAGAACCCCACCAGAATGCATACAATTCATTATAAACAAAGGCAGAACAAAGGTTTGGAAAGCCGCTAGTCAGTGGTGTTTTTGAAACCTAGCACTACAGCTACCTGAGACCGCTATGCTGTTACAATGCCCCGTTACACAAACACAGGCACACACTCGAACTTCTCACCTGCGATTAAAGGGGAGTGTGCTATCCAAACACAGCAAGTAGCACTCAAACAGCAGCAGCTCAGCAATGTACACCAGTATGGCCATAAATGTCCACTCTAGTGCACATTTAACGGCCAACACAGCATTAAATACACTCTAAATCAATAGAAACAAATGGTGACCGACTGAAGCCATCCATCAGACAAGGGTAGTGGGGTGAAAACACACCCATACCCTTATAAACACATTTGCACTGCAAGCAAAAGTCCTTCCAGGAGTTTACGGTCCACAGATAAACCATTCATTCATCCCTCAAAGCTGAGTTGCTCATGATGTCTGCCCTAGGCTAGTGATTTATGCAATAGTAAAACAATGACAGATACCCAAGCTCTAATCCGCCCCCCTTTCTCCTTCCCTTCCCAGCCAGCTAGCGAGATCACTTACGGTGCAGGTGCTCAGAAGCATAGTAATAGACGTCCTCATAACCCTCATGATAATCCTCTTCCGGACGGTACTTTTTGCCCTTTCGTCTCCTGGACCTCCGGATCTGCTTGACGAAGCCAAGAAAGCGATCCATGCCTGCCCAGCGCGTGTAGCCCCACTGACACAGGCGCAGACCGCTGCACTCAGCCAGCGTGTGAAGGTGTGCGTTCTGTTTCACAAAGAGCACGGCTCAGAGAGATCTCCGAAAGAGAGAAAGAGCGAGACAGAGGCGGAGAGGGAGAGAAGGAGGGGTAGGGAGTTGCGGGGGGGGAGCGACAGATCGCAGTCAGCTGGAAGAGATGGGTCAAATATCAGTCTTCTGTGGTGCACTGTTCTCCTTTAAGAAAACTGTGCGTGGATGGGTCCTCAGCCATACAGCTGAATGGGTCTTTGTGCATACGCGCACGCACATATAGGTTAGGAAGTGTGTGCACAGCGTAGGAACAAAAGAGAGAGAGCGACAAAAAGATGAGAAGGGCGGGGGGAACACACAGGGAAGTGAAAAAGACACAAAGTTCAAAGGAACCGGCAGCAAGGCGAGGAATCCTTGTCTCATTCCAGAGTGGGACCGGGGCAGGGAGTTTGTCTGATTTTAAAATAAGCACAAGGGTTTATCATCGTAAGAATGGCAAGCAAAGCAGTGGGGTGGATAGTAACCCTCAAGGGTCTCTTTGGCGATTACATTGCTAGACAAATGGCAAAGTGATAATTCCACTAGATAGAAGGGGCACTGTGGTCATGTGTAGCCGGCGTGGCACTGACAAAAAGCTGAGAGGATTACAGCAATCTCCAATTCATCACCAACACACGCCGATCCAGCCGGTGCTGCCTGGATCAGTGACTAATAGCATTAATGGGGCTAGAGGACTTGTTAATTGAGCTGTTTGCCAACAATGACACCCAGGCGTGTGTCAGTAACCCATTCATTCAGAAGGGGTGTGTGCCATGTCACCCCAGGGTGATAACAGAACTGCCGAGAGACTCCTGAGACCTGATTCCTATTGTGCTGATGTCATTCTACCTATTTGACATAGGGTTAAATGGTCAATGTCTGTTCTAACCTCCCTGTACTTTTCCTCTCAGCACTGGAGATGGAAAATCACGTCAAAAACACCCTGTGATTCTTCACCTTATGGAATCACCCATTTTTCTATTGGCAATTCTCATTGTGACCGGATCGCTGAGATAGATCATCATGGTCTAAAACATATCATGGGACAATAAAAACCCTTCACAGAGGGCTCGCTTGTCACATGCAAGTGCCTTTTTTCATGGTGTCAAGCTTTTTCTTTTGTGCAACACAGCAGGGGGGGCTTTCTTTGTCTGAGATTTTTCACATGCACAAGCACGTTAGAGGTTAAATTTCACCCTGTTGGATCACTCCTTTTCTTATGTTGTGATTTCCATTTAGCAGCTATAGCCAAGTTTTCATACGTTAAGGATGGCATATGCATTATTTGGCTTTTCTCTAAGGTTTTGGAAGGAGGGAGAAAAAGGTGAAAAAGAGGGTCAGACCGGAGCCATCATCCAGCAGTAAACACATGATCTAGACATGTATCAGTACAGGAGACATTCCCATTGAGTTCCCATTGTTGAGTTCCCCTGTTACTTTTCTATTGCCATTCTCAGAAAAAAATCAATTTATTTAGAGATCGGCTGGACAGGAATCGGCCGATTTTGTACATGATCGGAGTCCCAAAAAGTCCCAATAATTTTACTCTTTTCCAGCGCACACCAAAAGCACATGTACCACTGATTAATATAAGTGGAAAACACAGACGGAATCCAGTCATAAAAACGAAATTTTGGATGAATAAATCATAGTATGTCAGTAAAACCCAAATCACATCGCGATATACTGTCTGTGAATATTAAAACACAAGAAGACTATTTGAATATGAATACTACATGTTCTGTTCATTTATGTGTGAATGAATGGCACAGACACACGGTTTCATTTCCCACACAAAAAAATACAAATAAAACTAATTTCATATGGCCCTAAATTCTTGTGAGTCGCAAGTACCAATATGAGTGGCTTACTGCGTTTAAACAGTAGCCTGACAAGCCAGACCCACATCAAGATATTGGGTCTGGGAACACACCATTGGCATTGCTCAATCTGAGGGGCAGGATAAGCGGTTGTCTTTCAAATTCCCTCTGCACGCAATAGGATAGCGCTACAACCAACCAGAGCACCTGGTTGAAGGTGAAGCGGAGCTAGTTGATAGATTAAACACATCTTCCTTTCTTAAGAATGACTTCAGTGCCGTTCTTTGTTCTTTTCTCAAAGAAAAGCTTAACTCCAAGTCTTCCAAAGCCAATTCGAAAGACCGCTGTTTGCCCACTTCTTTGTTTACAATTAGCATGCGGAACCGTCGAAACTCTGCCGTCATTATGTTAAGCCCGTCCACCAACTCTATACACGATGTGATTGGCCTGACCAGAGTTTGTTTTTTCCAGCTCGCAAGCCAACGGAGAGTTGCTAGACTACCCTGGCTGCGAATCAGATTTGCTGCCGCTAGGGTGCGTCTAGATTTCTAGGCTACTTCAGTCAAATACACACAAAATTATGACAATGCCTGTCTTGGCGAGTATTCAGTTAAAGAAAATCACTCTCTGCTCTTGACTAAATAACTTTTGTAACTAATTGTAAACTTTATTCTGTATTTAATTTTTCAGAATAAAGACTATCCGGCTGTTGATTGAAATTGGTTCTCATTTTATTACTGTCTTATGATTTTTTTTTTTTTTTGGCATTTAAGAAAAGTAGATTTTTGTTTGTATATGCTGTCAATTATTAGTTCGAAGTTCATATATAAAATCGAAATCGGCAAAAAGCGGTATCGGCAGGTCACACTTAAAAAAAAAAAATCGGAAATCGGCCAAGAAAATTGCAATCGATGCATCTCTACATTTATTATTACTACTATTATTAATGCTTTTATCATAATTAATCACATTACATGATCACATATTGACAGACCATTTACAGCTGTACTGGAGCTTACTGCATGACTCTCAAACATCCTCGAACACTGAAGAAACCGTCTATTTGTAGGCTGTCAAAAATCATTTCAGCAATTAGAAAGAAAGCCCATACAAATAGGATCTAAACTTCCTATAAAATAAGACATTGCCTCTTTGATTGTCTACTGATGAGCAAACACATGCTTTCTCATCAGGGAATGGTGCATACAGGGAATTCACAGCTCCCACACTTTGGAGAGCAAGACTTGTTTATCCAATCTGTCTGCCACCTGAGGCAATCAATGCACATTCAACAGATTCATTATTCTTTCAGGAAATACAAAAATCCAGACGCATTCTAGCTTGCGGGTTGGGTGTTTAATTAGCTCTGTGGTCGCCATACCTGTAATTAGACATCCTCCGTCCACATTGGGAAGCTGCTCTTAGCAAAACTGCAGAACAGAGGCAGTATTCTCAAGCAGGGGCGTATGAATTAGCATGAAGAGTGTTCCTTTATCAAATATTTCTCGTCTTTATTGGAGAGGTGCAATTCACAAAGCAGTAACTATTACCATTGATGAGGTACAGTAAGTGCATTGTAATTAAAACTATGGCTAGGAGATGGTATAATTAGGACTAATTCACTATATTTCATATTATTCCATCTGGTACTTTGGAATAAGAGCTGTAATGTGAAGTGTCAAGGAGTGATGATGTTGTGATGGTTTGCGCTCATGTTATGAGGATTGTGGCAGTTTTCCAGGTGTGAGTCTCTCCTGAGATTGTTTTCAGATAAACCACTGCAGTAAAAGCCAGACTTTAAACACGGAGCCTGTGCCAAGCTCTTAGTGTCTCTGCACCTAGTCAGAGCTAAGCATTTGCTGCAGTCGCCTATTCTCCTGTCCGGCTCACAACCCCAAAATATAACTTTGAGTCTTATTTCTTTTTTGGCTCAATTCCATTTGTATGGTAAATGCTGCGGTAGGTGCAGAGCTGCAAAGGGAGTCGTTTATAATGGCTGCATGATGACTTCCCTTAAAGGAACAGTTCACCCAAAAATGAAAACTGTAATTTTTTACTCATTACTCATTCTTTACGACTTTTTTCACGAACGTGCCAAAAAGGACTATGTACAATTAATGAACGAATCATTATTTTTAAATCAGAATTAAATGGTTTATTCAAATTCACAAAACTGGTCTAAATTGATCAGTGTCTCGTCTGATTGGTGAATGATTGATCTTTCCAGAGAATTTTAAATATAGTACTTGAGTCATATGGACAGCTTTTATGATGTTTTTATTACAGACCAGTCCTCATTCATGTCATATGAAAAACAGAGAGGCCAGGAAATTCTTCAAAAAAATGGAAGAAAGAAAGTCCTACCGGTTTAAAATTATATGAGGGTGAGCAAATGACAGAATTTTCATTGTTAAAAGCGACCTACCTCAGCAGTGAAAGGCAGACTGAAAGTGTGTGGGTATGAGCAATCCAGGCAGAACTTCTTAAAATCCTCACTTGTGCAACCATTTGAGCGTGAACTGCCTGGGGCTTTTTCTGGAACCAGGGCTGTGCCAGTTTGTTGCAATATGGTAGCTCCTCTGTGGAAGCAAGTCCATTGCCTGGGTAGAAAAAAAAGGCTGTCCAGACACTACATCTGCTATGAGCAAATGCTTCAGATGGTTGAAACAGCCTCTCAGTAGAGGCAGAAGGATGCTGACAGGTTAAACGTTTGTGTTTTCACAGTTATTTGTACTGAGGCGTTCAGAAGTCATGCAGGATTGCTGAGTCAAGTGCTTCACAAACCAACCCACACAAACAAAAAAACAGTCTTTTTCAATGTTCTGCCTTCTATTCCAGTGCCCACAGTCTCCCTCTCATTGTTGAGTGAAGCTCTTCCTTTACTAATTTATCACATCTGCAAGGTCTACATTTATTCCGCCCGTAGCAAGTTCCATGAAGTACATTAGGTCTATTTTCATACCTTCTGCTCTAGACTTTTCCTCATTCAAGATGGCAGTTCTGCTTGGAGTGGAGAAACCTTCCCTTATGACAGGCACCTAGAAGGTTGCAGGTTCCATCCTCACAAGGAGGATCAACTTTGCCCATAAGCTATTACCATAAGTACTTAAATCCACTTGATCTTGCTTAGTAAAATAAATAGAGTAAATAAATAAAGTACAGTTCATGCCTGGACTATTTCAATAAGTTTGATTCACTTGACATCAGACTATTATACCAACAACCCAATTTAAACCATGTATTATGTTATTAGTTACTAATAAAGTTATTGTATTTATATTTGTGTCAAAGCCAGTTTGGATCTTTTGTGAGTATTAATTTAGGACCTTGACCACACTGCATTAAAGTCATGGAAACAATTGTGTGGTAAGAAAAAATTCTATATTGTGAGGAAGGTGAGAGAAGTTAGAAATCAATTATGAGTCAGAACAACGTGGTATCTCTAAAACAGTCAAAATTTATACAGCAGTAAACCTGTATAAATGTGCCTCCCCATCTCAGATTAGATAGGAATGTTATTTACTCATCCAAAATGTCTCCAACTATAACTGTGAATGTGGAGCTTATGGCTTGTACATTTTGAAAGCCTTAGCTTTTCTACCTCAATCTTCCATCATGACAGCCCTGATGTACTGTTATTACAAGAACAGGAGCATTTTAGAGTGCAGGCCCGAGCATGGATCAGCTAATGGAAGGGTTTAAAGGTCAGGCCTAAATGCTCGCCAAGATGTGAAACATTCCAAGACCTCCATTGACATTGTCATTAACTTAGTACATACTTAATCCTTTGCAACAGTTCGTTTCCGAGCCTGACGTCAACATGAGATTAGGGGGAAATTTACAATGGTTGATTCTTTTCGGTTGTGATGCTTGGGAAACCCGCCAGGGGCGATGAAAACAAGCCCACCAAATAACTCTGACTGAAGGGAACCATCTCAGACCTGTTTATGAATGTTGTTAAGAAGCTGGTATTCAGTGACAGAATGACAAGAATAGAGATGAAGAGACGGAATGAAAGCAAAAAACTAGGATTAAAATATGCTTCTATAAGTATAGTATTGCTGTCAAAAGAGGGCAGAAGAAGAAAGATCGAAGGATTTACTATTTCACGCCCGCCCACTGAGTCATTTCACGGCCGGACGGTTAATGTTAACCAAAGTCTCATGGGCTGACACCAGCCTTCATTCAACCTCAAAAAGCAGTGGGCAGAACAAACCCCTGACCTTCCCACCCTCCAATGGGAGTTCTCTGGCACTATAGGAGTAGAGGACCGAAAAATATAATTAAATCGTTTTTCATGCATGGAAGGCTAAAGCCAATATCAAGGTAATTATGTATTTGATTAACAGAGAACACTGAAAGTCCAATTAAAGTAGCACGTATGATCAAAAAATAACTATATATAAGAACTGTAGCTGGCTAATTTCATACTTTATAAAGTTGTGCTTTATAGCCAAATATAGAATCTACCAGCTTACTGACGCAACAACAGTTTGAGATAAGGTTGAGAAAAGAAAGGTGAAAAGAAACCCCAAAAGAACAGCTCTGGTGTGAATCTGCAGCAGTTAATACACAAAATCCATGCATCCCAAGAAGGTAGATATCCATTAGCACTCCCATACAGTCATTCATTCGGCTGGTGGTCACTGATAAACCATACTACTGTAAAATAAGTGTTGGGCAGTGTTAACCAGCAAAATTATGATGCATCCACACCGATTGGTGTCATAATACAGTCAAAGCCACTTAGAGTTAGTCAAACACCAATGAAAACATATGGAGTGGGGAAAATATTTTGATTTATTGGGGAAAAATGCATGAGCGCCTGGCCCATCTGTGTGCGACCTGTCTCGTCTCCTCAGTCAACCCCACTGACAGATATGATAGAGTAAGTCACGCATAGAACTACACAGCGATGACAGGAAGAAGGCTTCCAATACAAAAATAAACTTCTCAAAACTGAAATCACACAGAAAGGGTAAATCTCATGCCCTCTACTTCCACAATATAATAAAGCATGGAGAAATATGGGTAAAATATGCAGTCTTCATACGATTGATCTTATAATGATTCTAAAATTCTCAAGAGCAACCTTTTAATCGGATTTAAATATTTTGTATTTACAACAACAACATAAATATAACAACAGTAATTATATAAAATTATAAAATAATAAAAAAAATAATAATTTACAACTAATACTATTACTATTAATAACATTATTCATTTATTTGGCACTAAATGAGTCATAACCTTTTTTTATTTTTTTAAATGCTCTTTCCAAATTGGGAGAAATTCTGTTATCTGCTCCTCTGAATAGTTCTATTACAATGTTAAATACAAACTTGTTAAAAGCATGTTAACTTGTAATGGTCAAAAATATTTGGAATTATGCAAATGTGAATTTAAAGTCAATCTGCCGTGCATAGCAGTCCCAAATGCACTTTTGCACTGCTTCAATCTGGCGATTATGTAATGAAACAGGCCTCTGTGTACATGAAATATTCCCAGATAAATGCAAATGAGAATTGAATCCAGCCAATAGTTTGTGATCTGAATCAGAAAATCTGTGACAATGCACTGCCTGCCTGCATAACAGAGAGACTGAGTGAGCCAAACATATCCAGTAAACAGCTTTGCATTCATTTCATGGTGGGAATCCTTTTATCGATAGCAGTCACGTGAAAGGCGTTCACTGCAGAAACTCCTTTTAAAGATGTATGTGGAAAAAAGGCTGAGAGGAAGGACGCAGATGGTGACGACTGAATAAAACATGAGGGGAAAGTGACAGACTGCTAAAAAAATAAATAAAAAAAGATAACATTCGGATCAGAGCACAGATTCAGCATGTCACAAACAGCATTTCTAAAAGTAACAACGTCAAGTGAAAGTGTCCAAATCCTGCTTTGGACATCTAGGCTGACCCAGGCTGACCTCGGACGCCAGTATTGTCCCCGGAACTAGTCAACCTTTTCAACCGCCATCAAACAACTGCCAGCACTGTGCTTTAACTGTGAGCGTTTGTACTTCTACAACACATCCTGTAGGCACTCACATTCCCTAGGCACACCCCATGTGTCATTCCTGACAGAGGAAGAAATCTTCCGCCAGCCTTGACAGACATGTCCACATTATTAATGTACGTGACATGACTTCAAATGGAGTCGATTGTTTTCCTCAAGCCTGTCAGTGACAATACAAAATTCAGCGTGGTATTTGGCATGTTTACTGGCTAAAAAATGAGCAGATAAAAAAAATTAAGGTGGAAAGATATATGTGATTATTTAAATTCACCAATTTTTGCAACGTAATCCAGAGGAACTGATGAGAGTTGATTCTGTATACGGCTGGATTAAATAAATATGCTTGCCGCTGTTCATTACCTTACATGCCCTTTCTCACAGCAAACTCAAAGTGCTCCACAACAGGCAGAGGCGTCTGATTAACAGTCTTTTATTGTGCATGAAGCCAGCCTCTTTAAGATCTTTGGGAAAGACTGCCAAAAGTGCCATTTTGTTGAGTGACAGTTAACATTTTCTCCTATTCGTAGGTCGTTCACACTGCACCCGGACTGTCGTCACGGTCCAACCGTAGATACTTTTTTGCAGGCCACGTCTCAAATGAAATGTGTGACTCTCAGACTGCATTTCTGAAAGGTAGACAAATCTGCCAGGCAATCACAAAAAGACAATTTTTTGGGGTACCTTATTGCAAACAAATCAATTATCGCAGATACTGATAAGCTAATTATTTTCATGTTATATGCAGCAGGGCTATAAGTGAATTTAGGCATCACAACATTATAATGCACAGTATGAAAAATCTATTTGTTAAAGCTACAATATGTAATTTTTCGCCGCTAGAGGTCGCTTATTCAAAACAAAGGCGTATCTTGACGACGCTGAGCTTCTATTACGCCGCAGACAAACACTTCTGCTTCTTCCGGTCATGTGTATGTGGGGTAACGCAGAACTGCTTTATCATATTCGATACCTTTGAGTGTGTTGAAAGTTATGTTATAATGAGTTCGCTCGGCAGCTACTATGAGACACTTGTTGCACACTGCAGTAAACTAGATCCATATTAGGCATGGCAAAACAAGGCACTCACGGTAAATCATGAAAACAAGATTTAAACAATAAGACTAACTGTGTTGAGCTATATAACAATGGTTCGTTTTCTGTCGATGAATATATCTAAACAGTTGCTCACCTGTCTAATATAGCACATAATATATTAAAGCGTCTTTGGTGTTTCCATGGTTTCTACAAAATGAAACTGGAAATCAAGGGTAACACATGTATGATGTCATTGATAAGAGACGCACGGACACGATCCTGGTCAAAATAGCTTATGGTAACACTTTATTTTAAGGATCAGACATTAGGCACTAATTAATGACTAATAACTACATTTGTAAGTTACTAGTTATGTACTTACAAGCTATTTATAAGGCCTTTATTGGCTGTTGTCTTATTTTTGTCTTATAGCCCCTTTATACTGGTTTCTGTCCTAACAATGTACTAATTAGCTAAATATAAAACAAACTAATAGCTTGTATTGTGCCAATTACACACTTTATAAGTTCCCAGTACACTGTGTGAATGTGTGGCTTATAAGTATGAAATTAATATAGAATGGGCATTTCAACACAGACATTTAAATTTGCAGAGAAACACTGTCTTTCAAGCAGTTGTTCTATGCTAACAAATTATTTATTACTTAAATATTCCCTTTATTAATAGGTAACAAGCACATTTATCACTAATTTATCACTAATAAATGCAATATTACTTCAGATTATGTTCCCTATTCTAAAGTAAACATTTGCTGTTTTCCAATAAAAAAAGAGAATAAAAACATAAAAACAATAAACACTGAGTTGTTCACTGCAATATTACATGTCTCTTTTCTTATTGGAAAACTTTGAATGTTTACTTTAGAATCCTTAAAATAAAGTGTTACCTAGCTTATTTCTCTGGATTTAAACATTCTTGGAAACATTTGGGATAATGTATGTACACAAGTCTACAAAATATATAACATTGTGATAGTGGTTTTTGAATATTTTAATCCAAATCTTACATATTGTACCTTTAAAACATTTCACAGTTACATTTGTTTAGGTCAATTTTAAGTGAGCATTAGATCTTAATGTGCATGCTCTTCTTTTTTTACAATTAAGTATTTAGTATTAATTATTACCTGAAGTAAACAAAAAGTCATACTTTTGCTACCAGTCTCTCGCCTGAATGGCTGTGGAAATTAACATGAGCGTCTAGACAGCAGCCTGCTTTCTTAAGACAACACTACTACTATAAAAGCATCACATGCCTTATATATAAAGCTAGCACAGACGGTAGTATCCCTCCCTTGGGAAAAATGCTGTCCTCTCAAAGACATTAAGTCTTCATGAGGCACACTGTCTTTGAATGGTGAGGAATGTGTTTGTGACACAATGCTCTGTAGGCCACTAGTTTCGTCTGCCGCAGTAAGCACAATCATTCCTCTGTCTGAGGATCATGCAATCGCCCCGATCTGTCTTCGGCTGTTGCGCCAATATATCGATTCGACATAACCTGCCTAATGGAGTGTGATGCGGCTCAAGTGCCACTGGGGAGTAAGAAAAATTACAAGCCCCTCAGATGTCCCTTGATTTTATTTTATGTTAAATTAAAACCACACAGCGATGCTACATTTCATCTGCTTTTTTCAGACATAAACCCCAGATATCGTACTGAAGATATAAAATATGTGAAGATATAAATGTGATGATTTTCCAGAATATAAAGTGACTCTGCTGCAGGCATCTGCTGCGGTGTTAAGAGGGAAAGATAACACCTCTGCTGCTGGTGGGTCTAAAAATATATGTTCACAATCATAATAGACCTCTTGTTAGTTCATGTTAACTTACCACATACTTGTAGATGCATACATATATAGATGACTACAGGACCTAGAGAGTGACAAACCGGTGTGAACATGCCATAAAATATATGATGAAAACTGCTTACTTAAAGTAATACACTATGTAAAACATTTTCAGTAAAATATCCAAAAACCATTAGGCCAGCGTTATATATTTTGTTCAGTTGAGTACTTACAATATCCCAAATGTTTCCAACTATTTGTAAATCGTGAGAAAATTGCTTTTTTAAGCAATTATGTCATTTCTGCATTCCCCTCGATTTTTTTTATTCTGCAGGAACGCTTTACTCTCAATGCAGTGTGAACAAGTGTCATAGCAGCCGCCGAGCAAACGCACAGAGATATGTCATAACATAATTATCAACACACTCAGATTTATCTAATATGATAAACAGAGCTGAGTTACCTCATACTCATGGCCGGAAAAGCGGAAATGGCGTTGGCGACTGTGGCATAATAAAAGTCCCGCCGGTGACTATGTCATAATAACAGTCCTGCTGCTCGCGAGGCTTGTGTTGCGCTCTTCTTATTAACAATCGCTCCTGCTTCTGCTTCATACTACAGTAATGTTAATAATCACATCCATGAACATGATTTCCCAAGATTCTGCGCTCAAACCTGGCGTCATCAAACTACGCCTTTGTTTTGAATAGGCGACCTCTAGTGGACGGAAAAGTTAGCTTAAAAAAAAAAGCTTTAAAAGGGAGATCTGTATGCATTTATTTCCTGTAGAACACAATAAAAATCTCCATTCAGATTTTTGAGCCAAATGGATTTGAATGCAACTTCCAAAAACAAAACAAAAAAACTATATTTTGTTTTTACATTTGATTATTCACCCTTTGAAACACACAATCACACCGGTGTGATTAGAATGTTCAGTGAGTCACATCATTAACTGCTAAATTCAAATCTGCGCTTTGGCTTGTTCTGAGCCAGAGACAAATGCGCTCAGCTTTCATCATATATCACAACTGTTCAGTGTTTTCAACCATATAATGTTTATTTTATGTGTCTGGCATTTAAATACAGACAAGTACTAGAAAAAAAAACTTGGTAATATGGTAAAATACAAAATAACAAAATATTACAAAATATACACGAAATATGGAAGCTGCAATAGTCCTTTCAAATATAATTTGACAACGTGTTTTATTGATATCTTCTACACATTGCGTAGGTAACTCTAAAGTTTACTCTAATCTTAGAATATTGTAGGTACAATATGAATAGTGCCTCAAAGTTGTCGTCTTTTGGTGAATTTTTTAGTTTTGAAGCTAAAATATGTCACACAGCCTATTGGCAATTCATGCAGGAAAAAAAAAATTTGCCTTCTGTTAAAATGACTTTTACTTTAGGACCAAACTCAGCGTACACTAGGTATTTGGAGGATGTTAGGTTTGCACTTTGCAGGACTTGAAAGAATAGCCTCTGATTTCACAAAATGTGCTGTCGGTGCTTATGCTTTAAATGGATTTGTTTCTATGAGCTGCAAAATACGAGAATGAATTGATGCGGGACTTATAGGCCTAATATTCTTAAAATTCTGGAATAGCGACAGTAAATTTATTTACTTTGAACTTGGGATGCAATCTGACTTCAAATATGATACAGACAATCCTATAAACCACGGCCGAGCGAAGCTGCTCTTACAATCAATTAAGGTGAAGGGAACTCATCTAGGGCATCTTCCTAGATTTAACATGGACCAGCATGCTGGTGGACGTCCCATAATTTAATTTCTGCCTTTGAAATAGAACCGAGCAGATTTACAACAAGCTCAGATCAGGTGCATTGACCGTGAAAAATAGCACGCATGATTGGCTAGGCAGTCCTGTGGACCACAACTGGAAAAAATATTTGCCATATGCACACACTTTCAGCATGCTAAAAGCGGTGATAAAAAAAGCACACACAGACAATATTTGAAGAGTTTCGTTGCAAAACGAGATATATCCATTTTGAGAAAATTGGTTATTTGCCATTATTATTTGACATCAACAGTCAAGTTCATTCACATTTTTTTTGTACATTAAACTATTACTTGAGCTCAGTGAAGGCCAGGGACACAATATTCTTCAAATCCAGGATATTTTTTATTTAATTTTATGTCCATAAATAGTTCATAAATAAGTCAAAAACCATGCCAAAATGCAACATATTTATCTTAACATTGTCAAACATCTTAAATTGGTTAAAAAAACAATACATCATAAATATATGGAATAGTATATACAAAGATTGATTAATAATAATAAGATTCTGAGTTAGTTTTGGCCAGAACATTAACATAACCCCTTTTTTTTTTTTTTTTTGCAAAACGCTATATATCCACCTTTGGCTATATTCTACTACTGTAATACCATTAAGAAAAGCTAGTGAATCAATGTTTTTTGTGTGTGTGTGTGTGTGTGTGTGTGTGTGTGCATCGAAATCCATAACGTTACTGACTCTGAAGCTTTGATTCTCTGACTGACAGACAGCTGTTGATCAGTGACGTAACCTACGTGACTGACAGCTCGCCTACAGTATAAACAATTAAATGATAAACGTTTTTTAGTTAGCCTATTGAATCCTCTTTTTAAAAATATGTTATTTGTTTTGATATTATCGTTAAATCACTGAGCAAACTCGGAGCACTTCACCGGCGGTGACTCTCTCCTCGCGTGACATCCTGAGCTCGCGCACGACGCGCAGCATCCAGAACGCTCTATAGCCTAACCGTTATATTGCACTTTGTAAAGAAACTGGGCTGGCGGATATCGCGTTTTGTGAAAAAATACATTTTGTAGTAGGCTTAAAATGTACATTTTTAAATCTTATTAATGGCAGCAATTCACACATAGATTAAGGTACAGCTGAACATTGATTTCCAATAATAAAATGCAAATGTCAAAAAATGGCGTTTATCGCGTTTTGCAACCAAACTCTTCATTTGTTGAGTCAAATTTGATCCTAATCCTGTTTAAGGCATGAAATGAACCGACTGATGTCAGGTGAACACTGTGTCTGCCCGTCCGAGGGACAATCATATTACACCAAACTGTGATAGTGTTCCCAGGACAAGAGGGAGTTTCACAAAATGTCATGTTGCAAATTTTATTGGGGAAGATTTTAGCCGCGTTTCCACTGCAGGAACTTTCCCCAGCAACTAGGGACTTTGGGAAGGTACTCGGTGTGATTCAAGCGCAGGGACCAGGGTCTAAATTAAGTTCCGGGTAAAAATGTCCCCCTCAGAACATCCCAGCTCACGAGGTAGTACTTTTTTAAAGTGGGTGGGACTTGGGCGCTGAACATTCTGATTGTTTGACTCCATGCAGCATTTTATTTCAGCCACCATTCTTAAAAGTCTGTTCGATTTTTTTTTAAACACGTGTCCATAAAGGAAAAAGACTTCCAAACCCACCCTTGGAAGTGTGACAACTTGCTCCAGTCTCCCTTACAACAGAAGATGAGGTCTGAAACCACCTTTATCTTAAAGCCATGCAGTTCAGAGCTAGTCTGGCTCCGCCCTCCTACGTACTTCCACTCAATTTTCCTTCAGTACTCCGTCTGGGATTGCGGAATATTCTCTGGTTTTCTCTGGTTAAATTTTAACAGGACCAATCAGCGAATAGAGGGAGTGGCTGAGAACGATGACGTCGATGCCATGCGCTAGTTTGAGATGACATACACCACGACCACATGTTAGCGATTGGTTATGGCAGATCCAGAGTGGCTCTGGGCAGATCCAATAGTTTTAAACTTCAACAGAGCACCCGCCTTCAAGGAAGTTAACGCTTGTCAATGGAGGGTGGCCTGACTCTCTGTACAAATGAAAAGTACAAGAGTCTGGTAGGACCAGGCTAGTTCAGAGCCACTTTCAAGGAGAATCAAAACTGTTCATTAAAATGATGACAGGCTCAGATAGTTCCCTTGATTGACAATCTCTGGCCAGCCACTATTTTGAATGTGTGAATGCAAATAAAAAAGGGTCCATCGCTGGCCAGAACCAACCAAAATCCAAGACACCTCCATGCAAGTCTGGTTCTCATTTTATAAAAGGGTAGCAAGGACATTATAAAAGCCTCAATCAATAAAACATTAAAGGTGTGACATTGGCAAGCACTTTACTGAGATAACCTTGAAATCTACGAGGACAAGAAACAGAAACCTTTTTTAGGAGACTTGCACCAGGCTAGAGAAACTGTATCACCGTCATCTAGACACTGACTGAAATACAGGAAAAGCAGAGTCCCTGAGAATAAGTCAAAACTGTTCAGTGTAAAAGCCTCTTCAACGGTGAAAAGTGGGAAGGCTGCGTAGATCATTCACCCTGCCAAATATTTAGCCACCGTTCCCGACGGATCATATATTAGAGCTCATAATTGCTCACTTGTTTCCTTACTCAGCTGGCTCTAATTTCTAACACTTCAAAAAAAAAAAAAAACTCCCCAGTTCTCAATATGCCAAAGTCAGCTGGATGCCATGAGTTAGACCCTATCATTTTAAAAAGTTACAGCCATGGAAGTAAAACAAATTATGAAATTATGAAGAAATCACTCAGTGGACAAAAATAACATGAAATGCTGTGAAATCTATGAAAAGACTGCAAACACAACTGAAAAATTATATTATAAATCAAAGGTAGATAAGCAGCAGTGATGGCATTTAGTAGGAATAACATGTCTTGAAATCACCAGCAGGTTGCATTAGAGATAAAGCCTGTTTGAATCGGAAAGGTTGGAAAGTGATACGCCAGCACAGAAAGAGCAATTTGCTCCTTTTATGGTACCAAGTACACTGATGAAATCAGGAGTATCACTGCAGCGGTACGCAATCATACCTCAGACATTTGAGTCTGGCCAATGCCTAGACTTTTGGAAGGGCTGGAAATGAAATGGAGAGAAGAAAGATATTGGAATGTATGTGTTCTGTGGGAGCTGAAAGAAAAACACACTTCACAAATCGCATAAAAGAATATCCCTTTAAACAAAAATAGCAAAGAGGTGCATCAGACAGGTAAGCACAAACTGTCTGGTTTTAGTAATTGTTAAAACTATAAGTAAATAAAAAATAAAATAGGCAATGTGAAGAAATAATCATGGGCTCCATTGCATTCAAATTTAGCTCATGATTGTTAATTCTGTCCATGCTATAACCTATTTTACCAATCTTAAAGGGATAGTTCACCCAAAATTGAAAATTCTGTCATCATTTACTCACCCTCAAGTTGTTCCAAACCTGTATGAGTTTCTTTGTTTTGCTGAACACAAAAGAAGATATTTAGAAGAATGTTTGTAACCAAGCAGATAAAGCAACTATTGACTAACATAGTAGGGAAAAAATACTATGGTAGTCAATAGTTGCTCTATCTGCTTTGTTACAAACATTCTTCACTCTATCTTCTTTTGTGTTCAGCAGAACAAAGAAACTCATACACGTTTAGAACAACTTGAGGGTGAGTGAATGATGACAGAATTTTCATTTTTGGGTGAACTATCCCTTTAATTGGTGTCTTAGACTTGTCTGTGAAATATTAATGATGATGATGATGATTGATGATGATTGATGATGATGATGATGATGATGATGATGATGATGATGATGATGATGATGATGATGATGATGATGATGACAATAAATCTATGAAAAATAATCCTTACAAGAAAAAAAAAATCAAGAAAATATACAACTACTTTTGTTTGTTTGTTTGATTGAAGCAGAAATTTAAAAATAAAGGACTTATACTATACATTTCTGTCACATATTCCCTGTGTGTTTGTTGACACTGAGTTATTTCCTGTCCTGTGCCATGTGTTGTAGTCCTTTGTAGTTTTTCATGTTGTATTAGTTCTCCCAGGTGTTTCCCATTTAGCCACTCCCTTTTGTTACCTCGTTAACCTTGTTTCCCTGTGTATTTATACCCCACTGCTTCAGTTGTTGGTCAGTCGTTGCTCCCGCATGTGCACCTACAAGTGTTCCTGTTGTTTTGCTCCTGTATGTGTTCCTGTCGTTGTGCTCCTGCCTGTTTGCCTTCTTGGACTTTCTTTGTTTATATCTTTAATAAATGCTCAAATTTGCACTTGGATTCTCATCCCTGCCTCCGCGTTACAATTTCCATTTAAATCAATATATCTTTGTTCTTTGAGTCCTGTAAAATAACATCTTGAAAACAATTTTGCAGAATGACAGAGCATGTCGTCAACCCTGAGAGCTAACTCATATAACTACTCAGTGGGAGGAAAGAAAAAAAAATACAATCTACAGGAATCTTAATGATATTTAAGACCTTTCTGAGATGTAAATATGCTGCGAATCACAGCTCACAGCAGGATAAGTGATATGATTGGGTAGCGCATAATGAATATTTATGAAATAATATGGATAAGTGGTTTGAGCATGGTCTTAGCGAAAAGTGCTATATGTTTGAAAGCATGAATATATCAGTTTGTGTGTGGGAGATCATATCACCTTTACCATGGAAACAGCATATACAGTAGCTAAGACAAAATACAAAACCTACATAATTTTACCATAACAACGTAAAAGATACAACAGATAAGTACAGATACAACCAAATCAATGATGCAAATCATTTTGTATCATTGTTAAGGGGTTTGTAATAATGACCATATTAACATATATAATGGTTAAAATAATTATACTGTGAGAACTGTGAGAGTAAAATATACAGTGATATGGTATTACTAGTACATGTACACACACACACACACACACACACACACACACACACACACACCCACACAGTTGAGTAAATAAGCAGCCTTTTACAATGCTTGCTATCCCACAACACACTATCCTCAAACTCTAACATTAGAGGCCTAGAAATGTCACAGCAAGTGACCAAAAAAAAAGCACAAAAGGTTTAAACAGAACTGTTAAAAGGCCAGTGGAGGTTGAGCCAGCAGCCACTGGAAGTGTAAGTAAGTGTTTCTTGTGTTAAACGTTACACTCCAGGTCTCCCTGCACACGCTAGGCTGGCGGAGTCGTCGTTAACCTTGCAGTTGATCCTTCGCTGGCAGGAGATGAGACGAGGAGCCTCTCTGTAGGTCAGTGTGTAACACATGACTCCCTGAAGGGTCTAATGTCCTATAGGTTACTTCACACAGAGGCTCTGTAGCTCTGCAGGACCAGATAAGGATGGATTTGCACAGTCTGCACGTAATGTGTGTGGAATGGAAACCTCACTGGTTTCTGATCAAACAAGAAACCAACTACTGGAGAGAAAGTCCAGTTAGGAGTCCACATTTGAGCACCAGCATGATTTTTGGACATGATGGCACTATGAATACTACTAGTCAAAAGTACAGCACTTCATTGGCACAGAAAAAACTGAAAAATATATGTCTGCAGTTTAATTTATAAAATATTGGGAACAGAAAGTAAAATGTAAAAAAAAGTACCATGGTATTAACACTTGATATAATCACAGTACCATGATAGCACCACGGTATGTTATTTGTAAAGAGAGTTCCAGGTGAGTTTCACGGAATCTCATTCTATAAAAATGAAAAGTATTAAATGATATGATTGTAACACACTGCAATTTGCTTGTGTTCCTGGCCGTTTGCTTGTGAAAGGATTTGTTTGCCGTGACAGCCAAAGAGTCTGGCAGACATTTTCTCTTATCTGTGGCCACAGGTACGAACACGGGCAGCCCTAGAACAGGGGAAGCTGTTCTGCCTTGGAACATTTATCATTTTAGGAGATATGCTCTAGTGAACCCACTCTTATTGTTTGCCCTGTGGCCACGGCAGAAGGTTTGGTGTTCATTGGGGAGAAAAACATACAAACAATATGACATTTGGAGAGACAGGGAAAAATAGGCACAACTAGAGCAGATAGAAAAAACAGGCCCCAGGTATTGTCTCAGATGCCCTCAAATAACTCGAATAACTCGACATATTCAGACAAATCACAGCAACATTTCCATATTGCATTACGCAGTCTTTCTCATTAAAAATTTACTTTCAGATGGAGGTCTGGGACACATTTTGGCAGACATAATATTATTTTGCAACAGGGGAGTTTGAGTGACAAAGTATATTGAAGAAAATCAATTTGTGCTTATTTGGTGCGCTTTGTCCAAAACACTAAATAACAGAAACACAATAGTACCGAAACAAGTGTGGCCTCAGGCTCAAAGCTGAAGAGACGTCTGTTCAAACGTTCAAACTATAGGCAGGTTTGTTTTAAAAGTTAAAAAGGTAACCGATGAACAGCCTTTTTTTTTCGCAAATGACATGCATGATGCATATTCATTTTCCTGTAAGATAATTATGTGTTTCACATCAGTACTCTAAGATGCATTTCTGCTCATTCATTAGAGATAAATGCTTCATTTTGTTTCTTTCTCTTTTTTTAGTGTTAAAGGGGTGGTAAACCACGATTTCACTTTTCTAACTTTAGCTAGTGTGTAATGTTGCTGTTTGAGCATAAACAACATCTGCAAAGTTACAACGTTCAAAGTTTAAAGCAAAGGGAGATATTTGCTTTTAAAGAAATCAATTTCTAAGGATTACAGCAAACGGCCGCTAGGGACTACTAGACATTCGTCCAGGGTCTCTGACATCACCAGCCCCAATATTTACATAAACCCCTCCTCCGAGAATATTAAATAAGGGGGGGGGGGGGGGCGAGGCCATTTTGTATCGCCACAGGGAAGCGTTGTTTTGGTATAGTTAGTAGGCTGGAGTGTTGTTGCTGCAATGCCGACGAAGCGCTGTTATTTTCATACGGATTGCAGGTCCACTTTGTTCAGCCTTACTAGGGACGGGGGTGCGTTGCAGTGCGTTTAACTTACAACATGTTATATGCATGTGTGTATGAGACAGACAGGAACACGGTCGCATTTGCAGCAGATATATGCTGCCCATCATAAATCAAACCACAAGACAGACAGGGGTCGGAGGAGAAGACCGGAAAATGTGACATAATGGACAATATTCGTCTGTATTTGCAATACACGAGCCGCAAGACAAAATTATTTGTCTTGCGGTTCGTGTATTTGCAATACACGAACCGCAAGACAAAATTCAGCTGCGCGAGACAAACACTGCCAGTGTGAAGGCACAACGGGCGTGCGCGGCTCCCGCTGCACATTTCACGAAGGAAAGCTTCCACTATCTTCGCGAGTTCAATGAAGGATTCTTACAGCGGCTTGTCCTGAAAGATGGGTTTAAAAACAGAAGCTGTTTACAGGCCACAACCTGTAAGTATGATTTATTTTTCGTCTATGTATTTTCCTGTAATAGTTCGTATTGTTAATTGTACGTTGTAGCAAGGAAGTACACAGATGACAACGCTGTTTGGCTCTGCAAACCAGTTTGTTAAATGCTCATTCATACTTAACGTTATCCGACAAACACCTAACGTTACAAACTTTTTTTTTAATCGCAACAGCGCACTTGGCATTAGCGTAAATTATTCTTTGATTAGAGCTTTTATGTATTGTTTATCTACAGGCATGCTAAACATGGTTCTGTGTTTGATTTGGCTACTAGTAAAGACAATGTTTAGTGCTCATTTTGGGTTAATAGTTCTTGCGACAGATATTTGGCTATAATCGTTCTAAAAATACAAAAGTAACGGTGCCATTCAGTAGCGATCACTATAGATCCGCAGTCTTTACTCTTGAGGACTGAACAGGTTCTGCTTGATCATCTTCACTAAAATTGTCTGGGTCGGATTCATGCTAAAATTGGTATGGTTTTATTGACGCCATTGTACTACCCAAAGCACAGTCTACCGGTAAAGGTAAGGGGCGTGACGTTTCCGACAAACGTGCACTAGGCGGTTAGCGAATCACAACACACTGGGCCAGCTAACCAATCTGAGCCCATTGCGTATTTTTGAGGGACTGGCTTCATACAACCCGGAAACCATCAGATCGTTTTTACAAGGAGGGACAGAGCAGTGTAGAATAAAGGTAAAATATATGAAAAATAATGCAATTTTTAAAAAACAAAGCATGAACACGTTACAGTGCACCCCACAAACACAATCAAGCCTTCGAAAGAATGTGTTTTACCAGCCCTTTAAATAGCATCAGCACAATAGCCAGGTTTCATCCCAACTATTTTTTATGCACATTTTGGGATATCACATAAAATAAATGATGGATGGAAACACAGAATTACATTTTCCAGCATAAAAACGTATTTGCTAAAGACATGCATAAAAAAACCCATTAAAGAAATATTTAGAGAACCAATTGCTTCTCCTTTTAATAGTTAGTTGTGATGAACTCTAAAATTGTCACTACGAGAAAGCATTTTGAATTCATTTTGGACAGTGGGATTATATATTGATCCAGATCCAAGCTTTGTCTGGAGCATCATCTGCACATTTATGCAGCTTCTGCTCCATGTGGAACACTGATGGGAGATTCACATGTGAAGCCAGTTACTACTAAACCCCTCCCAGCACACCCAACCTCTATCGCAGTTTAACCCTAGAAAAGACAGAGGACTCCAGCATCAGCATTAGACAGTATCATTATCTGTTCCACATGCCCTACTTCTGATTCAAAACACACAAGCACACAGACACAGACACACTGTCCATATTATCATATTACATGCTCTGCCTCAGCAACCAGCTATATGGAGCATCTCTGCCACATGCTGCACCGTCTGACTAGGTGGTGGATCGTGTGCAGAGATCACAGGGAACATTTTTTACACACATAACTGCCATGCCAAATCACAGCATAGGATATGACATGGTGTGACAATTGCATTTTAACAGGTTTACTACATTTGACCATGACATTTGATCCAGCTGTTGAAGACAAATATATCTAGTTCATATAGGTGGATTGAAAACACAACCTGTGATCTCTCCAAAAAGCCATCTTACCGGCTCATACAGGGAGTAAGACAACTTGTGCCCCATGTCTAATCATGAGAAACGCGTCACACTTTACTAACGGATTAACTTATAACTTTTCAGAGTTTTTGTTTTTTGAGGCAAGGTAGACAGTGCTGCCTAAATATATTAGGATGGGAAAATACAAAATTAGGAATATAAAAAGATAGAACAATAGACAGACACACAGATACACAGATAGACGTACGGACGGACGGACGGATACAATTGGACAGAAGGATAAACATACAGATGGCTGGACAAATGGATGGAAGGATGAACTAATGGATGATGGATGGACGAACGGATAGATGAATGGATGGATGGATGGATGGAACGATAGACACATGGATGGAACGATAGACAGACACATGGACAGACAGATGGACGGATGGACATGAGGATAGACATACGGACTAATGGAAGGACGGACTAATGGACGGATGGACGGATGGATGGAAATTAGTTTGGAAGCCATGTGAAATGCATTTAAAATGTATACTCTTTAGTATAGTATAGTATTGGTTGACAGTGTAATGTAAATAGAAGCCAGAAACTGTGTAAACCTCAAATGGAAGTAGAACATGAATTACATTGGACTAAAAACCCAAACCCAGAGAGAGAACTTTACCTCATTTCAGAATTTAACCACACACAGCTGCCACATTTAAAGGAACTGTATGTAAGAAATGTATTTCAATTAATCATAAAATGGCCCTAATATGTCAATAGACATTAAAAAATCATGTTAATTTCAAATACTTATATCACTGACAACAGTTGTCCGGCCAAGATATTGTCATTTTAAAATTGGAGTTGCAGCCCTCAACTGATGTTGATGTTGACATGTTGCGTCATGCCTGAAGCGCCGCCCTCCACCTATCTACCAATCACGAAGTCAGTAGTGTTTCTGCATTCGGGTTGCCAGCTCTGCTAGTTACCACAGCTGCAGCTACAAACTTTCTGGATAAACAATGTCTAACTTTACGAAACCTAAACGACCTCGATATGAATCAGAAAAACGTCGTGACAGTGTCCGAAATAAAGGATTTGTATAGGAGATGCCTTTGAAAGATGGAGACGGCTGAAAACGGAGAAGAATTTGAAGACTGACGCCAACATTGCTAATTTTCTCCTGGACAGGTACGGTTCATCTATGTTTGGCTAACTTGTACTTAATGTAAATGGACATTTCAAATATTCACGACAGTCGAACAAAGTTGTGCATGTTCATGCAAAGTAACGTTAGGTTAGCGCAGATGGAGGAGGTGGGTCATTGAATTGAAAAGGTAACGTTAAGGAATTGTTTGGTAAATAAAAACGGTGAGTCGTCATTGCTAACATTAGTAATGCATTATCAGAGCCCGTTTCTCTGTCATTATGCTGAGACGCTGATGAAAACAACATTAGCACGCCTATTATGGCAATGTGAAAACGTATTTGAGACAGTAGCCTAACGTTACCTCGGTAAAAATTATTCCTCATTCTTTCTTCGTATATATAGTGGATAAAACATGCTGCAAGTTGACCTGTATGACCATTGCAAATGTTATTTAGTTACTCTCAATCGTTTCTGATGGGACTGAAATCAACCATGTGATAGCCATTGTTGATATTGAACGCTGACATGGCGTAATTTGTCCCGCGTTATACTTGCTGTGGCAATGTTTGTTATTTGTTAGCCTACTTATGACAAAAACGCTTGTCTTACTGTGTACGACTCGTCACTTGCCATTGAAAGCTCCGTGTAGCAGCCTACGTTCCCGCTGGATCCTGCAGCCTATCTGGCAACCTCGAGTTGGGGTACTTGCAGTAATTTGAAAGTGATTGCAGTACCAGTTTTGGCCACAGTCCTACATACAGCTCCTTTAATATTCGAGCCATTGCAATAGTCACATTTAATCACTCTATTAAACATAACGCAACCGATAATGGATAAACAAACACTACTGGCTGCTTTCACAAAGTACATTAGAAAAACTTCATGAGAGACATTAATGCTCATGAGTTTATACTAATAGACCTCTGATAACGATTTCATGGAATACTGCAGGAGTTAAATAGAGTTGGAAGAGCTTCCCCAAGATTATTAAATACAGAACTACTGGAGGTCTACAGTGACACATGGCCTAGAAAAACATTAAAATTGAAAATGATATGCAGGTTGGGTTTTAATAGAAAACCCTTTCAGTCAGATGGAAGGAAATCCCTGTCTGTAAATTTAAAGTCATCTTTCCAGTACAGACTGGTCAATACAAATCACATTTACAACAAAAACACTCTTGCCAATCATTTATATTTTCAAGCCCCTCTCATTTCATATTTATGTTAATGCTAACATAACCAAAGTCTCTATGCTCATCTCCTTTACCAACTACATCATCTACAATAGTCTGAAACCGCAAAAGACGACACGTGATACTTGGATTTGTGAGGGAAAATTATTACGTCCAAATGTGCGCAAACTTCATTTCGCACTGGATGATATTTATACAGCAACAACATTTTTAGCTAAAAGCTAGGCTATATTTCACAGAACAGTGATCACACTACAGCCATGGAGAAAATTCACTTAAATCTACACATTATTAAATAAACATCTAAAAACAAAAAAAAACACTATTCCAAACACTATACCAAAAAAGTATGCTCAGATACAAAATTTTGAAATAGTGCATGAATATTAAACATTATGCATTTCTTGGTAACCTTCAGGGATCATCCAGTCAAATAATTTAATGCTTCCTTCTGTGATGAAGGGATGCCTCATGAATATTTATTAAAAAGCCAGCTGATTAGCGCACACTGCGTAAACAACACTTTATGGTAAATATTAATGAGCAAAGCTTGTAAAAATGACATAATAGACTCTCCGATAAAAAGGTAAAAATAGATATAAACGTTTGAAAACATTCATGCATACATATTACAATATACTACTTATCTGATAATCCTTATTCAATGCATGTTAATGACTAATGGAAGTTATAATAAAGTGTTATTTGATCCAAAAGTTAAAGGGTGTCCCGCAATGGTATCCGGCATAATGGAGGAACACAGGCAACGTTTAACAGAAATCCTTTATTTCCATTTAGACTCAGAAGCGAAAGAGCTTTGAAGCGGAATAAACAAGATTTCGATTCTCCCACTCACTCATCACTTCCTCTGAGGAGGGGTAATCACAGAGGAACATGCACTCAGATCCCCTCTCCATCACAAAAGCTCTTTGCTTCTGGAACTGGCAAAATAAAAATCAACAGTGGGCTACAAAACGAAGCATGTTTTCTGTAGCATACCAATTGTTGAACTCATCAATATTCACAGGTATTCCTTTGAGTGATGGAAATTAGATTTGTGATTTATGTGATAGCAGTTCGAGAGGGTCAAATGTTGAAAAGAAATACATTTTTGACTAGAATGCTGCATTAATCACTGTAATAACAATCTTCTGACTCGACACATGCACACTGTAAAAAATTGAAGGCCTCTCCAATTCAAAATTTTCTAGTGAACGATCACATCTAAATTTTTCAATTGGCCAAATTGAATTTCTGTGAATTGAATTTTATCCATTGTGGCAACAGCCTGTTAACATGGGCTCAATTAGAAATAATATGTTGAGCCAATGGAAAAATGTAATTTACCAACACTGTAAAAAATGTCAGGCCTCTCCAATTTAAAATTTTCTAGTGACCGATCATTACGATCACCAACTAAAAAATTTAGATGTGATCGGTCACTATAAAATTTTGAATTGGAGAAATGTTTTACAGTGAAACTGTGAGGTTGGTCCAATTAAATATTTTAAATTGTAGTAACAATTGTTTATTTCTCACTGTCCCAAAAGACAAAAATGACTAAAAACATAAATATATTAAGCAAAATACAGAACACAGACAACAGGGTTGACATTTTATCACGTTACTTTATTAACAAGTAAATTCCAACACAGGATATTTGGTGAAAATACACTGAAAAAAATGATTATTGCCCTTATTAAATTAAGCTTAATTAAATTTTGCTTGCTTAAATCAATTAAATTTAGTTTTTGAATTTAATTAAAAAAAATTAATTGAATTACATGTGCTTTGAACCAAGCTAAGTAAATTAATTAAAGTCAGTATAAAAGTTGGTCCAGTGGCTTAAAACCATGAAACTGGCACACAGAAGGTTGCTGGTTCGATCCCAGCGGTTACCAAGTGTGTCCTTGAACAAGGCATTTTACTCCATGTTGCTCCAGGGGGATTGTCCCTGTAATAAGGCCACTAAGTCGCTTTGGATAAAAGCGTCTGCCAAATGCATAAATGTAAATGTTAAAAAAAAGTTTCACTGAAAAAAAAAATGATTATGGCCCTGATTAAAGGTCCACTATGTAGGATTTTAGTAGTAAAATATCCATAAACCACTAGACCAGTGTTATATATTTTGTTCAGTTGAGTACTTACAATATCTCAAATGTTTCCAACTATTTGTAAATTGTGAGAAAATTGCGATTTTAACCGAGGTACAGGGACGTGTGAATAGGAGTGAAGGAGTCGCCAGTCAATGGCGTCATTTCCGCATTACCCTCGGTTTCCGCTCGGTTGCCGTAGAAACCATGGCAGCATATAGTCTCGTGGACAAATGCGGACGGTGTAGCGTCTATCAAGCAACTACCGGTAGTTTGTTTCGCGCAGTCGTTATGGAACACAATTATTCTTTGCCGTTTGCAGCTGATTCTGTCGACAAAGACAAGTCCCATCAACGTAAATGTCAATGTATAGGTCAACCAAATGACCCAAGACGATTTTGGGACAAGAAGAGAAATAAAACCAGGATCAACATCGGTGTGGCATTTTCAAAATGGAGAGAACTTCGCGAAAAACTTAAACTAGACAGAGACGCCGATCTTGCATGTGTTTAATAGACAGGTGAGTAATTGGTTTAATTCCTTTACTGACAGAAAACGTGTGATTTGTTTATATCAAACAACAGTGCTAGTCTTATTGTTTGAATGTCTTATTGTCTATGCATATGATGTGAAACATGGTGAGGTCATGTTCACTGTGAATACTTCAAGGCATGTTAAGAACTGGTAAATGTAAATTTGTTGTTTATACTGTAGCTTTAGGGTTTTTTTTGTTATTTTTGTTTTACCAAAAAGTTAGTTTTGAATTGAATTCGAGAAATACAGTAACATCTATGAC
The DNA here is from genome assembly GCA_023566225.1 of Romanogobio albipinnatus. Lineage (NCBI taxonomy): Eukaryota > Metazoa > Chordata > Actinopteri > Cypriniformes > Gobionidae > Romanogobio > Romanogobio albipinnatus. The sequence continues at coordinate 45,203,387 of CM042245.1, read as the reverse complement.
AACCAATTAGTATTAAACCTTACTTTATTTGCGGCTAATTCATTATAGTGAAAGAAAATCATGTCATCAAACGCAACATTTATAAAACTATTACTTTACCTCATCCATGAGCATGATTTCTGATTCCCGTGTGATTGATTACCATCAGCGGTGGAGTTGAAGACGACATTCATTCACATCGTCATCAAGCTAAGACATTGTTGTTGTTTTGAATGTACGCCCTCTAGTGGCGAAAAAAGTTACATAGTATACCTTTAAATTAAGCATAATTAATTTGTGCTCGTGTAAATTATTTAAATTTAGTTTTTGATTTTAATAATTTTAAAAAAATGAATTGGTTTTATGGGAATTACTTGTTTTGAACCAAGCTATGTGAATTAATTAAAGTCAGTTAAAAAAAATTGTCAGTTCTCTGCGCATGCACCCTTTCTTTGGCGCCGTTTCCAGTCAGCTTCACGTTGCTGGTTGCAGTGCAACTCTTGAAAGCGAGTTGAAGAGTTTTATCACTCCATGGATTTGCAGAGTAAGTAATATTTCCTATTATGTATCACTATTTATTACAATACATAGTTTGTTGACTGTATAAGGAATATTAAATGCGGTCCAGAACGTGTCTTTGGACAAATCCACAGCGACCAACCGTCACAGTCATACTTCGCACAAATATTACTTATTTTATGTCACGGAATATATTTTTTGAGATTTTTTAGGCAAGAATGTAGTTTTATAGACTTCAACTATGGTGTTTGTTTGTAAAGATAGCTCCTATTTAAAAGATGCTTAAACATTTTCTGAGCTCCAGGCCGTCATCGGCCTTTCCCGCCGAGAAAAGCTTTAAGTTACCTCAGCCAGCCCTTCAAGAAGTTGCCGCGGCTTCTAGTGTGTGGCTTTGGTGGTTACACATGAGATATAAATCGATTTGGGCGGGTAATATTTTACATTAATAACAATAATTTTTTCTAGAGCTATTTGTTTTGGCGGAGGGCAGTGCTAGCAAAAAAAAATATGCTGCTGAAATATGCGCTTGCATTTGGGTGTCTTTAACTGAGTGCCTGGCGTTTTCAGTGGCAGAAAAACACTGGTGATCACACGGCCTAAAACGGTAAAACATGTCAATTTAGCGTGTGTTTACATAGAAAAGCAACGGAATGGAAAACGTGTTCTGCATGAAAGGCCTCTAATCGTACAGTTTGCAAGTTTACGAAAAAATAAAACTTCAGTTACGACTATGGGTTTGAAGCAATAAGGAGGGTGAGGGGGCTGTGCTTTGAACTTTTTAGTCAACGACTGCGTGTGTTTTGGCGCTGTACGTTCGTATTTTTTTAAAATGTGGAGAATTTCCAGTTTTTCCTATCGGTAACGTTCACGATATAGCATTTGATATCTGAATATTTTCAGTGACACAAGTTAACAATAGGGATTCTGTAATTATGATAATGTGATAAATACAGATATCTTTACTACTGTAGCATCCCCTCTTTTCACTGACTTTAATGGTGTGTGTGTGTGTGTGTGTGTGTATGTATGTATATATATATATATATATATATATATATTTTTTTTTTATTATTATTATTTATGTATTTTTTTTTTATTTTTTACTGACAATAATCATTGTGTGCTTGCTTTCTTTTGAGGTGCTCTCTCTGCGTGCTTGTGACTACACAAGGAGTTTCCAGCTTCACATTTTCTGTCCAGTCCGAGTTTTGTTCCAACAATTCCCTCAGTAAGTAATGTTTCATTATAATGCACCATTCATTACTGTAAACAATTTGTTGACTGATTAAAGAAAATACTGGTTATGAAGCATGATCTAATATGGTCAACGCTACGGATGTAAATCTGTAAATTTTAAATCTTTACTACTGAAACATCCCCTCTTTTCATTAACTTTAATGGTGTGGTGTGGTGTGTGTGTGTGTGTGTGTGTGGGCATGTTTTTGTGAAATATCAGGACACAAATGTGTATGACATGGGTATTACAAAAAGAGGGTGAAATATGAGGACGTTCCCCATGTCCTCACTTTTCAAAATGCTTATAAATCATATAGAATTAGTTTTTTTTTCACAGAAAGTAAACTGCAGTTTCCTGTGTGTGTGTGTGTGTGTGTGTGTGTGTGTGTGTGTGTGTGTGTGTGTGTGTGTGTGAGATGGGTAGGTTTAGGGGCAGGGGCAGTGTAGGGGGATAGAAAATACGGTTTGTACGGTATAAAAACCATTACGCCTATGGAATAGGGATGGCGAAAACTAAACATTTTCTTGACCGACCACCGAGCCTCATTAGCCGGTTGAAACCGGTTAACCGATTAGTTAAAAAAATATGCTGCGCTATTTGAAATAACAGCCGCAACTCGCGAGCCGCGCCTGCAATTTCGCAACTCTGTCGCATCTCTCTGCCTCCCGCTCACACACACACACACACACACTGTCCAGGCGCCGCCGCCTGCTTTCCACTCACGTCCATTTTTTTAAATCCCCTACAGCGCGAAACATGAGTCCCGCAAACGCGGCGCTGAGGAGCTTGTTTGTAATCGGAGGACAAATGGCTCCTTAGTTTCGAAATGGTTTGGGCACAAGGTGATCGCGTTGAAAATAAAGGCTATTGTCTAGCGTTAGAAGCTCATTTGAAACATTGCCGCGACTCATTTAAGATAATGACAGCTCCGAAGAGACGCCGCTTTAGTTCGAGGTAGTGCTAACAATAATAAAGAAAGATGATGATCAACACCTTATGTGTTACCACTGAAATGTAGATGTAATATATTTAGATGATGTGCTACTACTGTATTTAAGCACTGTATCACACAAGTTGCAACTTACATCTGAAGCTGAACAATGAAGCATTTGCTGACGCGTTTCATGCATTATTTATGGTGTGAGCACATTCAAGCGGTTCAGAAAATATTAATCTGTAATATCGGTTATAAATAATAAATACAAATTATAAAGACACATTTTGGCTAAGTTGTTTATTTCCGAGTGTTATGCTGCCTTCACGTGCTCTCTGAATTATTGTAAATAGGAGTTTCCTAAAAATTGCACGTGAACGCGCTCCACCCCTCGAAATATGAACGAGATGAGTTCATACTTCATAATCACGACTTTAGAAGTGGGAATTGTCAAATTTCCGATAGCACGTGAAGGCAGCATTACTTTCACTTACTTTTGTTATTTCCAAGCTGGTAAACTGAAATATTGCGCATGATTTGAGATATGTTTTCCACGCAGGTTGTAAGAGAGGCTATGACAGTTCATAACACAGCAAGCGTTCACCATTCTAATGTGTTTTTAACTGTATAATACAAGTTTTAAAGTCTACCTCCACTATTACTCATTCTCTAATGTAGTGTCTGTGTCCTAAAGTCCGCGAATGCATTGCGTTGGTGACGTCACGTTCCCATTCTCTATAAATAGCCTAATTTAGAGATCACTTTTTTTTTTTTTTAACCGACAACCGACAACTTTGATCGGTTAACGTTGATACGGTCAACCATCGGTCAAACGGTCATCGGTTAACATCCCTACTATGGAATGTCCCCACATTTCACAAAAATCCCTGTGTGTGTGTGTGTATGTATGTATGTATGTATGTATATATATATATATATACACACATATTTTTTTTTTTTTTTACTGACAATAATCATTGTGTGCTTGCTTTCTTTTGAGGTGCTCTCTCTGCGTGCTTGTGACTACACAAGGAGTTTCCAGCTTCACATTTTCTGTCCAGTCTGAGTTTTGTTCCAACAATTCCCTCAGTAAGTAATGTTTCATTATAAAGCACCATTCATTACTGTAAACAATTTGTTGACTGATTAAAGAAAATACTGGTTATGAAGCATGATCTAATATGGTCAACGCTACGGATGTAAATCTGTAAATTTTAAATCTTTACTACTGAAACATCCCCTCTTTTCATTAACTTTAATGGTGTGGTGTGGTGTGTGTGTGTGGGCATGTTTTTGTGAAATATCAGGACACAAATGTGTATGACATGGGTATTACAAAAAGAGGGTGAAATATGAGGACGTTCCCCATGTCCTCACTTTTCAAAATGCTTATAAATCATACAGAATTAGTTTTTTTTTCACAGAAAGTAAACTGCAGTTTCCTGTGTGTGTGTGTGTGTGTGTGTGTGTGTGTGTGTGTGTGTGTGTGTGTGTGTGTGTGTGTGTGTGTGTGTGTGTGTGTGTGTGTGTGTGTGTGTGTGTGTGTGTGTGTGTGTGTGTGTGTGTGTGTGTGTGTGTGTGTGTGTGTGTGTGTGTGTGTGTGTGTGTGTGTGTGTGTGTGTGTGTGTGTGTGTGTGTGTGTGTGTGTGTGGGGGTAGGTGCAGGGGCAGTGTAGGGGGATAGAAAATACGGTTTGTACGGTATAAAAACCATTACGCCTATGGAATGTCCCCACATTTCACAAAAATCCCTGTGTGTGTGTATGTATGTATGTGTATATATATATATATATATATATATATATATATATATATATATATATATATATATATATAAACATACACACACATATTTTTTTTTTTTTTTACTGACAATAATCATTGTGTGCTTGCTTTCTTTTGAGGTGCTCTCTCTGCGTGCTTGTGACTACACAAGGAGTTTCCAGCTTCACATTTTCTGTCCAGTCTGAGTTTTGTTCCAACAATTCCCTCAGTAAGTAATGTTTCATTATAAAGCACCATTCATTACTGTAAACAATTTGTTGACTGATTAAAGAGAATACTGGTTATGAAGCATGATCTAATATGGTCAACGCTAAAGCATTTACATTTGTTATGGATTTTTTTTTAATCTTTACTACTGAAACATCCCCTCTTTTCCCCAACTTTAATATATATAAATTGAACTGACAATAATCATTGTGTGCTTGCTTTCTTTTGAGGTGCTCTCTCTGCGTGCTTGTGACTACACAAGGAGTTTCCAGTTTCACATTTTCTGTCCAGTCCGAGTTTTGTTCTAACAATTCCCTCAGTAAGTAATGTTTCATTATAAAGCACCATTCATTACTGTAAACAATTTGTTGACTGATTAAAGAAAATACTGGTTATGAATAGGGCTTGGACGGTATGGATTTTTTCTTACCGCGGTTGAAAAGCAAGAAATTCCCGCGGTTCAGCGGTAAACCGCTTTAAAAGGCTCCCGATCGAATTTCGCGCACAGCCGCACACGCACACACCAGCGCAGGCAATTGAACATAATAAGGAACATGTTTATTTTACATTTATTTATTTTCACGTTTAGAACAGGAACAATTAGAAAAAAAAGTGCTGGCAAAACGAAATCTATATGGTTTACATCCAAGCCTTCATATTTTTTGCTGAGAGAGCAGATCAGATCCCGACTGAGAGATCTGAAGATGGAACAGCATAAACAAAGACAAACAAACACATTTTTATTTATCGGTATTGATCAGTAATATATATTTATTTGTTCATGTTTATTTATTTCCCATATTTTTACTTTCAGATTACAGTCGCCGTCATCAAACAATCACTTAAACTATAACGACTTTCGCGCACACCCGCCCATATAATATAATATATTATTTATATAGTATTTATATTTTTAAATTACATATTTTTACAAATTCAGGCTATTAATTTACATTTACAATTTACATTTCATGTGTGCTTTTGTCTCAGTGGTTAATGAAGACTATTTAACGAAGGCTCAAGGCTATTTAATTTAACAAAGCTAGTCACTCGCTGCTCACACTACCGTGATTGTATATTATGCTACGTTTATTATTTATATTTATTTTTTATATTTTATAACATTTACATATTTATATTATTTTACATATCTCGTGTGGTGTGCGCTTTTGTCTCAGTGGTTCAAGGCTATTTAACGAATACTTTTTAATTTAACAAGGCTATTTAGGCTAATGATTGTATTATTTATGTTATTTATATTACATAAATAATTTTTACATACTATATTATTATATTATATTAGGCCTATTTTTACATATTTATATTAATTTATATATAGGCTATATTTCTATCTTGTGTGCGCTTTTGTCTCAGTGGTGCTATTTAACGAAGGCTATTTAATTTAACAAAGTGTCGCTGCTCACACCGTGATTGGATATTACTTATTATTTATATTTATATTACATATTTTTACATATTCATATTAATTTATATATCTTGTGTGCGCTTTTGTCTCAGTGGTTCAAATATTTAACGAAGGCTATTTAATTTAACCAAGTGTCGCACACTACTGTGATTGTAAGCCTGCCAGACGGATATCTTTTTCGATAGCCTTTTAATGAAATTGGAATTTCAGAATCACATAGCCTACTTATATTTAATTGCCTACGATAGATTATTTATTGATTATATTGAATGAAATTTCGCAGGCACAGCTTATTTGTAGTCAATCTTTCCCAAACAGAGTTGGAAGAGAGTTAAAACTTACCAGTACTAAGGAGTGCTGAGGCAGCTCCAGCTCAGTTTGTTCTTTCTGAAGCCGTGTTTTTTTTTTGCCAGCTATGGGAGAAAGCGGTCACCAGCGTTCGACACAAACCCATGGCCCGGGCAGTGCGTTCTTTTTCTGCTTTCATGACTTCTATCTACCTACCCGCTATTGTCGGCTGCGCAACCATGTGAGAGAAGTGTTAAGCACGTGCAATTAAAAACCTGCTTATGCGCCTGTATTTTATGCTTTAGTAAAATTTAATTCAAATTATAGGCTACAAGACATTACACGGATACAAATGGAATGTTATAATGGAAAATTGCGCTCCCCAACTCGCGAAAGGTCGGATTTGCTCCATCTTTTGATTCAGTTTTGTTTAGAAAACCTTGAATCCATATAAGACACACATGTCATTAGACACAACCCATGTCATTAGAATCAATGAATCCATGGAATTAGACACAACGTGCACACGTGCAGGCCAATGGGGTTTTTTTTGCGGTGATGGCGGTGACGATCTCAGACCCGCGGTAGGCGTCACGTGACCGCGGTATTGCGGTAATGCGGTAACCGTCCCAGCCCTAGTTATGAAGCATGATCTAATATGGTCAACGCTAAAGCATTTACATTTACGGATGTTTTTTTAAAATCTTTACTACTGAAACATCCCCTCTTTTCATTAACTTTAATGGTGTGGTGTGTGTGTGTGGGCATGTTTTTGTGAAATATCAGGACACAAATGTGTATATGACATGGGTATTACAAAAAGAGGGTGAAATATGAGGACGTTCCCCATGTCCTCACTTTTCAAAATGCTTATAAATCACACAGAATGAGTGTTTTTTCACAGAAAGTAAACTGCAGTTTCGTGTGTGTGTGTGTGTGTGTGTGTGTGTGTGTGTGTGTGTGTGTGTGTGCGTGTGTGTGTGTGTGCGTGTGTGTGTGTGTGATGGGTAGGTTTAGGGGCAGGGGCAGTGTAGGGGGATAGAAAATACGGTTTGTACGGTATAAAAACCATTACGCCTATGGAATGTCCCCACATTTCACAAAAATCCCTGTGTGTGTGTGTGTATGTATGTATGTATGTATGTATGTATGTATGTATGTATGTATGTATGTATATATGTATATATATATATATATATATATATATATATATATATATATATATATATATATATATATATATATATATATATATACACACATATTTTTTTTTTTTTTTACTGACAATAATCATTGTGTGCTTGCTTTCTTTTGAGGTGCTCTCTCTGCGTGCTTGTGACTACACAAGGAGTTTCCAGCTTCACATTTTCTGTCCAGTCTGAGTTTTGTTCCAACAATTCCCTCAGTAAGTAATGTTTCATTATAAAGCACCATTCATTACTGTAAACAATTTGTTGACTGATTAAAGAAAATACTGGTTATGAAGCATGATCTAATATGGTCAACGCTGTAAGGTGGAAAATAATCAAAGATATTTGAAATGGAACAAAATCATCTGTTCTGCTGTTAACTGCCATCGTCGTAATCAAGATATTGAAATTGACTCAACCCCCTCCCCCTTAACGCCATCAGAAGGGCCAGGTTGAGTTAGAAAGACAAAAGAATGACTGGCCGGCTGGCCAAATGGTTAACACCTTTGATACAATGGGGGAAGTTTTGTCTGATTGGTTACTTTCAAATGTCTCACGGTTTGGTCTGATTGGTCAGTTTTACAAGAGTCAGATTTGAATTTGGTGACTTCAGGGAAGAAAGCATTTACATTTGTTATGGATTTTTTTTAATCTTTACTACTGAAACATCCCCTCTTTTCCCCAACTTTAATATATATATATATATATATATATATATATATATATATATATATATATATATATATATATATATATATATATATATATTGAACTGACAATAATCATTGTGTGCTTGCTTTCTTTTGAGGTGCTCTCTCTGCGTGCTTGTGACTACACAAGGAGTTTCCAGTTTCACATTTTCTGTCCAGTCTGAGTTTTGTTCCAACAATTCCCTCAGTAAGTAATGTTTCATTATAATGCACCATTCATTACAGTAAACAATCTGTTAACTGGTTACTGATTTTTTTTTTTTTTTTTTTTTTTGCAGCATAGGTCGACATTGGATGTGAAGTTGCTGGAGTTTTATTATTCCAACGATTTGCACAGTAAGTAATTTTATATTATGCATCTCCACTCAGTATATTAAACAGTCTGACTTAAAGGAGTCACAAACTGCATATATATATTTTTTTAAATAATGTTTCCTGGGGTGCTCTTATAATGTTAATATTAAGTTTACATTAAAAAAAAAATCATAATTTGGAATTAAAAGGCATTTTCCCTACCATGATTTTAGCCCTCTGATTTGAACGTTCTGCTGCGAGACTTAAGTGTAAATGCCCATTGCTATGATTAGCTAAAAAGTTATCACATCACAGCCCTAGCAATAAGCATGTTGAGGGCAAGGCTCAGATTGGTTAGCTTTATTTTTCAGTTCATGACCCCTTTAAATGTAAATGAGTTGCTGTGTTAGATCTGAATGCTCATTTATGGGAATGCAACATCTAATAATTTTCATCATTGTGTTTTTACTCTTGTGTGTTTGTCAGTTCAATGTATCAGTGTAAATATTGTGGCATTCAAGTGATAAAGCAGTCAGAAATTCTTAAACACTATAGACTTCAGCATGGCAATTTTGGGCATGGTCATCACTTTAAATGTATTCATACTGGCTGCCCTTGTGTTTTCAAAACACGGAATTCCCTTTTGGCACATTTGTCCAGGAATCACACTAAAACCTCTCGGCAACCTGAGGCTGTAGTTTCTTTTTCTTGCGATGTATGTTCTTTTTGTGAACTTGGGACAGAACATGAGTACTTTCTTCACATTGGTCGTCATCTCAGAAATAATGAGACTGTCACATGTATGTTCAAAGGCTGTGACTATAAAACCAATGTATACAGTACTTTCAAGTCCCACAAATGTCGCAAACACAAGCAACATCGTTTGGAAGATTTTAAAGATGGTGTAGTCCAAGGGACTTTAAATGATTCCGTTGAACATGGAAGTGCAGATGGATCTGATCCAGGTAATCCAATGGACTCTGAGCCTGCATGTTCTTCTGACACTACTTGCAAAGATGCAGATGTTCCTGAAAATCAGGTGCATGAAGTAGAGCACAAACTCGCTGCTGTACTACTAAAACTGGAAAATATCTTTCATGTTCCAAGTGCTGCAGTTAGTGAATTGCTGGAAGAGCTCCATTATTTGTTGAGCACTGCTTCCATTTGTAATGCAAGAAGTGTGATAGATGAGATACTGATTAGACATCAATTGCACATTGACCAGTCAGTCACTGAAGAACTTGCATCTGCTGTGTGTATCAACAATCCAGTTTGTAATGCAATTGGTAAAGGTAGTCCACTTGGCACATCATTTAAACGCCAGTCTTACTACAGACAGAATTTCAAAGTTGTTGAACCAGTAGAGTACTTTTTGGATGACAAACACAGAAGAACAATGCAGTATGTCCCGATCTTGAAGTTTTTACAGCTGCTTCTGAGTAACAAGAACATTCTTGACACTTTAGTTACTCAAACCATGTCAGATGTTGGACAAGAAAAATTGGTGTATGCATCCTATCGTGATGGTATGCATTTCAAAAACAATGATTTTTTGTCATGTAACGAGTCACGAATATTGCTGAATTTGTATGTGGACGATTTCGAAATCTGCAACCCGCTTGGCACTTCCAGAAAAAACCACAAAATCTGTGCTGTATATTGGAATCTTGGCAATTTGCCACCAGGGGAAAGTTCTTCACTATCTTCCATATATTTGGCACTACTTTGCCGATCAGATGATGTTAAGACCTATGGATATGAAAAAGTCCTTGAGCCCTTGCTGCAAGATCTTTCCACATTGGAAGAACAAGGGATTTTCAATGCACAGCTTGGATCTTTCATTAAAGGCACAGTGCAGACTGTCATAGCAGACAATCTGGGAGCACATGGAATTGCTGGCTTTGTGGAGAGTTTCTCTGGTGGATATGTGTGCAGGTTTTGTACTGCAAAAAAGTCTGAAATTCAGGAGAAAGAAGTGAGTTCAGATGATTTCACTCTCAGAACTAAAGAGATGCATGAACTGCATGTGAAGTCTGCAGTAGACACTGAAAAGGCTTGTTGTGGTGTAAAAAGGCAGTGCGTTTTGTCTGCACGTCTTTCCCATTTCAACGTCAGTACTGGTTACCCACCTGATATTGCTCATGATCTATTTGAAGGTATATTACCAGTAGAGCTGGCACACTGTCTGCACTTGTTCATTTCTAAGAGATTTTTCTCTTTCAACAGTCTCAATGAATTAATTGAGAATTTCCCATTCAAATGGACAGACAAAACAAATCGCCCACATACTGTTCCACGTGCTTACATGTCCAATGGAAGCATTGGAGGCAATGCACATGAAAATTGGAGTCTTTTACGATTTCTTCCATTCTTGGTTGGACATCTTGTACCTCCAGATGAGTCAGCTTGGCAGGTCCTAATGGACCTTAAGGATATTGTTGAGTTGGTTGTGGCACCAGTGCAAACAGTAGAATCGATTGCCTTCCTCGAAAGCAAAATTTGTGATCACAGGCACAGGTTGCAGGAAGTTTTTCCTGACATGAAAATTTTGCCGAAACATCACTATTTGGAACATTACCCACTACTGATAAAGTTCTTTGGACCTTTAGTAGGGATGTGGACACTCCGATTCGAGGCAAAGCATCGCTTTTTCAAGCAAGTTGTTCGTCACACACATTGCTTTAAAAACATACTCTTGTCTCTGGCAATGAAACATCAGTACATGATGGCATATCACTTGGAGTCAGCTACCACTGAAAAGAGTAGCATGAGCGTGTCAGCCGTCTCAACTGTACCTGTGGGTATCTTGCATCAGGATGTAGTTAATGTTCTTGCACAGACATATCCTGACGTCACTTGTGTGCATCTTGCAAAGAATGTGTCTGTTGATGGAATAAACTACAGGAATGGCATGATTGTTGTTCGTGGCCTTTCTGGTAGCTTGCCAGTCTTTGCTGAGATCATTCAGATGGTTGTAGTGGAAAGGAGTTTGAGTTTCATTTTGAAAGAAATGAGTGCTTGGTATTGGGAGCATTTCAGAGCTTTCGAATTGTGCCCGACATTGCAAGTTTCTCTCATTCACCATAATGCCCTTGCTGACTACTACCCATTGGCAGATTACCATGTTGGAGGCAGACGAATGGTGACCCTTAAAAGATTCATAAATGCAAGAGGTTAGGTTCAGCTTGTTTATAATATACTAAAGAACACGAAAGTGCAACATTTGTACATGACCGTTTTTCCTAAATAGAGATTTTTGCTGTCCATTGTCATCGTTATACTGCTAATTTTAATGAGTTCTCTGTCTCCTAGATTAAATATGAGTGTGAAGCTCAGAGTCGTTGTGGAAGACAATGATTTCAGAAGATTGGACCTCTCATCTGGGATACCAGAGAGTGTTGAGAACTTACATGATGCTGTTCGCCAAGCATTTGGTATTGAAAGACACTTCCGGCTGCAGTACATGGATGTGGACTTCAATGAATTTATGAATCTGTCATCAATTCATGACATAAAAGACAAAACTACTATTAAGTTGATCTACTTGGCACATGACACTCATCCAAGCCCTGACCATCCAACTGATCAATCTTCAAGTGCTTCTGAAGCGTTTAGATCTTCAAGTGAATTCTCAATCCCTTCTTCTTCTTCTTCTTTGTGGTCATCTGGAAGAGATTCAGATGACACTGTGAGTATCCCAACATCTGATGCAGCACTACGAGTACAGAAATGGCCTCAAAAATTCCCCATTCCTAGTTTTCCATATGATGTGGAAGTTCAGCTTCAACGTGGCAATGAAGTTTTTGTTGAAACTGGAACCTCTCTAAAGATCAGGCCAGGGCTCAAGTCTGGAATCTTAGAAAAAATGGCAGAGGATATTTTCCGGTACACTGCATATCCACATGATGCCCAGATAGAGGATGTTGCAAAGGCACTTGTTGACAAGTTTCCATGTTTAAAAGAAAAAGGATCCGTCAATGGGTATAGCGGGTGGATATTCAGCCTCAAGCACAAAATGGCAAATTACAGGACAAAAATGCGCAACATTGGCTGTCCTGAAGTCACTCTGAATTCATTGAAGAACAAGCCCAGGGATGAATGCTTTCCAGCCAAAAATGTGAAGAAACCAAAGAGAGCAGAGGTAAACTTTTGCCCTGCTAATCCAACTGGAGAAACAGATGAAAGCCTTGAAAAACTGAGATGTGAGCTGCTGGTTGATTTCGTACAGAAGAAGAGAACATCAGTAGTAAAAGAAAAGATGTCCAAAACGTTCGCCTACAGGAGGAGGAATGTGGTACAGAACAGTCCAACGATTCAGGACTTAAAACTCCAGTGGCCTGCACTTTTCCAGATTGAAGAGGTATGATTATATTTACTCTCTTCTCATTTATTCTTCATTTGTGCCACAGTTGTTGCTCTCCTCATCAAGTGTTATAGGGATACTCAACCCAAAAATAAAACTATTCTCTCATTTTTATCACTCATGTCATCTAATATGTAAATTACTTTCATATATAGATGTACACATTTTAGGGTGAACTATCCCTAAGGTCATAAAGTGGGGTATGATTGTAGAAGTGCTGGTTTGAGGTTAAGCAGAAAAATCCTTGATGTATGAGAGAGAAATGACACTTATGGCTGACCACAATGTGATATCTTTGTCTGTATGTATTTCAATAGATTGGTGCTGAATTCCGACGCATTGCAACCATCCCCCTTGAAAACACCTTTATGGCACAATTGGACAAATATGTTCCACAACTCACTTCTGTTCTCCAGAAAAAAGGAGGTCTTTCTGGACAGAAAATGGTCAAATATTTCAGTATGTTACATGAGGTATGTATACATGTATTTATTGTGATAATTATCAATATCGACTGATGTGAAAATATTTATTGTGATTTCTTTTGGCTATATCACCTAATCTTAGTTTGAATTTAAACAGGCAAATACTTATAGAGTCTATGATTGGATCATTATTGCTTGGGTTAGGTTGCATTATGTTTCTAGCATGTTATGTTTGACAACGTGTTATGTTCTTCTAATCTATTGGACAGAGTGAGAAGCCTTTCATTTCTTAAACAACTATGTAGGAAGACACATCATGGCCATATTCCAGGATGACAATGCCAAGATTCATCAGGCTCAGATTGTGAAAGAAAGAATGGTTGTGAGGGAGCATGAAGAATCATTTTCACACATGGATTGGTACCTCTGAGTCCAGACCTTAACCTCATTGAAAGTTTTTGGGATGTGCTGGAGGAGACTTTACAGAGTGCTTGGCTCTTACATTGTCAATACAAGATCTTGACCAAAAACTGATGCACCTCTTGATGGAAATAAAAGTTATGTTAAAGGAGCATCCATTTTTGGTCAAGATCTGTATTGACAATGTAAGAGTCAAGCACTCTGTAAAGTCTAATCCAGCACATCCCAAAAACTTTCAATGAGGTTAAGGTCTGGACTCATTCATGTGTGAAAATGATTCTTCATGCTCCGTCACAACCATTCTTTCACAATCTGAGCCTGATGAATCTTGGCATTGTCATCCTGGAATATGGTCATGATGCATCTTCCTGGTCCATGTATCATCTGATAATTTAATTTACTATTTGGAATGGAATAACGAGAAAAGATAAGACGGCTTGTTTATTTTGTTTAGATTAATAGCCTGCGAATTAGATTTCAGTAAGATCAATTTTTTTTGTTCGATTTACAAATAGGTTTATGGCTTCAATATTTCAATATATGGATGCACATTTTTGATCGTTTGTTTTCCAATTTGAAATGAAATAAGGAGAAACGGGAAAAACTGCGCCTTTTATTTGTTTAAAAAAACAAACAAGATTTCGGCTTGATTTTTCGTTTTTGTTTCACGGGTTAAAAAAACGGATAAATGACTTCAAAATTCGTTTTCCACATGGGGGCTTATTTTGTTGAACATGCTCAGATTTGCTTGACCAAACGGTGTAAAGGTGCATCTCATGTCCGCCCCCATGTGAATCAGGGTATCTTGCGTCCATTCCAAATCCGTTTTCAATTAAAAAACAGAAAACGAAAAAACAAATCATTTTTCTTTTTTTCATTATTTTCAGACAAACGAAAAACGAGATTTCTGCTTGATTTTTCGTTTTTCATTCAGAGGTAGAAAGATGTTTAAACAGTTTGAATATTCGATTTCTACATGTGGGCGGGAATTATACGCCCCTTTCTGCTGATTGGTCAGCCGAAGATCAAACTATTCCGTCATCGGTTCTTCCTCAGTTCCGCACAGCAGAATAAAAGTCCTGCGCTGTCACAGCTGTGTGGATTCTTAATGCTTTTATTGCAACTAAGTTACATTTCATATATTTTTCTCATCAGACAACCAGACTAACGAATGGCTCGACACAACCCGTACCGGGGCAGAGCTAGGCAGGGTTTTCTTCTGTGTAGACCAGCGGCTTTAGACCAGCAAAGTGTCAGGGGGTCCGCGAAATAATTTGCGAGGCTATCCTACCGTATTTTCCTGACTGGAAAGTTAAGTTTTTTTATCACGAAACATGCTCTGATTTATTCCGAAGTGACTTATATAATGTATTGAACGTCAAATAATCGAAATGTTGACTTTTTTTAAAGTAGGCGCGTCTATTCGCTGTATTTTAGTTAATGTGTGTGCGTCAGAGAGATGTTCATATGAGACCGAGACGCGCTAAAGCAGCGCATCCTGTTTTGTTTATTTTACAAAGGCATGACCTTTTGTAGTACTTTTAAATGTACACAAATAAAATAAATATTTTACTGCTTCCAATGAGGAAAAAATGAAATGATGGCGCCTGAGACTCGCGCGCTCACATAACAGTTCTGGCATTGCTGACTTGACATCGCAGCCTGTTCATTATCAAAATAAAACCAAACATATAAAAAGTTATTCTGCTTAGCCTTAATATTGTACAACAGACAAATTAAACTGTGCCAGTCAGTACTTGCTTTTATTCCAAACTCACACCTATCTCTGCATGTAGGTAAAGATACCGATTTAGCCTATGCGCGAATGAGACTGGACGAAGCCTTCTTTACATAAATAGGCCTAGTATAATAAACAAATGTTACATTGCGAATATGGAAACTTTGGACCGAATGAAAGATGTACGATACAGTCCAACGTCGATACAGTTTCTATTCAAATAATTTAATTTAGGCTTGGTATTTAAACTTGGTATTTTTATAGGCTAGACTATTTTTATATAGGCTTGTATAATTTTTTATTATATGGCTACTTATATTTTTCATTCTTGTTGTTTTCTTAATAACATTAATTTAAGGATTTGTCATACAGCGAGGGGAAGTAAAATACGCAAAGCCGTGTTAATAGTGTTTATTAGGCCTATGTTAATGTTGTATTTTATTTACCGGTATTTTAAACTTGGCTACTTCTGAATGTAGGCTAATAATAAAATGCAGATTTTACTACAATGCAACGTTCGCGTGTTTCTCTCTCAACATGACCCGGCGTGTGAATTAGGCTACACTCGGTGCGACTTTTCTGGCAAATAGGCTACGGTCAATTATAAAATATGCTTACAAAATGCATAGGATGCATTATAGGCTATACATTGTGTTAATTATCCTCACCCACATTAACTTTGTCACTGCCTAATTATATGGGGGTCATTGGACATTTATTTACTCAATATGAAATAAACTCAAAGTAGCCTAATAACTGCTGCGTATTTCCTGAACATGTCCCCGCCTGACTGGTGTGTTTGTCTGCAGTTTATTACGTTTATTTAACCCATCGCAATTTATTGGAACTGTGTGAAATAGGGTACCTACAAAATGATGTTATGCTTATTACTTTCTTACACACACACACACAGACACAAAATTCGCATTTGCCCCTTTTTTTTTTTAAAGCGGATGATATCTCGTAACATAATCCATATATGCAACTCGTGCCATAGGCTATATATTCCAAGCGCTCTGAAGGTATACTGGGTTTGAGAAACAAACTGAAATGGCAATATATTACAGGCTTTAATGAAAATCTTGTGTGCAGCAGTAGCCTACACAAGCACCCTTTCGAGGTATCAATTATAATCCATTTTAATAAAACAGGCATAAATCATAAAATAAAAGAGTAGGCCTATGTGTTTTAATATGTGTTTTTCTCCGGTTGTCTGGTTGCAACGCATTATTCTTTCCTTTTTGTATTAGTGTTTAAAATATTTATTTTTAATGATTTATTTAACGAAGGTAGGCTGACAGCCGTCATATATCCTGCCAGCTGATGCAATGAGGTGAATTTTATATCTACACGAAAAAACCCTGCCTAGCTCTGCCCCGGTACGGGTTGTGTCGAGCCATTCGTTAGTCTGGTTGTCTGATGAGAAAAATATATGAAATGTAACTTAGTTGCAATAAAAGCATTAAGAATCCACACAGCTGTGACAGCGCAGGACTTTTATTCTGCTGTGCGGAACTGAGGAAGAACCGATGACGGAATAGTTTGATCTTCGGCTGACCAATCAGCAGAAAGGGGCGTATAATTCCCGCCCACATGTAGAAATCGAATATTCAAACTGTTTAAACATCTTTCTACCTCTGAATGAAAAACGAAAAATCAAGCAGAAATCTCGTTTTTCGTTTGTCTGAAAATAATGAAAAAAAAGAAAAACGATTTGTTTTTTCGTTTTCTGTTTTTTAATTGAAAACGGATTTGGAATGGACGCAAGATACCCTGATTCACATGGAAAACGAATTTTGATGTTTTTTTTTAACCCTTGAACCAAAAAAACTAAAAATCAAGCCGAAATCTTGTTTTTTTGTTTTGTTGAAAAAACGAATAAAGGCACCGTTTTTTATTTTCCGTTTCTGCTTATAATAACACAGCAGAACATTTTCAAATAAAAGCGTTTTCCTGCCAGCTGTTTATGGATTTAAATAATAATCAAATTTGAAATATTTACAGACAAGTGATGTCCATATAAAGAGAGAGGCAATCCTCAGAGCTCTATGTATCTACCTTGGTGAGGATGAGGGATGCCTGGTCAAGGAGTACATGGTGAGTGTTTGCATCTTAAAGTAATACTCCATCGAAAAGTTGAATGAACATATGGTGGCAAGAAAAAGTATGGTAAACCTTTGGAATTGGTTTGTTTTCTGCATTAACTGGTTACAAGTATAAACAAACACAATGTGCTTAAGCTAACAACACAACTATAATTGTCATGTCTTTATTGAGCACATCCTATTAAACTTCATAGTGCTGTGAAAAAAAAGTGCATTTTGTAAATGATTACCTTGTTACCTGGATGATCCACAACTTTTAGGGGTTTTTTTGACAGTTATTTGTCTTGTTTGTCCAGACACAGAGCAGTTAAACTTCCCATTGTTCTTCAGAAAAATCCTGCAACTCTTATAGATTCTTTGCTTCTCCAGCATGTTCTACATATTTGAACACTTTCAAATAGTGAGTCTAATTCTGAGATGCATCTATTCACACCGATATACTCTCAAATGGATTTTACAAAGGTTTAAACATTCAACAATGCTCAAGAAGGCAACATGATGTATTATGAACTGGGGTATGCATATTTTGAACTGGGTGATCAGAGTACTTTAGTTTTCTCTGAAACAGGGCAGCACTAAATTATAAATAAATATTTAAATAAAAAGGCTTTTTGAGCATCAGTGAATGTTTGCACCCTTTCTTATAGTTGTGTATGAGTCCATCAGCTGTCTGCAGTCTAAAAAGTTGGATTTAAAACTTTTGAATGTTTTTTTCTTCTGAAGAACAGTGGGTTGCACTGGACAAACAGGCAATTTAACTGTCACAAAAAAACAGGGCTTTTCCTCAGTTTTGGTCCTAATTACTTGATTTTTTAATCACAATGTCTAATTACAGTTTCTTTTTATTTAAATACAGGACACTCAAAGAGGTGACTTCTTGAAAGACCTGGCAAACATCACCATGGGCATATGCGTGATCAAAAAGGAAGGAGGAGTTCTTGGAGACTATGACGACATTGGGATTGTTGTTGATGGTGTAATGGTTCTTGAGCAGATCAAATCTGTTGCACAAGCCTGTGCATTGATGCTGGGTGCAATCTATGTGCTTAATTTGGCATACCCAAAAGAACTCAAATACTTCTATGAATTTCTTCAAAAGTCCTTATGCAGATGGATTCTGAAAGGCTCTCGTCTAAAATTCTAGGACTGAAAAACAGTGTTATGCTCTAATTTTGCAACAGGCATGGATGTTCAGGCTCATCATGAAATCAGTTCAAATGTTATGGCCTGTACTTAGCTCTTTATTTTTCTTTTCAAGACCTCTATATTTATATTTATAGTTCATACAATAGGCAATAGTTGCATGAAATGTGAGCTCTTTGTTTTCAGGAGTTGTGCAGTTCTATTGATTCACAAATGTATACTGTTGCCTGTTTCTGCATGATTTTTATTTGAGTATTTATTTATGAATGTGCAATGTTATTTGTCAGCACTTATGTTTTTAATATTTGTGCAGTTTTTGCACTGTTTTAATGAAATTTAAACAAATGTATTGTGGCTTATGTCCACCTTTTTTAATTTTATATGAATGTGCAATATTATTAAACTCGCCATTTCTGTTTTTAACATTTTGTGAAGTTTAAGCACTGTTCGAATGATTCATAAACCAATGCACTGTGGCGTGTTTCCAGCTGGGCAAAGCTATAAATGTAATCCCTTTGTTAGCAGTTGCATTGTAATAAATTGTGGCTGGTTATGTGGCCAATTGTACAATTGTTAGTTTAACAATTTCTACAGAAAGGGTGTTGTATCCACGTAAAAAAAAGGATGGACTGTTTTTACAGTTAAAAACATGTTTGCTACATTTGATGGCAGTCATTAAAGATAAGTTTAAAACAAAGTAATTTCTGTGTCTTTGTATTTGGAAGCCATTTAATGACCACTCATACTGTCAATTAAATACTACTGTAGATATTTAACTAGTAGATTAAGCTGACACTCAATAAACATTATTTAAGTAGAAGTAGTATGATTAAATTACAGGTGGAATTAACTTTTTTTTATACTAAGGTAACTAAATAAAATTGATTAAGTTCAACTAAATGTGTTAAGTAGAAGTAACATGATTAAATTGGGCTGGAATTACTAATTGTTTTTATATGAAGGTAACTAAATAAAATTGATTAAGTTCAACTTAATATGTTTGTTTAAATTGAGATAAAATCAATTGCGTGCAACCACTTACGATAATTTTTTTTAGTAAATTCAACGAATCATTTTTTTCAGTGTACCTTATTTTCAATAAGGAAAAACTCTGAATATCCAAGAAGTCTTCCGCATAACAGGATGTCTTAATGTGATGAAGAAAACGCGGCACTGCATAGTATAAAATAAACATAAAAACTAACATTTATGGCAAAGTTTCCCTGCATCACATCTGGCAAAATGACAGAACAGAAGTTCTTCATTATATAATGAGGATGAATGGACGAATAAGAAAATCACGAGCTTGATGTATTTGATATTAAAAGGCAATAACTTAAGCCCTGAAAGAGGCCGATGCCAAATGCAATCTAACAGCACTGTGTTCAACATTCGCATGCCGCATATATCACACAAATGACTTAATTTACTCATTACCTATTATTTTAGACATATAAGACATGAGGAAAATAAAAAATATTGGCTACCGTTAGACAATTATGTAGTAAACGAGAACACACTCATGAAACCAATGAATGCATGAACTCATGATTATACAAAATGTCTTTTAAACTTCATACCGGGTCATGAAGCAAAACTCTGGAGTATAATTTCAGTGCTCAATACTCACTAACGTCTTGTGACGATGAATATCTCTCTATTCTCTTGGGAATGTTTGTCTCGGTCTTCAGCACCGTTTGGCTCAGCAGTCTGCTCGCGCTCCCGCCGCTCCTGCGCTCCGCATTTGAAATCTCCACACGAACGGTTTTCCTCAAGCGCATTTTGCGCATGCGTATACAGTTTTTCGGACGACTTGTTCACCCAACATGGATTTTTCACTTCGACTTCATAGATTGATTGAGCACAATTAAATATGTTCAGTGAATATACAATTTCAATTTTGAGTGAAGACCTTAAGCTATGATTAGTACAATGCATCTTTTTGCATGGGGATAATTATTTGGAATTCATTTATTGGGCCAATATGTAATGATCAATTGTCCCATTTTTTTTTTTACAGTGCAGTTACTGCTCACTGCATAAACATGCAAAGCAAATGTTTTGAGAATTTTTTTTTTAATTTGAGGACACTGCTAAAAGATTATAAAGGTCTCAGATAAGACTGATGATTACTTAAAAACACCAAACAAGACACTTATGTTAACTCTGAACTTTCAGAGTTCCATTGATGGAACTTTCTGTGTTTTCACTGTTATATGGTAGGGGGCATTATTCTGCATCTTCTGAAAGAGTACAGAATCTCAGGATCAAAACACAGGTAAAAAGCAGCAGAAACAAAGAATTAAGAACATTGTGCAAACTGCCATTTAAGTAAAAAGAATTCATGCAGGTAGATTTTAAAGGCTTATTCTTTCTTTTGATATTGCATTCATTCAACAACATTCTGTGGGCCATGAAATTTTTGTGAAAATTATTTTTAAAAAAGCTGGCGGTGTCTGGCAACTTAAAAAAATAAATAAATGCTGGTGGGGAAAGAGAGCTAAATGTCCAATAACTTTGGGGGGGGGGGGGATAAATATGATAAAACTAAAGACCCTTCGGAGATATGAAGGATGCAATACTACTCTATAGGTACTCAAGATTAACATGAGATTGCCAGAAACTGTGTGTTATGTACCCTTTTTTTAAAAAAAAGCAAGAGCCGTTTTAAAGGCAATCCAATATTGTCTCTTTTCTTATAATGTCCTGCTAGTGACTACAGACTGGTATCAGTTAATAAGCTATTTGATTTAATATTGCAGCTCAAAAGCAGACTGTTATGTTTTAAATTAAATACACCTGGTTGGCAAGTTGCATCTTATTTAATTGCCAGAAAACTATTTGAGAAACATCTGACATTTGTATGAATTTTAATTTCAATCCGTGCATAACAATAAACACTCTCCCTCAAGAAAAATGCACATGCACATGCAGCCAAACACAAAACCAGCCCAGTCATTTCCAAGTGCCAACAACAGAAGTAGTGAAGAAAACGCTTGATGACTGAAGCTATTTCCTCTGTACTTGATTGCTCTCTCCTCCATTATAGAGCAAATAAAACAATAGTATTGCAGAAAACAGTCTCCATACACCACTCAGTGCTACTCAACGTCTTTTTTTATTCTCCCAAGGTCCGTTGGCTTAAAAACTCAAATCATTCTGAGAGACTTTCTCATAAGGATAGATGATGTTAATTACGTCCATACCTTTCCAAAAGGCACAGAACCAGTATCATTCATTTATTAATTCATTCATTCATTTCGGGCTTCTCACTCAATATACCTGTCTTATTGAAATAACAAACCGGCTGGCTGATAGTGAAATGAGAAAGTACGCATAGGTTTCCCAAGCTGAGTTCCACATAAATCAAAATGACAAAAAATCTGCTTTATTTTATTCACTAAAACGAAGGAACATGAATTTATAGCTGCGTCAAATCCAAGCGTGCAGCTAAAAAGGACAAAGATAGATTTTGAGGTTTATGTGCAGCAATCTGGCAGAAGCGCAGTACATCTGGATAAAACATGACTTCGCTGTCAGCACCTGTCCGGTACAGCACTGTGAAATCGTCTAAGGAAAGTGGAGATGGAAACCTTAGTCACATAGTTTTTCTCACACATCCCACCTCTCTGACGTCAGTCAGCACCAACACTTCTAATTTTCAGAGGTCGTGAAGTCTTCTTTTTATATTTATCTGCGCAAAACGGATGCAGAGGTAGCTTCAGAAGCTTTCAAGACGACAGATGTTTGCTCTCAGCGCATTTGTACATGACGACGAAGCATATTATTTATAAGCTATCTGCTTCGAGTCATAGAAAGGGCGAATGCGACTTCACCCCCTCCTTCATTTGACTTTATAAGACTCTGGGATATATTTGTTAAGTGAAAGCTTCAAATATAAGAATAATTCTATATGCCCCATAAAAAGTAACAAGAACATATTTCCACTATTAGAAAAATAACACATTTTCGAAAAAAAGCTAGATCTCACACTGACCTTTTGTGACAACATGTTCATTGGAGTCAGCAAGATTTTTTGAATGTTATCTTGTGTCCTCTCATGTCCACCAAGGCTGCATTCATTTGAGTAAAACTATATTTTAAAATATTTTAAATTGGAATTTATTCCTGTGATGGCAAATCAGAATTTTCAGCATCATTACTCCAGTCTTCAGTGTCACATGATCCTTCAGGAATCATTCTAATATGCTGATTTGCTGATTTTTATGGAAACCATCATACATTCTCTTCATTAAAAAATCCTGAAAAATAAAATGTTCAAAAGAACAGTATTGTAAATATTTTTTTAAATTCATTTTTAACATTATAAATGCCTTTACTGACACTTTCGATCAATGCATCCTTGCTAAATAATAATAAAAAAAGATATATAGCCCGTGACAACTAGCTTGCTCCCTTAATCCATTAAACCCTGAGCAGCTCATATGTTTATGAAATATTAAAAACTAATAGGATTCGTATAACATGTAATAATGCAAAACAGCTGAAGTTTCATCTAGTAATCTTTACAAACAACATAATTTAGACAGCTTTGAGTTCCATAAGATGAAAAACAGCATTGTAAGGTAATACATTTGAAATCGCACTGTGGTATAATCAATTTTAGAAACGCTGATACTTTAAGCATTATGAAGAATAATTAGTTACAGGTTGCATAAGATGAAGCCAAATGAAGCCATGTGCAATTTCATTTGAAACAGCAAAAAACTAAATCAATAAATATGATAACTGCTTATGGCTTAGAGCAGCACACTCATCCATCATGCCTGGTGATATGGCCTCGGGGTTTGTGAGGTATCATCTTACTTGAAATAAATTAACGATGGTGTGGAAACCATCTGTCCGTGAACACAAGCCTCCTGGTTAATGAGCAAGTTTTTGTGCGTAACGCTGCCTCCCAGCAATCATGGGAACGTGATCAAAATACCTCGGGGGCCATTTGCACACTGCTCTGATTCTGATAGGAGGCTCGAATTAGCATGTACCTTTCGAATCGCTTATTCTAGAGACAGCTACTGGCAGGAAACGGCTGGCTCATTAGAGGACGACTGCGGGTGCTGCGTCAAATGCCTGATGCATCCACTCGAACCCTGCGATCGCAGAGGCTGTCGGACTTGAATGAGACATGTTCCGAGTACTAGGGGTTTTCTTTTCCAAAGAATGTTTTATATATTTCATTGAGAGGATAAGACATGTACTAAAACAAAGGTTTTTGCCACTGGTGACTTTTTGAGTTTTCTAAAGGAACAAGATGATCAATATCCTCTTACATATTTTATTCATAAGCTTTTGGCAGTTATTAGATAATAATGTATTGCATAGGGAGACAAAAACTATGACGCAAAGTTCATACAGGAAAGTTGAGTGAGAAAGGGATATTAAGTCATTTTTTCATTGCCAGTTTCCCATTAAAATGTTATTATATGGAAGCTTGTTTCTGCCACAGAATACAAAATAAAAAGGGTAAATGCTACTTTTTATCTCGCAATTCTGACTTTTTTTTGCTTCTCAGAATTGCGTGATATAGGTCCGGTTTCACAGACAGGACTTGAGACTAAGCTAGGATTAGGCCTTAGTTCAATTAGGACATTTAAGTAGCTTTTATAAATGTGCCCTGGAAAAAAAAACAATACTGATGTGCATCTTGAGACAAACCCCTTTATATTTACATATCTTAAGAGATGTCAGTGCAAGATTCTTTCAGTTAAAACAGCTCAAACATGCATTTTAGTCTGGGACTAGCTTAAGCCTCGTCTGTGAAACTGGGGGATAAAGTTGCAAAAGTTATAAAGTCAGAATTGCATGATATTGAGTTAGAATTGCGAGTTTATATCTCGAAGTTCTGACTTTATATCAATTCTGATATAAAAAGTCGCAATAATCTATTAAAATGTTTTATTTTGTGGCGGAAACAAGCTTCCATACTAGATAGAAACATCAAGATAGATTAAAATCTATTTTCTCATTTTTGTTTTATTCTATTTCTAGCTTCCCTAAAGATGTAGCCTGACAAGCCAGACCCACATCAAGATGTTGGGAAACTCACCATTGACAGGGCTCAATCCGAGGGGCGGGATAAACGGTTGTCTTTCAAATTCCCTCTGCACGCAATTGGATAGTGCAATGAGCGCCACAACCAACCAGAGAAGAAGGTGAAGCCGAGCTAACGCAGCTAACGTTAGTTGATAGACTTTCGCCGTATCCGGTAGGCAAAACTCCGAACACATCATCCTTTCTTAATGACTTCAGTGCCGTTCTTTGTTGTTTTCCCAAAGAAAAGCTTAACTCCAAGTCTTCCAGAGTCGCGGCCAAAGCCGATTCAAAAGACCGCCGTTCGCCAGCTTCTTTGTTTACGAGTAGCATGGAGAACCTCCGCAACTCTGCCGTGACCGTCATTATGTTAAGCCCGCCCACTGACTCTACACACGCTGTGATTGGCCTGACCAGAGTTTGTTTTTTCCAGCTCCCAGGTCTACCGAGAGTTGCTAGACTACACTCGTGGCAAAATAAATGTTCTGCCGCTAGGGTGCGTCTAGATTTCTAGGCTACTAAAGATGACCATTTTGTTCAAATAAATGTAAAAAATGAAACTATAAATGAAAAAAAAATACCATTATGCAATGAATCTATTATGTGTGTGGGATGATAATGTCATAAATGATACTTAATGGATTTCATTCCATTAATAAAAAAAGCCACATGAGGTGTCACCACTCATATGGATCCGTGGTTTTGTTTACATTACGAATATTCATTAAATCTTCCTCCTCAGACAGGCCCAATTAATTTCAATTAAAACAAGAGCATGCTGACAGCAGGCGCTGTGGATCCAGCCTTTCATATGGAGAGCTTTTCATCCAGTTGGCTGCTCTGATAAAGACACCCGCCAGGACGGACATGAAGTACAGTCTTCATCGTGCGCTCCTATTACCACAGGTAAGTGAGTGAGTGATCATAATAGAGGCAGATAGTGAGGACGGATCAGCTTCAGAATTAATTGCCCGTGAAAAGCAGCAGCTAAACCTGCTAAATGATAGACGTTCAAGGCTAATTTTCCAACCGACCGAGACAATTCATTCCCACCGGCGCAGGGACGCTGATGTTCCGAATTATGACAATGAGTTGACAAAGATTTTGTGAAAAGATCTTTCAGGGCACAGATGAAATGTTAGCCTGCTAAAATAACAAAATTTAAGGCATTGAATAGTTGTAATGGATATGAGACATGTCCAAAGAGTTTAAGTGTGTTTCTCACTGAAAGCAGAGGAGCAGAATATGATATCAGCTAGGAGAAAGAAAAAAAACAGTGCTCCTCTAAATCACATTAGCTACTTCACTGCGGTTCAGGCTTGTTGAAGCCTGCATGAAAAACTGAAGACCACCCATATATTCCACCCATATATACCTCCATCACTGTGCATTTCATGCCTTCAAATCAAACATATAAATAGCCACCCTTCAGACACCTGGGTGGTCATGGACAGGTGTGCAGGGCCGTCAAAATAATGGAAAATCCAGCAGGCTGTCGGACTGACTTGCAAATGTTTATTAAAAGACCTTAAAGCATTCATGCCATCAACACAGCAAAATAAATGTCAGATTTTGTCACTCAACCACAAGCTGATCTGATTTTAAACTTGATCAAATCCAGCAAAATTTGATCATGTCCATTTCTGTTTTACCCAGGGATAAAATAACATACATTTTATTGAATAAGGCGGTGAATATTTTGCCGCAACACATTAGCTAGAATTTTTTTCCTAACACATGCTCGCAAAGAAATATTTGTAATGAATAATTCAATATTTTGGTTATTAAATAAAATACTTTTTGAGTTAAAAGCCCCACACTCCTTAGCAGCCCAGCTGAGATAAGCAACAGAATAAAACACATTAAATGCAACTGTGTATTTTGAATTTTATAATGTAATTTCAATGAAAGAAGAATAGTAACCCAGTGGTACGCACTCCCCGCACGCACACGTTTACTCAAGCAAACATCATAAATGAGCAGGAAAAAAACATAATAGCATGCAAGCAAAGTCTTACTGAACAGCACATACCATATCTTGACTGCCTTTCCTACACTTATCTCCTGCTGGCAGTATAAAGTGAGCTTTTCTTTTTACCAGAGATAAAAATCAAAGCGCTCCCACAGTCCTTTTGAATTACTATCAGTTTATCAAGGACCAAGACAGCAGCGAC
The DNA here is from genome assembly GCA_023566225.1 of Romanogobio albipinnatus. NCBI lineage: Eukaryota > Metazoa > Chordata > Actinopteri > Cypriniformes > Gobionidae > Romanogobio > Romanogobio albipinnatus. Next base: position 45,176,400 of record CM042245.1, on the reverse strand, counting down.
TTCCCCCGTCTTTAGTTTTTGCCTTTAATTCCTTTTTATTCTAAAATAATATTTATTCAATATAGAATATTCATTGAACATAAATAAATGTAGTCTGCTTCAATGTCATTTACCCCAAAACATAACCACCAAAACAAAAAGCAAAATTTTTCCATAAATAATAATAGTCTGCTTCTCACACAAAACTACAAAACGATCATATGAACTACTTTTATACTATATAGATATGATAAATTTACACCAAGCCATCAAAAATGTTTACGAACTTCTGAGAAATAGCTGTTTTAATTAATTATTAAGTTCAATATATTTAAATATAAATAAAATAATATATATAAAATGTAATATCACATTTTTAATTATTTAAATTCTATTATTTATAGAATAATTAAAATTATAATGTATAACAAATAAATAATTGTATTATTAGTGCTGTCAAATCAATTAATCACGATTAATCGCAGCTAACACAAGTTTTTGTTTACATAATATTAGTGATGTGTGTGTGCGCGTGTGCATATATATATATATATATATATATATATATATATATATATATATATATATATATATATATATATATATATATATATATATATATATAGAGAGAGAGGTAGTTTGTACCTCTATATATAGTACATATATATATTTGTAGTTTGAATAATAAATAACTTCTGTCCCTTTAAGACCTGACGCATGCATGGATCCCAAGCACTGTTCCTGTGAGCTGGTTACGACTGTGTTTACGTTAAAACTCACCAAGATGGGCATTGAGACATTTTTGAGTGTATTTGACCATTAATAAGCTGGAAAAAGGAGCTAATTTTTGTACTTGTATGTCAGAGGCGTCTTTATTACGGTATGTGTGTGTGCGCTTCAGATGCGAGCGCGAAATCTGCGGCAATTAGTAGAATTAACGTTATGTTCAATCCCGCGGGAAATTCAGACCGGTCACACCAATACTAACAGAAGTTCAGCAGAACACCCGTTCGCAATGTTCAGAGGATTAAACTGACTGAATGAGAGGAGGCGGGTGCGTGTCACTCGCTGTCGGTCGGAGAGGAGAGCGCAGCTGATATTGATACTGTAGAAAATGAGTATTGTATCGTTTCAGATATTTCAGTATTGATACATAGTGAAATATGGATATTTTTGACAACACTAGTAGGCATACACACAGGTTCGAAGACTCATTCTCTCGCCCCCTACAGTGCAATTCGGCTAGGTATACATCCGCGCTAAAATATCAAGGTGAAAGTCATCATAGCTTGCGTAGTATAGACCCAGCTCCCAACCCAACTTTGAGAATAGATTAACGGCTATATTTTTTTTTATCGCCCGGTAAGAGTCTCGCGTTAATGCAGCACGTTAACGCAGATAACAGCCCACCACTAATATATATATACACACACACACACACACACACACACACACACACACACACACACACACACACACACACACACACACAGGTCCAGGTCATAAATATTGGGACATCGACACAATTCTAATCTTTTTGGCTCTATACACCACCATCAAACAAACAAGATGTGCAACAGGAATTACAACAGTTTGTATATGTGCCTCCCACTTTTTAAGGGACCAAAAGTAACGGGACAGATTAACAATCATAAATCAAACCATCACTTTGTAATACTTGGTTGTAAATCCTTTGCAGTCAATTACAGCCTGAAGTCTGGAACGCATAGACATCACCAGACGCTGGGTTTTATACCTGGTGATGCTCTGCCAGGCCTCTACTGCAACTGTCTTCAGTTCCTGCTTGTTCTTGGGGCATTTTCCCTTCAGTCTTGTCTTCAGCAAGTTAAATGCATGTTCAATCAGATTCAGGTCAGGTGATTGACTTGGCCATTGCATAACATTCCACTTCTTTCCCTTAAAAAACTCTTTGGTTGCTTTCGCAGTATGCTTCGGGTCAGTGTCCATCTGCACTGTGAAGCGCCGTCCAATGAGTTCTGAAGCATTTGGCTGAATTGTAGCAGATAACATTGCCCGAAACACTTCAGAATTCATCCTGCTGCTTTTGTCAGCAGTCACATCATCAATAAATACAAGAGAACCAGTTCCATTGGCAGCCATACATGCCCACGCCATGACACTAGCACCACCATGCTTCACTGATGAGGTGGTATGCTTTGTATCATGAGCAGTTCTTTTCCTTCTCCATAATCTTCTCATGCCATCACTCTGGTACAAGTTGATATTGGTCTCATCGGTCCATAGGATGTTGTTCCAGAACTGTGAAGGCTTTTTTAGATGTTGTTTGGCAAACTCTAATCTGGCCTTCCTGTTTTTGAGGCTCATCAATGGTTTACATCTTGTGGTGAACCCTCTGTATTCCCTCTGGTGAAGTCTTCTCTTGATTGTTGACTTTGACACACATACACCTACCTCCTGGAGAGTGTTCTTGATCTGGCCAACTGTTGTGAAGGGTGATTTCTTCACCAGGGAAAGAATTCTTCGGCCATCCACCTCAGTTGTTTTCCGTGGTCTTCCGGGTCTTTTGGTGTTGCTGAGCTCACCGGTGCGTTCTTTCTTTTTAAGGATGTTCCAAACTCCAGTTGATTTGGCCACACCTAAAGTTTTTCCTATCTCTCTGATGGGTTTGTTTTGTTTTTTCAGGCTAATGATGGCTTGCTTCACCGATAGTGACAGCTCTTTGGATCTCATATTGAGAGTTGACAGCAACAGTTTCCAAATGCAAATAGCACACTGCTACTTGTAAATGGGATAATGAGAGAATAACACACACCTGGCCATGGAACAGCTGAGCAGCCAATTGGCCCATTACTTTTGGTTCCTTAAAAAATGGGAGGAACATATACAAACTATTGTAATTCCTACATCGTTCACCTGATTTGGATGCAAATACCCTCAAATTAAAGCTAAAAGTCTGCAGTTAAAGCACATCTTGTTTGTTTGATTTCAAATCCAATGGTGGTGTATAGAGCCAAAAAGATTAGAATTGTATACATACATACATACATCCGCACACATACATACATAATATAAATATATGTATAAATAGAATATATATTCACACATATTATGTAAACAAAAACTTTTATGTTAGATTAATCGCAATTAATCGATTTGACAGCACTATTTATTATATCAAAAATTGCAATAAATTATACAATACTATAAAATGTATATTAAAAGTAAAATAGTTAAAATAATTATTCAATACATTTGACAATATTACTATTTACCCTTTTGTATTTACATTTAACACCAAAAAAAATAAAGTTTAATTAATGAATAAAATGTATACTTTTATGTGGTTGCGCCAGTTAAAATATTAGATAACACAAAGATCTGCACACTGTTATTCTCCCTTTATTTAGAAAAGATTAAAAGTGGCAACGTTTTGGTCAAAGACCTTCGTTAAAATATTGGCACTTTTTTTGTTTTGTGGTACTTTTTGGTCACTTTATTATACGTTAAACACTGCATGATGTTTTTTTTTTTCTTTTCTTTACCCCGGGTTTTCCATGGATAAAAGCATACGTGTTTAAAATGAAATATACAGGGTGTATAAATGATGGCAATCATCATTTTTAGGTGAACGGTCCCTTTAAACGGAGCAGCTGCCTCACTGATCACAAGCTTCTGCGGCAAAGAGAAGTGGATTCTTTGATTCTCTGTCACAACAGCTAAAAATCGACTGCGCCGGGTCAAATGGATCCCACACAACGGAGAACCTCATCCTTATCTCCTTCTGCCACTTCTAACATCACGCAACTGTGGGTAATTTACAGCCATTCCTCAACATGTTGTGGTTTTTATCCATGACAGGGGTTTACGTACTACGCGTGTACAAGTGAAGCTGCGGCACTTGTGAAACACGGGTCGGATTGTAAATCAGTTGGCCAGGCCATGCAGGACTGGTAAAGCCGTCTCACACAGCAGCGAACACACACGGCGGAGGCCATTCATCATCTTGAAATGAGAACGAGACTACGCAGCAGCACTGTATGCGTGCTCTGAACAAACACTAATCTATAAACGCCCTCTTAATCAGGGCAGATGGATTGATTGATGCCATAAAGAAATATAGCATGTTGTAAAACAGTTTCTCATGGTTTTAAACATCAGGATCAATCTGAATTTACTTTGTGACTGCGTCTTCCAATGTCTTCCAGTTTATTACAATGATTCCAGGTGGCATTTTAGTAGTAAGAGATAGATGTCCAACAAGATATCATTTCACCAAATCCACTATTATTCTTTCTCGATATCACTAAAATGTCACCTTCATTCAAGCTATATTGGCTATATTGCTTTATTGGATCAGGGTTATATTGCTGATGCATTAAGCTGATCTTGTAGGAACACTGACATCTTGGCATGCAAGAAAGAGATGTGCTTGAACACAGAAGAAAGAAAAAAAAGTTAATAACAAATCCAGTGGTTTGAGTGGAGTCTATATTCCCTTATTGCAAAGTATCTTGAATGTATGAGATACATTTCAGTAATGCATTGGCTGGCACCAATAAGCCGATAATTGATTCCCAATGGCCAATAATCAATACATTGTCTATTATGTCTAAGTAAAAGACAAGGGAGATATCCTGCATTTTATTCATCTCCCACATATAATACTTTCAGAGGCTTTTCAGGGTTTATGTGGCCTTTTGTTTACTCCTCAAAACTCAGTATATAGAAACAGTTTCTAAAACTTCAGACAGACTCTCAACTCGCAAACGTGGATATAATGACATAAACATTGGCGCTGGATTTCCCACTGATAATGTTTTATGTTGCAGATGGATTTACAAGAAAAGAATATCCCACAGGGAAGCGCACCATGACAACAAAGCCTTCTGAAACAGACTTTACATTATTCACTTGCAGATTTATTCATTGTTTCATATGTGTGAAATTACACTGCAAATCAAAGAGTGACCTTATTCTTCACCAGGATTTTGGGAGCATCCCAACCTCACTGATGAGAGCAGGAGTGGAGTTGATGACATACGGCGCCACCTAGTGACCATCATGACATACTTCAACATGATTGACGACTGTGATTCCAACAGTGGAAGCATAAAAAATAATACAAACCACAATAAATCTCATTCAGACACTGAAGAAGTGCATTAATATTCCAATCACAGCGTTTTGAGTTTGCAGGGATCAACCTTGTTTTGCACTGATTGCCATTGTTTTCCCGTCAATCCCATCGAGTTATAGATGTAAAAAATGTTATATAATAAAATACATTTAAATAAAGTACAATAGAATTAAATGTATTTATTTAATATTAAATGTAAACTTATTTAATAAATGCTATCCTAATATAAAATATATAATTTAATTATAATTAAAAAATATTACATTTATTACAAATAAAGTTTGTAATAAATTGAATAATTGTATAATGCAACTTAGAAACGTAAAATAAAATAGAATTAAATTCTTGTTTTAAATTTTTTTATATAATGTTTAAATATAGTAATAACAGTATTTTTAAGAAAACAAATGTTTAATGAAAAATAGAAATAGATTTAAGTTTCAGAAAAAGGTTTACCTAACAATTCAATTTTTCTTTTTGTAATAGGGCCACTCAAATTACTGGCAAGTATGTTACTTACAATGTTAATGTTAATTACAAGTCCATCTGCACCAATAGGGGAAAAAACATGATTGTTGAGCCCCATTTGCCATTTCATGTTTTAAAAGACATGAGAGGAAACAAAGGTGAAACTGAGTGGCTAAATGAAACATGGAGACTAGTGGGTTAGTAGTTGACAGCGGCTTAATGGAGACACTGCAGAGTAATCACAGTGTCAAGAGGAAGACGTAATGACCGCCAGTATCTGCCAGAGTGTGAACACACACACACACATCCTAATGTTCTGCATTGTAATCCAATGTCACCCGCCACACAACAGATGACAGCTAATCTACGGGAATATTTTGGGAAAATTACTACTGTCAAGAAGAGGCCTCGGTTCAGGGTGACTAAAGGGACAGGATGTGTAAATACACTCGAGACGCGGGTAAAACTGCAGACCAATTATTTCACGACAGCATCCGATTACAGAGCAAGTATTCCATTATTGCAACCAATCTTCTGTAACAACTAGAAATGAGAAGATAATTTATTTCCACTAGCGATCCGCGCACACTAGATCATACAAGCTAAATAATTTATAGTGTAAATAGAGAAGGGTTGTAACCAAGGCAGACACTGAGTGATTATTTTTTTCCTTCTAAGATAGTCATCCTATAAATATTTTAACTTGTCCCATGGTGTAAAAATATATACATACATCTCAAATAAATGGTTATATAATTTAAATCATTTTAAAAGTTTAAAAAGATGTATGTAAATATAACTACAAAGCCTTTATAATAACCACATGGGTCTCTGTGCGGTCAAAATGTGGCCGACAACCAGATTCATTTGTATATTGCAAAAAGATGCGCATCTTAATCTGTGCCATGCTTTGCCTCTTCACGGCCGTGGATGAAGAACGCCATCTAGTGAGAGCTCAGAGAACACAAGCAGGGCTGCCAAACGCGGTGCATCCCTCTATGCCTCAGTACCCCTGAGAGATGGAGGAGTGGACAAGAACAGGAGCAAGAGAGAGACACAGATCAGCGTTAGAGGGCTTACACAGTAGGTGGACATGCAAAACCAGCCTACCATATGCTAGAATCACCCCTGCCGAAAGCCAAAACAGCTCAGAGCAGCTCATCAAAAAACATTTTTTTGAAACATCAAAAGGATTCAGAAGAAAATGATGTGGCATCTTCACTGGAATGTAGGACATTGAAGAAAGAAAAAAGACTTTTAAGTGGTATACTTTTAAGGTCCCACATTATATTAGGTGTACTAACATTGAAATTAATCATTTGATACAATGAACTTATTGTGTACATACAGTGGGGAGAACAAGTATTTGATACACTGATGATTTTGCAGGTTTTCCTACTTACAAAGCATGTAGAGGTCTGTATTTTTATCATAGGTACACTTCAACTGTGAGGGACGGAATCGAAAACAAAAATCTAGAAAATCACATTGTATGATTTTCAAATAATTATTTTGCATTTTATTGCATGGCATAGATCAGAAAAGCAGAACTTAATATTTGGTACAGAAACCTTTGTTTGCAATTACAGAGATCATATGTTTCCTGTAGTTCTTGACCAGGTTTGCACACACTACAGCAGGGATTTTGGCCCACTCCTCCATACAGACCTTCTCCAGATCCTTCAGGTTTCGGGGCTGTCGCTGGGCAATACGGACTTTCAGCTCCCTCCAAAGATTTTCTATTGGGTTCAGGTCTGGAGACTGGCTAGGCCACTCCAGGACCTTGAGATGCTTCTTACGGAGCCAATCCTTAGTTGCCCTGGCTGAGTGTTTGTGGGTCTTTGTCATGCTGGAAGACCCAGCCACGACCCATCTTCAATGCTCTTACTGAGGGAAGGAGGTTGTTGGCCAAAATCTTGCGATACATGGCCTCATCCATCCTCCCCTCAATCCGGTGCAGTCGTCCGGTCCACTTTACAGAAAAGCATCCCCAATTAATGATGTTTCCACCTCCATGCTTCACGGTTGGGATGGTGTTCTTGGGGTTGTACTCCTTCTTCTTCCTCCAAACACGGCGAGTGGAGTTTAGACCAAAAAGCTCTATTTTTGTCTCATCAGACCACAGTGTGTTACTAATGGTTTTCTTTGAGACTGTGGTCCCAGCTCTCTTCAGGTCATTGACCAGGTCCTGCCGTGTAGTTCTGGGCTGATCCCTCACCTTCCTCATGATCATTGATGCCTCACGAGGTGAGATCTTGCATGGTGCCCCAGACCGAGGGAGATTGACCATCATTGGTCATCTTGAACTTTTTCTAATAATTGCACCAACAGTTGTTGCCTTCTCACCAAGCTGCTTGCCTATTGTCCTGTAGCCCATCCCAGCCTTGTGCAGGTCTACAATTTTATCCCTGATGTCCTTACACAGCTCTCTGGTCTTGGCCACTGTGGAGAGGTTGGAGTCTGTTTGATTGAGCGTGTGGACAGGTGTCTTTTATACAGGTCACGAGTTCAAACAGGTGCAGTTAATACAGGTAATAAGTGGAGAACAGGAGGGCTTCCAAAGAAAAACCTAACAGGTCTGTGAGAGCCGAATTCTTACTGGTTGGTAGGTGATCAAATACTTATGTCATGCAATAAAATGCAAATTAATTATTTAAATATCATAATGTGATTTTCTGGATTTTAGATTCCATCTCTCACAGTTGAAGTGTACCTATAATAAAAATTACAGACTTCTACATGCTTTGTAAGTAGGAAAACCTGCAAAATTGGCAGTGTATCAAATACTTGTTCTCCCCACTGTACGTGTATTTACATTGTACTCATGTTTTAAAAAAATACCTTATAGCTGTAATTAATTTTTGTAACCTTTTTAATCCACCCTTAAACCAAACTATACCACCTAACCTGTCCATAACCATACCTGCATCCCATCTAAATAGCAGCAAATGTGTTTTGCTATACGATATGTAGACTGTACTTATTTTTTTATGCAAGTACATAATAGTTAAGGACACCTGATATAAAGTGTGACCAAAAAAAGGGTTTTGCATTAGATTTCCACTAGCGGAGGGATTCCATTTAGACCCAAGAGCATCAGTGAGGTCAGTTGCTGATGATGGCCGATGAGCTCTGGCTCACAGTCTGCATTCAAATTCATCCCAAAGGTGTTCAGCGGGGGTTTAAGTCTGGGCTTACTGCCATGTACTGTACTTCAGGTGTCAAGAATGGGGTGCCTACTAGTGTGAGTCTGTTGAAGTTTAGTGGTCAAAGCTTAAGGCTGGTAACCGGAAGATTGCGGGTTTAGCAAGCCATCACAACTGACCCTTTGAATGAGTCACTTAACCTCTGAATGCTCCGAGATTGTAAGCTCATGGCGTAACCACATGATGATCATCATGTGAAAGTTAAAAACTTGTTTAGGTTACACTTTATTTTAAGGTGACGTAGTTACATTATACTGACTCAAATAAGTTAGTTAGTTAGTTAGTTAGTTAGTTAGTTAGTTAGTTAGTTAGTTAGTTAGTTAGTTAGTTAGTTAGTTAGTTAGTTAGTTAGTTAGTTAGTTAGTTAGTTAGTTAGTTAGTTAGTTAGTTAGTTAGTTAGTTGGGACCCACTTTACATTAGGTGGCCTTAACTACATGTACTAACATTTTAATTAATAATGTGATACAATGCACTTATTGTGTACATACATGTTTTACATTGTACTTAAATTTGAAAAAATACCTAATAATAATACTAATACTAATAATAATACATTTCTGTAGTTACATTTGTAATTACACTGTTGACCCTCCTCTTACACCTAACCCTACCCTTAAACTTACCCATATCACCACACCTGTCTCTAACTTTAACCGTATCCCACCTCAATATCAGCAAAAGTGTGTGCAATACAATATGAACACAATAAGTTCATTGTACTTATTTTTTAATGTTAATACATAGTAGTTAAAGGGGTGGTAAAACACATTCTTTCGAAGGCTTGATTGTGTTTGTGGGGTGCATTGTAACGTGTTCATGCTTCGTTTAAAAAAAAAATTGCATTATTTTTCATATATTTTACCTTTATTCTACACTGCTCTGTCCCTCCTTGTAAAAACGGTCTGATGGTTTCCGGGTTGTATGAAGCCAGTCCCTCAAAAATACGCAATGGGCTCAGATTGGTTAACTGGCCCAGTGTGTTGTGATTCGCTAACCGCCTAGTGCACGTTTGTCGGAAACGTCACGCCCCTTACCTTTACCGGTAGACTGTGCTTTGGGTAGTACAATGGTGTCAATAAAACCATACCAATTTGAGCCCGAATCAGACCCAGACAATTTTAGTGAAGATGATCGAGCAGAACCTGTTCAGTCCTCAAGAGTAAAGACTGCGGCTCTATAGTGATTGCTACTGAATGGCACCGTTACTTTTGTTTTTTTAGAACGATTTGCCAAATATCTGTCGCAAGAACGAACACTAAACATTGGCTTTACTATAGTATCCAAATCAAACACAGAACCATGTTTAGCATGCCTGTAGATAAACAATACATAAAAGCTCTAATCAAATAATAATTTACACTAATGCAAAGTTCGCTGTTGAGATTTTAAAAAGTTTGTAACGTTAGGTGTTTGTCGGATAACGTTAAGTATGAATGAGCATTTAACAAACTGGTTTGCAGAGCCAAATGAGCGTTGTCATCTGTTTACTTCCTTGCTACAACGTACAATTAACAATACAAACTATTACAGGAAAATCATACTTACAGGTTGTGGCCCGTAAACAGCTTCTGTTTTTAAATCCATCTTTCAGGACAAGCCGTTGTAAGAATCCTGCATTGAACTCGTGAAGATTGTGGAAGCTTTCCTCCGTGAAATGTGGAGCGGGAGCCGCGCGCGCCCGTCTCACACTGGCAGTGTTTGTCTCGCGCAGCTGAACCGCGGCTCGTGTATTGCAAATACAGACGAATATAGTCCGTTATGTCACATTTTCCGGTCTTCTCCTCCGACCCCTGTCTGTCTCATGCATTGATTTATGATGGGCAGCATATATACAGGGTTCCCACGCTTCTTGAAAGTACTTGAAAGTTCTTGAATTTCAGACACATGGATTCAAGGCCTGGAAAGTACTTGAAAACAAACATAGGTCCTTGAAAGTGCTTGAATTAAGCATTAACTACATTTTGTTAGAGTAGCATGGTGCTATTACAAAAATTGGCCTTCATGCGCTGCCAAAGCCAGAACAAAACAGCATTATGGGAGGAAGCTATTTCAATATATTTCTGCTATTCCATAAGCGCCATCTACTGTCAAAAGCCCTATTCGGATGGTAATTGTTTCTCGTGGGGTCGTAAGGTATTTTCATCATATACTGGGGCTAGTCAGTGATTTTATTGTGTCCGAATCCAGAATGTCAGTGTTTTTCTCCCACCACCCGCGTAAAAATCCCTGTCTGAATTACCTACTGTTTTTAGACAAACACCAAGGATGTGTGGTAATTTAATTGCTGTCCAAATCCACATCTCTCTTAAGATGAGATCATTTAAAAATTCCCTGTTTATATCCTTTTTGACCACTGCAGGCCACCATACGGTTGCGCTTTGCTGTAATTTGGATGGATTTTTAAAGATCTAGACTTTCATTACTGAAAGGCTGGCAAGTATTTACAAGAGCAATATTTCATCACCACTCAAAAAATAAAAAGAAGAAAAGCACGTAAACGTTTGAATTGGGCCGTAATCATGGCAGCGATTATACATGTTAAATATAATATATGTGCAGGTATTAAAAGCCTTCAAATTGATTTTTAAAAAGGTACATGTACAGGTGATTTAATAAATAATTTAGCATATTTTTAATGCCTAACAATTAACTTGTCCATATCTTTTCATTTAATTGGAAAATTCATGCATACAATGTTATCTCTATATTTTGATGTTATAATTAAGTAATGATAGTTTTAGAAAACTAAAACTAGTGTGAAATAAATGTTAAAAGCAGGAATAAGAGCGCTGCAAACTGGATCTCTCGTTTAAACTCGCTCGCTCGCTCTTTTACACTAGCCTCTTTCCTCATTGGATTTTGTAAAATTGGAAATTTTTCCTCATTGGAAATTGTATTTTAGTTGTCAGTATATACCTTAGCGTTATGCATTAATGAAAGACACTGGTACAGTAGGTATTTGATATATTGGCAGTAACACACCCACCTTATCGTATTTGTTGTGCTTGATTTAAAATAAAAGGTGCTTTAAAAAGTCCTTGAAAGTCCTTGAATCTGGTGTTCATGGAAGAGTGGGAACCCTGTATATATCTGCTGCAAATGCGACCCCTCTGTCTATGTGTTCCCCTCGGTCTCATACACGCATGCATATAACATTGTATGTTAAACGCACTGCAACGCACCCCCGTCCCTAGGAAGGCTGAACAAAGTGGACCTGCAATCCGGATGAAAATAACAACGTTTCGTCGGCATTCGCAACAACACTCCAGCCTACTAACTAGCCTACCACAACAACTATTCCCCGCGGCGATACAAAATGGCCTCGCCCCCCCTTATTTCATATTCTTGGAGGAGGGGTTTATGTAAATATTGGGGCTGGTGATGTCAGCAACCCTGGAGGAATGTGTAGTAGTCCCTAGAGGCCGTTTGCTGTAGTCCTTAGAAATTGATTTCTTTAAAAGCAAATATCTCCCTTTGCTTTAAACTTTGAACGTTGTAACTTTGCAGATGTTGTTTATGCTCAAACAGCAACATTACACACTAGCAAAAATTAGTGGTTTACCACCCCTTTAAGGCCACCTAATATTAAGTGGGGCCGTTAGTTGTAATTATGCATAATTAACTGTTACTACTATAGTAAGTACTTGTAGTAACACGTAATTACGTCACCTTTAAATAAAGTGTTACCCTAGTTTATTCTATGTAATTTTTCTTTCATTATTTTATTTTTTTTTACTTGAAAGTGAAAGTGAGTGGATGAAATTTAATTTAAAATAGTTAATTCAGTCACCAGCATGGGCATAAGTGGTATACAATTTTATAAAATTGCCATTTACTTCAGCGATATAAAAATACTGCTAAACATTGACAAATACAACAGTTTTTATATACCAGTGTTGGTGACTGAAAGAATTATAATGCATGAAAAGCTTTTTTGCAAGAAAAATGGGAACTAGGCTATTGTGTCAGAAAAGAAAATTCTATAGCAAAAGCAAATAGTTCTTTGACAACAGTACTGCAATATCAAAACTAATGTATTGTCCATTTCTAAAAACAAACAAAACAACAACAAAAAATACACTGAAAGCCTTTCTGCAAATGTTTTACCAAAGGAAACAGTGGAGATGCTACTTTAACCATTTGTCTCTCTTAAAATTCTATGTCCCTTGAGCTCTGAATGAAAGCATTATCTGCATAGATAGTCAAATTACATGTTACTTTGCCTCTACTGCCTGCCTGTCTGCCCATTTAAAAAGATCAATACGTCTAGTTCTCTAAGGACCACGGTTGTTTCGGTCACTTTCCAATATGCTCTTTCTGTTTCACTCAATGTGTCTATTGTGCTTTCTATTCACCTAATTGCTGTCTGTTGCTATGAGGGTCCGAACAAGAACATGTTTCAGTGGTAGCTGTACAAGTCCGTTTTAAATCTCACTCAAAATAAGCTACCCACCTATCTGCAGGTGGCAGAGTACCAGTCACACATAAACGTGGGGGGGGGGGGGTTCTGGAACATTCTCCCAACTCCAGGCTCTGGAGAGACACTACTGCATGCTCAAAATAGTCCAGACTTTGACTTTTTCAGCTTTGATCAACACTACTGGACTGCAAGGCAGGGGAATTAAGATTGATGGAATATTTTAAATGCCAAAACTGTTCCCATCTTTCTCCAGCACCATCTTATACAGTATGTTCTCCTGATGAATTGCATCTTCTTTTTTTTTTTTTACAGAAATGTGCCTTAACTGGTGCGATGCAACACCTGTCTGGGCTACCAGTTCATTGGGGCTAGCTAAAGGAGAGAAAAAAAGTCTGCTTACTTCAAGCCCAATCTCATCTTTACACACTCTACTATCGCTCCCGCACAATCCCGCGTTATCTCTGGGCGTCGAAAGAGTTTAGTCTGCAAAGGAGCGAAGGTGGGAAAGAGAGAATAATATAACAGGAAAAAGGTGGTGGTGGATTTAAAGAAAGAAGTAATTTCCTTGCTTTTAATAGAATGAATTATACCCATGCCCACCATGTGGCAGGAATCCCTGTGTGCTTGCCAGCTTATACCTGCAGCCACCGCTTGATCCGTAGCACCAAATCAAGCATTCTTGCATGAAGCTGATAGCATAGAAGAAATCATTTTTAGCAGGGGAACAAATGAGCTTCAATATGAACTGAAAAACATGCCCTAACTACATAGAATCAAGTGCGCTCTCTCCTTTTGTATCCTCACCCAAGCATATACCGCACACAAAGTCAGCAGCAGACGCTTTCAAAAAGAAAATGGAACGGACGGTGAAAGCTATTTCAGGGTCACTACTGTTCTTTGGAAGAAGAACAGTACTGTTCTTTCCTTACTGTTGTAAGGAAAGATAATATTTAAACTAAATGAATGCCATTCTTTCAGTTTCCCAACTAGCAGAAAATACACATTCACTTTTGTGTGGTCTACATGTTGAAATCTAAAAAAAGGGCACTTAAACTCCTCACCTGGTATCTAATGATATATATGTATGTAATTATATGTATATATGTATATATATGTATGTCAATTTCATTGACATTCTTTTTGCCTACAACAGTTATCCGATTCATCATGTAAACTCAAGCATGTAATTGTATTCCTTATGTAGCAATTTGTTAGTAGCATATATTACAAGTTTAAAGCACAGTTTAAGGTAATGTATACATGTAATATAAATCACAGACCTTGTACTATTAAATCAAATGTCATTCAAGAGGAATTGCCTTGAATTGCCTCAAACATCAATAAATGTGAAACACAACAAGGTTATTAAGGATAGACTTAAAAGGCCCAAACTGCAAAAATGATGTTCTACCGGAGTATTTTTATCTTGTTCTCGTTATCTAAACATTCTAAAATCAAGATATGCTTGATATTTATGCTTTATACATTTACACTCACCTAAATGATTATTAGGAACACCTGTTCAATTTCTCATTAATGCAAGTATCTAATCAACCAGAATGGGAAAGAAAGATGATTTAAGCAATTTTGAGCGTGGCATGGTTGCTGGTACCACACGGGCCGGTCTGAGTATTTCACAATCTGCTCAGTTACTGGGATTTTCACGCACAACCATTTCTAGGGTTTACAAAGAATGGTGTGAAAAAGGAAAAACATCCAGTATGCGGCAGTCCTGTGGGCGAAAATGCCTTGTTGATGCTAGAGGTCAGAGGAGAATGGGCCGACTGATTCAAGCTGATAGAAGAGCAACTTTGACTGAAATAACCGAGGTATGCAGCAAAGCATTTGTGAAGCCACAACACGCACAACCTTGAGGCGGATGGGCTACAACAGCAGAAGACCCCACAGGGTACCACTCATCTCCACTACAAATAGGAAAAAGAGGCTACAATTTGCACAAGCTCACCAAAATTGGACAGTTGAAGACTGGAAAAATGTTGTCTGGTCTGATGAGTCTTGATTTCTGTTGAGACATTCAGATGGTAGAGTAAGAATTTGGCGTAAACAGAATGAGAACATGGATCCATCGGCACGATTGTTACCACTGTGCAGGATGGTGGTGGTGGTGTAATGGTGTGGGGGATGTTTTCTTGGCACACTTTAGGCCCCTTAGTGCCAATTGGGCATCGTTTAAATGCCACAGCCTACCTGAGCATTTTTTTTTACCATGTCCATCCCTTTATGACCACCATGTACCCATCCTCTGATGGCTACTTCCAGCAGGATAATGCACCATGTCACAAAGCTCGAATCAATTCAAATTTGTTTCAAGAAAATTAGTTCACTGTACTAAAATGGCCCCCACAGTCACCAGATCTCAACCCAATAGAGCATCTTTGGGATGTGGTGGAACGGGAGCTTCGTGCCCTGGATGTGCATCCCACAAATCTCCATCAACTGCAAGATGCTATCCTATCAATATGGGCCAACATTTCTAAAGAATGATTTCAGCAACTTGTTGAATCAATGCCACGTAGAATTAAGGCAGTTCTGAAGGTGAAAGGGGGTCAAACACAGTATTAGTATGGTGTTCCTAATAATCCTTTAGGTGAGTGTATATATTTATCTAATAATAATAATAATAATAATAATAATAATAATAATAATAATAATAATAATTCATTTTATTTAAGGCGCCTTTCAGAACACTCAAGGTCATCATACATCAAAGTAGCAACAATAAAATAAAAAAATAAAAATTAACAGTAAAGAGCAATACCAATAAACCCTTAAAGAAAACAACATTTACAAACATGACTATAACAAAAACAAAGTGCTAAAAGTGAGTGCACACAGTAATCATGTAGGGAAAGCTAGTCTAAATAAATGGGTTTTAAGTCTGGTTTTAAATTGAGATAATGAATCAGAATTGCGGATGCTGACTGGGAGAGAGATCCAGAGGCGAGGAGAAGCACGGCTAAAAGCCCTATGACCCGTGGTGGTTAAACGAGCAGGGGGTGCATGGAGAAGACACAATGAAGAAGAGCGAAGAGTTCAAGAAAGGGTGTAATGGAACGCAGTTGATCCGTGATCCGTACGTGACCCGCGGATTTATTGCGCATTTTTTTAAACTTGTGGATTAATCTGAATTGTTTAGCGATCACAGACTAAAAGACAGTTTTTCTGCCGATATTGCTTAAGTGTTCTCATTCCTTTAAACTCGATGCTGAGTTTCAGAGAAACACATGTGTTCATGTGGCTAGCGGAGAAGTAGAAGAACTTGAAAAGCCTCCCGCATCATTCAAATCGCATGTATGGGAGCATTTTGGCTTCCCCGTAAAATATGATGGAAGAAGGGTGGTAGACAAAACTGTAACAGTATGCAGGCACTGTGGCACGAGAACGCCATATAAAAGTGGCGCATACATCGAGCATGGCACCTGCTGACGCCCGTTTCACACATACTCCGTTTGCAGTGCGTATGGGGTGCGTATTTTTTCCGTACCCATTTTAACGGATACAGCTTTCACACTGCACGCGGCTTCGGTCAGTCAGTGCATTCCAGGAGCGCGTAGAAATACAGCTGTGCTGCAATCGTTTCCGCACAGGGTCTATTTTTTGATGTGCTGGCGCTGAATTAAAGTGACAGCGCATCCGTATTAAAACAAACATGTATCGATGCGAAAATCTAGTAATTCCACCACAGATGCATATAATGTAAATGAATCTGTTTCAAAGTCAACACATGTTTTTTTGCCTCATGATCCGAACCGTGAGTTTTGTGATCCGTTACACCACTAGGTGGCTGTAGGAGAGCTGAAAGGTAGGATGGAGCAAGGTTATGAAGAGATTATTAAGAAGAATTTTAAATTCAATCCGGGATTTGACAGGAAGCCAGTTAAGCTGCTGAAGTGATGGAGTAATATGCTGAACAGATGGAGTCCGGGTTATTATACATGCAGCAGAATTTTGAATAAGTTGAAGTTTATGAAGATTTGTGTGGTAAACCAGATAAAAGAGAATTACAGTAATCAACGCGTGATTAGCGAATGAACAAGAATAGCAGAACTACACGGAGTGAGAGATGGACGGAGGCGAACAACATTACGGAGATGAAAATAACAAGACCTGGTTATGTTATTAATGTGTGCTTCAAATTAAAGGGTGCTGTCAAAGATGACCCCCTAGTTCCTAACCTGACGGGAAGGAAAAACGGAGGAACCGTCAATGGATAAAGAAAAAAATGCCGGACCTGGACAGAATAGAATTAGTGCCAATGAGGAGTACTTCAGTTTTATTGCCATTCAGTTTGAGAAAGTTGGCAGAAAACCAGACTGTTATTTCCTGGAGGCAGTTGGTGAGACAGGCCGGCGGAAGAATGGAATCAGGGTGTGTGGATACATAAAGCTGTGTATCATCAGCATAACAGTGGAATTTAAGATCAAATTTGGAGAAAATATTACTAAGCGGGAGGAGATAAATTAGGAACAATAGGGGACCTAGGACAGAACCTTGGGGGACACCACAACTAACAGAAGAAGTTTGGGATTGAAAATTATTTAGTTGTACAAACGGTGTTCGTTTTGAAAGGTAAGATGTGAACCAGGCATAAGGAATACCATTGATACCAATAGCAGATAAACGGTTCAACAGAATATTGTGTGAAATGGTATCAAAGGCAGCACTTAAGTCCAGCAAAACAAGAATAGATAAAGACCCGCCATCAGCAGCCATTAACAGATTGTTAGTTACTCTCAGTAAGGCGGTTTCTGTACTATGCTTAGGACGAAACCCTGACTGAAAGCACTCGTATAAATTATTATTACAAAGGTGAGCATGGACCTGTGCTGCCACTGTTTTTTCAAGAATTTTAGAAATATAAGGAAGATTTGAAATGGGACGGAAATTATCTAAATTGTTTATGTCTGCACCAGGTTTCTTAAGGATTGGAATTATAGCAGCTGTTTTGAAAGATGATGGAACAATACCGGAACTAAGAGAGGAATGAATAATGCGAGTTATAAGAGAAGAAATAAAAGGAGAACAGTCCTTTACCAAATTAGTTGGTATAGGATCAAGTGAACATGTGGAAGATTTAGATTTGTGAATAAGATGAGAAATATCTTGTTCAGATGGCAAGATAAAAGAAGAAAGAAAAGTAAGGGAAGAATCAATTGTGACACTGTAGGGTGAACAGGTAGCCAAAGAGGCCAACTGTTGATGTATGGCAGTTATTTTGTCATTAAAAAATGACATAAATCTTTCACATTGAGCAGTGCAGTACAGATGTGCAGGAAGTGTGTCAGGTGGTTTCATTTACATTTAGTCATTTAGCAGACGCTTTTATCCAAAGCGACTTACCAATGAGAGCAATAGAAGCAACTAGAACAGTCAAGGGCAACAGTATGCAAGTGCTGTAACAAGACTCAGTTAATCTAAACAGTTAATCTAAAAAGATGTTTTTTTTTTTTTAATAAATTAGACAGACAGAAAATGAATAGAATGATAAGTGCTATTCTTGATTGGTCAGGTGCTGCTGGAAGAGATGTGTCTTTAGCTGTTTTTTGAAAATGGCTACAGACTCGGCCGCACGAATTGAGATAGGCAGGTCATTCCACCAAGTGGGGGCGGTCCAGGAAAAGGTCCGTAAGAGCGATTTCATGCCTCTCTGGTATGGCACCACAAGGCGTCGTTCACTGGCAGAACGTAAGCTCCTGGAGGGTGTGTAAGTCTGAACAAGCGAGTTTAGGTATATTGGTGCAAAGCCAGTGGTTGCTTTGAAGGCGAGCACCAGTGCCTTGAATTTGATGTGAGCGGCTATTGGCAGCCAGTGCAGTGGCGTGACGTGCACTCTCTTCGGCTCGTTAAAGACCACCCTCGCCGCTGCGTTCTGGATCAGTTGCAAGGGTTTGATAGTGCATGCCGGAAGGCCCGCTAGAAGAGCATTACAGTAGTCCAGTCTGGAGAGAACGAGAGCTTGGACCAGGAGTTGTGTGGCCTGCTCTGATAGGAAGGGTCTAATCCTCCTAATGTTGTAGAATGCAAATCTGCAGGACCGGGTTGTTGCAGTAATGTGGTCAGTGAATTATAGCTGATCAATCAATCACAACTCCAAGGTTCCTGGCTGTCCTGGACGGAGTAATGGTTGATGATCCTAGCTGGATGGAGAGATTGTGATGAAGTGTTGGGTTGGCTGAGACCACAAGCAGTTCTGTCTTTGCAAGGTTGAGTTGCAGGTGATGTTCCTTCATCCAGGCAGAAATGTCTGTTAGGCAGGCAGTGATACGAACACCAGCCGTGGGATCATCTGGTTGAAATGAGAAGTAGAGTTGATTCTCGTCGGCATAGCAGTGATAGGAGAAGCCATGTTTCTAAATGACAGATCCCAGTGATGACATGTAGATGGAGAAGAGAAGTGGTCCAAGCACTGAGCCCTGGGGAACTCCAGTGGCTAGATGATGTGACTTAGACACTTCACCTCTCCATGACACCCTGAAAGACCTACCTGAGAGGTAAGACTTGAACCACTGTAGAGCAGTTGCTGAGATGCCCATCTTCATGAGAGTTGCCAGGAGGATCTGGTGACTAACTGTGTCAAAAGCAGCAGACAAATCCAGTAAGACAAGTACGGTGAATTTGGAAGCTGCTCTTGCCTGTCTCAGTGCCTTCATAACCGAGAGCAGGGCAGTCTCAGTTGAGTGGTCGCTTTTGAAGCCAGATTGGTTGATGTCCAGGAGGTTGTTCTGTTCAAGAAACATAGAGAGCTGGTTAAACACAACTCGCTCAAGCGTCTTTGCAATGAAAGGCAGAAGGGATACCGGTCTGTAGTTTTCTAAAAGTGCTGGGTTCAGAGAGGGTTTCTTAAGCAGTGGGGTTACCCGAGCCTGCTTAAATGCTGTGGGGAAGGTCCCGGTGTGCAGAGAGGTGTTGACAATGTGAGTGAGTGCAGGAGTAACAGAAGAAGAAATGGCCTGAAGGAGGTGAGTGGGGATAGGGTCAAGCGGACAGGTAGTGGGATGATTGGAAAGGATGAGATTGGAGACTTCAGCTTCAGAGAGCAGAGAGAAAGAGGGTAGCGTGTGTTTGATCGTTGTTGAGATGTGCGTGTCGGTTTGTGGTGTGGAGAATTGGTTTCAAAATATGATTTACAGTGGAGAACAAGGCTTTAGTGTTACCATCTCCAGACTCTCCTGAATTCAAGTCATTTTTTGGAGCAGAAAGAGCATCTTTATAGAGGTGAAGATGTTCACTATACAACTCTCTGTGTACCATAAGTCCAGTCCGTTTATAAAGACGTTCCAGGCGCCGGCCTCTAGTTTTGAGCTGGTGAAGTTCAGGAGTAAACCAAGGCGCCGAGTGAGTGAATGATACAGTCCGCGTTTTAAGAGGTGCAAGAGTATCAAGAAGCTGCTGTAATTCAGTGTTATAAAAAGAGACCAAATCGTCAGGAGAAGTGAGATGGTCACTGAGTGGAAGATCAGTGATTGCAGCAGACAAGACTGATGATATTGATATTTTTTATATTCTGAAATGTCATCAAGCGTTGTTGTTTGGATTTGGAGAGTGTAACCTTACATTAAGAGAAAGCATTTTATGGTCAGATAAAGGCATTGGAACTGCAGTACAGTCCAGTGGTGTAATGCCTGAACAACAAACGAGGTCCAGAGTATGGCCTTTAAAGTGGGTGGGAAAATCCACATATTGCTGAAGACCAAAACTGTCAAGGCAGGAAATGAAATCCTTTGTAAGTGGGTTAGTGGCATTATTCTACTGGGTGATTTTAACATTAATGTGGACAATGTTAGGTGAAAGTGTACATAGAGAGGTTAAGAATGCACCAAATTCATCTAAAAAAGTACTGCAGTATTTCGGAGGTCGATAGATAACAGCCAATACTGTAGGTGTTGGACCGCTGATAAGTAAAGCAGCTGATTCAAAGGAAGTATGCACTGGTACAGACAGCAGAGATGCTTTATAGATTGAGTTATGTAGTATCGCGAGACCTCCTCCACGTTGGGATATACGAGGCTGTGAGATGTAAACAAACCCAGGAGGACACGCGTAATTCAACTCTAAGAAGTAATTTTCTTGCTGCCAGGTCTCAACCAAGCAGAAGAAGTCAAACTTATGTTCAACGATGATGTCATTGATGAGGAGACCCTTGTTGGATAGTGAACGGATGTTGAAAAGTCCAACTTTGAGTTAATTTCCCAGCAGAGAACTAGTCGATCTGGCGCCCTGATCAACAGTCCGCCGTGTTTTCCTTGCTGCACGGGGAGCCGAGGTCCAAAAGGATCGTATAGCCTTCGAGTCATCATACCTGAAACCTTGTCGAGACCCGCGATGGATGTATTTCGGACGGGGACGATGAACAATGTCCTGATACAGGTAGAGTGAAGGCGGAAGCTCGGCAGAGTAGCACCGTAGCCGGTGAAGTTCAGTCACTGTATACAGGAACAGCGAGGTCGCTGAGTGGAACACTGATACCAAGGTAATACAAACAATGATGATACGTGTGAAAGGATGGTAAATCCACATCATGCCAGTCTACAGCAAAGTTTAGCAGGAGTAAGGAATTAAAAATAATAAAATAGAACTATAACAAGAAGTAAATAATTAAAACAATTACAACACTAAAAACACAGAAGAGCAGCGGCAGCCAAAGTGCGCCAGCGTTCGCCCCAGCGTGCCCC
The DNA here is from genome assembly GCA_023566225.1 of Romanogobio albipinnatus. Taxonomy (NCBI): domain Eukaryota; kingdom Metazoa; phylum Chordata; class Actinopteri; order Cypriniformes; family Gobionidae; genus Romanogobio; species Romanogobio albipinnatus. The sequence goes on along the minus strand of CM042245.1, from coordinate 45,154,514 downwards.
GTATATAAAATATCTATACATCATGTATATACATGATATATAGATATTTTACTTTATAAAGTTTTACGTATGGATTTTTTCTTACACAAACCCATCGATTCACTTCAGAAGGCTTTTATTAACCACCCGGGGCCGTGTGGATTACTTTTATAATGGATGGATGCACTTTTATGGGCTTCAAATTTTGGGCTGCCATTTACTGCCATTATAAAGCTTGGAAGAGCCAGGACATTTTTTTTTTCTATAACTCCGATTGTATTCGTCTGAAAGAAGAATGTCATACACACCTAAGATGGCTTAACGGTGAGAGATTATGGGATAATTTATAAAACTATACCTTTAATACGTTTTGTCAGCTATACAAATTGGCGCATTTATACACAACAGTACAAGTCATTGGACACACTGCTTTCCTATCCTTCATAGCCTCATTTTCATTCCTGGGAAAAATTAAACATGCCGTGACCATAACTATTAACAACATTAAAACAGAGAAGAGTACAGCCTTCAGAAACCAGGAAATGTTTGAGCGTGAGACAGAACTGGAAATGGATCCGAGCTTGACTCCAACATGAAATCTTCTACATCTCCACTGTCTTGTCCCCAAAATAACATAATCAATCAGCACCATACTGTAAAAGCCAATTTTACTCCTAATATATTGATGTTAACATCCTGATGGTTTGCTTGGGCAATTAAGATGGGCTAATTCACAGCAAGCTAGTCAGGATTTGGGATTAATGTCTGTACTATCCACCTACTAACATCCGCCTGATGTCTCTCCTGTCTTGCACCTTCTGACGACGCAGCGTTACAAAGACAGATGCCTGGATGGACACAGGCTTTCAAGTCCACACCAACCGCAGACACTTCCCTGGAGAGCTATAAGGTGGAGGAGGAGGGAGATGGGAAAGGACAGGTGGTGCACCTTGGGGGGACAACGTGACAGGACGGGAGCGACCAAGTAGAGAATGCAGGACACATGAGACCGGAGCCGAAGCAGTCTGCTGTGTCCAGCTCTAGACAAACTCTGCCCTGACAGGAAGCATTAACTTTTAGCCTATTCCAAGTTTATGTCCTTCAATGTCAGGCCGCTTACATTCATGTTTCATTCCATAGATTCAATTTATTCTCATGCCTCATTGCTAAAAAAAAAAATCTCTTCCAAGTTAAAGGTCTGCCTGCAGGATGTGGATATTCTGGCGTAAGGGAATGATGGCTAGCATCCACATTTGAGTAGCTAAGGTCAGCCTTCATACTGCAGGGAGCATTAAACTGATGACATGACAAGCCAAGTCAATTTTTAAATTCCAACTCTTTTTTAACCAATTAATTCAATAAAGAGTTTTCCAGACAATTTTGATTACAAAAAAAAATAAAACAAATACTTAAAAACAACAACTTATAAATACCCATGGAGAGCTGGCAAAATATTGTTTAATCTCATACAATTTTCTGTGAAAAGTTAAAAAATTGAGCTAAATATTTCCTGGTTTCTGCAACATTAAGTAAAATTAAAATGAATATTATAGCTGTAATAATTACTTTGATGGCTTCAAAATGTAAGGACCATATATCATGACTTCACAATATAAGGACCATAGTGTATTTAAATCATGGCAATTTATTTATTTTTTGCAGGCTTGAAAACAAAACAAAAAACAATGTTTTTAATTATGTTTCCATATTTTACAGTACAATTGAATCCCTGAATTCATTATTCTCAAACAAAATAAACAGCTGTAAAATCAAGGGGAAAAAACACAATGACTTAATGTGGGTATTAGTGGTCTCAATCATAACATTAATTGTAATATTCCTGTAAGAGACACAGTGGATCCAGTTGAGGGAGACAGGGCATTTATGGGGACTCAATGGAAGGCATTCTAATATTAATAATATTTTAATCACATATTTCCAGCTCCCGTAACTGGGAGCACTACTCTCAACTCTTTCAGGGATTTAAATCTCTTTAAATCTCCATTTGCAATGTGCGCATGGATACCGTGTATATTAGACATGTATAAACAAACACATATACACATACATGTATCGGTGTATTACAGCATTAGACATTCCCCCATTCTGCATGCAAACCACCAGAGTCCATTTTACACCACAAAGAATATCACACACTGTTTCCAGCCATGGATGGCCTACTTTCCCATGAATGAATGAGGTGAACATGTTTATGACGGCTTGGAAATGACAGGAAGCCATTATCTGCCAGAGTCTCAATCCCCTCCTCCTGCGAATCAACAGCCACAATGCACAGCAGCAATGAACAGATCATTCAAGGCTCCTTTGTCCCGCTGTCTCTCAAAAATCATCATGAAAAATCATCATAGTTGCAAAAGGCGTCTTATGTCGCCCAGTCAAAGACCGTAGCATCGTGACATGAGGGTGAATGTGAGGTGAAACCGAAGTAAGGTAGATGTGACATTTGGAATGTAAGTAAGATGTTTTCTGGGCACAAATAAATAGGTTTTTTTAATGCTACCTGTCAGCGTGGTTAACAGCTGTCGTCTTACAGAGCCACAGCGCATAAATCGCGGCTACAGACACCATCCGTCGCCCCGGGCCCGATAACATACTGCGTGTTCCACACAGCCTGCCAGACACAAGCTGAAGCCTTCTGCTCATCCTCGCACTGCCTCTGACATAAAAACAGACCAATCTCATATAACCAAACGTCACCAGATGTTTGTTGCAGAAACTTCCGGAAAAAAACACAGTAGAATCACCTAATGCAAAGTGTTAAGTTGTAACATCCCATTAATAGTTACTGCTTGACCGAAAACTTTGGAAAAACTATACATTTACCTTGGATGTTTGCAGACTTTCCTTGCATACAAGGATTTATTCAAATTTGCCCACTAGATCTGGCAGTATGTAAGGTGAAGTATGGATGAATTTAAAATGGCATATCTTTATATGGCAGAAACATGCTAGTATGCTAATATTGTGCCAGAAATGTCATCAAATGGCATTTAAAATGTTCAAACATTTCTTTAACATTCTTATCCACCATTGCGTGAACAAATAGATAGTCCCACACCAAATTGCCATTATTAGTTAAGCCAATGTCCTGATAGCCATTCATGCCAAAACACACAGACCTGACTAACTGATAATGACAGATGTATTTTACACATTTCCTTCATTGATTTTAACAATTAATTGTTGCAGCCCTCATAGGAACACTAACAACACATCAGCACCAGCAACAACTACTATTATTATTTGTATTACTACCTACCATGGCACTAAGCCATGGCTTAGCAGATATTATCATTATCTCTCTTATCATTACCAATTCCAATTCCCATTCTACAACTCAAATGTCAAAACGGCAAAAACAAAAAGTATTTTCTTTCAACCAACAAGCTCACCTTACTATTAAAGACGTTGATTTAAAATATTAAGACCTGAAGATCTTACCAGAAACTGTTTTACATATCAAATTACCCACTTAGCTGACTGTATCATATTATAAGCCACAATGTACTTAAGAGGGGGTTAAATGAGCCCAGGCTGGGCGCCATAGACTAGACAGCCAGTAAATAACAAGGGGATCCTCTTCCATGTTGACTGGGAAACGCCTCCAATAAGTTAAAGCCATAGTGAGGTCACGCTGGCAGAATCCAGTAACGTCACGAAGAGGTTGTGTGCTCCACTCTGCACTCACAAGTGTTGAAACCTGACTCTGACCACTTCCAATATCTCGGGACTACTACACGAAAATAACCCTTCTAGCGGGAATGATGTAAGTGCTGTAGTGCACCAGGACCCTACTGCTAAACACACTGAGCCACGTAAACAAGCTGTTTTCAGCCTTTTCACACATTTAGCTTGTGCAAATACTTTGAGAGTCGCAAAAAAACGATTTTAAAATCTAAATTATTGCTGGAATCATGAGGCACTGTACAAAATGCCACCAATACACATAAAAAGAATCTTGCATAAAATCTTCCATAGCAGTAAATGGAATGTTTAGGTTCAAGCTGATGTAACAGAAATAACAACATATTTCTTCTGCATTGTGATGTATATCCAAATGAAACGGATCATCGAAAAGAAAGTCGGGTGGGTTCTGGGTTCAGTTTACCGTTTGTTGATTGCATGGAGTCAGATCTGAACGTGAGCCTGCAGTATATTGTAAGAAAGGGGCGGGTTTATGTGGAATAAATAATTGGAGAAGTCCAGACAAGGACAAAAAAAAAAAAAAAAAAAAGAAACCATTGGTTTAGGCGAATTGTTCACAATAATCTCAATAACAGGCATTTATAAAATAAATAAATGCCTGTTATTAATTCACTTGGAACAGAGATACTCTTTACAAAGTTACTTACTCTTTACTCTGTCTCCCAACACAGATTTAAGGGTAAACTGATTTTGTTCTAACCACTTGCTACTGCACTAAAGTTTGATTTCTATATCTCTGGCATTGCAACCGGTAGCTCCACCCACATTAACATTTCATTGGACTGAAGTACTGACCCTCGTGTATTATATCACACATGGACAGAGTTACCTTGGCATAGCTAACTGAGCACTCTTCTTACCCTTCCCATAAAGTGTTGTCGAGTTCATGTTTGTCTGATAAGAAATAGCCACTAATCATAATTGTTTTGTTTATCATAAAAGCAATGATAATAAACACTTTTAATTAAACTAATAAGTGTAATAATTATAATTTATGCCACTATCTGTACAAAAAAATCCCCAAAGAGAAAACTCATTAGTGCAATTTACACAGTACAGCCGTGGCCAAAAGTTGAGAACGACAAAAATATTAATTTTCACAAAATCTGCTGCTTCAGTGTTTTTAGATTTTTTTTTAGTCAGATGTTACGATGTATACTGAAGTATAATTACAAGCATTTCATAAGTGTCAAAGGCGTTTATTGACAATTTCTTGAAGTTTATGCAAAGAGTCAATATTCTTTTTTCACGTCATCTGCAATTAGCCCTTGCAAGCTGTCAATCACTTTATGGACCACATCCTGACTGATGGCAGCCCATTCTAAATCAATACTTGAAGTTGGAATTTGTGGGGTTTCGTTTGTCCGAAAACCTCTTGAGGATTGACCACAAGTTCTCAATGGGATTAGGGTCTGGGGAATTTCCAGGGCCTGGACCCAAAATGTCGATGTTTTGTTCCCTGAGCCACTTAGTTATCACTTTTGCCTTATGGCAAGGTGCTCCATCATGCTGGAAAAGGCATTGTTCATCACCAAACTGTTCTTGGATGGTTGGGAGAAATTGCTCTCGGATGTTTTTGTACCATTATTCATTCATGGCTGTGTTGTTAGGCAAAATTGTGAGTGAGCACACTCCCTTGGCTGAGAAGCAACCCCACACATGAATGGTCTCAAGATGCTTTACTGTTGGCATGACAAAGGATTGATGGTAGCAATCACCTTTTCTTCTCCGGACAAGCTTTTTTCCAGATGTCCCAAACAATCGGAAAAGGGAATTCATCACAGAAAATGACTTTACCCCACTATCCCTGTACCTTTTGAAGAATATCAGTCTGTCCCTGATGTTTTTCCTGGAGAGAAGTGGCTTCTTTGCGGCCCTTCTTGACACCAGGCCATCCTCCATAATCTTTGCCTCACTGTGCGTGTATATGCACTCACACCTGCCTGCTGCCATTCCTGAGCAAGCTCTACACTGGTGGTGCCCTGATCCCACAGCTGAATCAACTTGAGGAGACGGTCCAGGCGCTTGCTGGACTTTCTTGGGCGCCCTGAAGCCACCTTCACAACAATTGAACCTCTCTCCTTGAAGGTCTTAATGATCCGATAAATGGTTGATTTAGGTGCAATCTTACTAGCAGCAATATCCTCGCCTGTGAATCCCTTTTGTTCAAAGCAATGATGACTGTTAACCATGGTTACCTGCAAGGAAACACGTGCAGAGGAAGAACAATGATTTCAAGCACCACCCTCCTTTTAAAGCTTCCCGTCTGCTATTCTAACTCAATCAGCCTGACAAAGTGAGCTCCTGCCTTGTCCTTGACAACACTCTCACCTGTGTTAATGCGAGAATCACTGACATGAGATGCAGTGGAAATGTTTTTTGGGGGGATTAAGTTCATTTTCATGGCAAAGAGGGACTTTGCAATGAATTGCAATTAATCTGATCGTCTTCATAACCTTCTGGAGTATATGCAAATTGCTATCATAAAAACTGAGGCAGCAGACTTTGTGAAAATTCTCAAAACTTTTGGCCACGGCTGTAGCACAGTTGCCATAAGGCAACATTCATTTCACAATTCTCTGTAAAATTGTTAGATAAAGTTGATCAGTTAACAACATCTAATTGACTGAAGATGCAGCAAATAAAGCATGATGTAAAAGTATGTGTTTAAAGTCATATGTGGACTATGTAACAGTGACCTCAGAAAAGGAGTCTTTAAAGAAGGGAAGAAAAAGTAATGTGGCTTAAAAGAGCATATCTCTACAAACTGGCTTAATTCCAGCAATGCGAAAGTGAAGGAAATAAACATTTTGCCATATTTTCTGATGGCAAATCAACATGCTGCCACAAACACTGTCGAAACCCTAAAAATTCCTTTAAACTTAACTCTGGAAAATATGACTGAGGGATGCCATTCAAAAGGATCAATGAACCGCAATCAAGACTTTCTTCACTTCCTGCACCACTTCCACGGTGTTTAGCATTTAATTGCAGCCCCGCTCTGTACCGGTTTCTCGCTATCTGATTACTGCAGAGGGAACAGCTGCTCAGGGTATCCTGCAGAGCAACGAAGAGAAAGAGAGGGAAACAGAGCTTAAATGGTGATGCTTACACTGCGACAACCAGAGGATCATCTCCCTTTACCAGGGCAAAAACACATTAGACCCACATAAGAGAGCTGGGTCAGATATTGTGAGTCCGCTTCTGGTGTCAAAAAAAAATGAAATAAACATTCATGTTGACTCAGGTGAAACACTTGCCGTCATTTAAGTACAACCACTTTTTTCACTTATATTAACCTGTGTGGATCATAGCTAACCACAGGAGCAATTTCAAGGAGTAAATGATGATTTAAGGGTGCACGATTAAGAAGACAAGCCATTTTCCTCCATTTACACTCCATTTTCAGTTTAGATATTCCAGCTTCCTATCTGCACACATAAGACGCCATAAACTGAAATGTTGTGGCGTGCGCTGTGATTCAATCTGGAAAAGGCGTCAATAACTCGCTGGGGTATTGTGGAGAATCTTGGTTGAGCTTCGTTGAATGTGTTCAGTAGTGCATTTTGCTCTTGTTCTCAGGGGTGCTACAACAGTCATTGAAGATTTGGTGCATAAATACATCGGTTTTCCCTCAATCTGTGTCTGTAGAAGAGACATTCATCACCACCACATGCCTACCTCTACTTCGCACTGACACTCGGTAGTAATTTGTGTTCATTACCCTTTGGTTTTCTGTGACATAGGTGTAAAACGTATTGACTAAGTAACAACGGAAAATGTCATTTCCGTTTGGGTCGCCACGTGCAAGAAATGTCAAGTTGATCGATAATTTGTGCTGGCAATAAATGTCAGTGTGACAGGAAAGTGTAGCGATGTACGCCAGTGTGGTCGTCCAAAGACATTCATCAGTCGAGACAAAAAGCTGGCAAAAACAGACCATCCCACCTGATACCTAGTGCAAATTTATCCTGACACAGGACGGAAGTAAACGACTATTGTGGCTAGACAGACAGGCAGTGAGATGTATGCTTGAAGAGTTACTCATTTGCACGGGAGACGGCCTAATGAAAAAAAGTCCTGTTACATCTAGCGTCGTAAACAACCTTAAAGATGAACTTTTATGTTGGATTCAATTTGGTTTAGAAATAGGAAAGTAGAGAGAAAAGCCAAAGCTTCCCAGCATGCACGATTTTAATACAATTAGGAAATCATCACTCTAAGATCTGCATTAGCATCCAGTGTGAGCAATGGAGATAAAAGATGACGGCAATAAACAGCATGTTCACATCACTGTTGCTTTATCCTGATGGACCAAACGGTGTTGTATGAGATTAATAACGCTGCTAAGAGAAGTTACGATATTGAAAATGGTCTAGGAATAGGTACATAATTCAAACTGGGTGATATTGTCTAACAAGTGGTTCTCAGCAGGTGTTACTTGAGAAGTGGTGGTTTTTACATCCATTTTACATTGGATATCAACCCAACACTGTAACAAAATTGTTTGTTAAACAACAAAAGCTGCCCTTGATAAGAATCTGTTTGATTTTAATGACTTTCAACTGAGGGAAACAACAATAACTATGCCAACTAACTATCTCTCTAACAACACTACTATATATATATATACTAAAGATTAGACTGCATAGAGCAAGACAGTGCTTGACTGCTCTGTATTAAACATTTACCACTGTGTCGGGACGACTCCAGCATCCACAATGGGACACCGTCGTAGCATGCAATGGTGTGGGAAGGGTGCAGAACAAGACAAGACAGTGATAAACTTAGGGAGATTTAGTTTAGACAGGTGAGAGAGCAATCCTAGATTTTCCCAACATACTCCCACTGAAGGCAGATGGAGGAAACAAAAGACTTGCTTGGAGCTGTAAAATAGTCTGAAGGATTAGCAGATGATTCAAACTAATTTTCTCTCTTTCACAAAAACACAAATAATAATCATCTTGTTTTTTTAAATGCCAATGGAGCGGGAGAGGCTGAAAACAGCTGGTCAATGCAAAGTAACTTTCAATAAGGGCTTAGTCACTCCATGTCTGCACTCATAAAAGGACACTGAATGGGAAGCTGATGATTTAGATGGTGACCATATGTGTGGGCATTTGCAGATTATCATAAAAACAAACATCATAATGGATGGAAGAAAAACGTTTATGCCTCAATGGTCCAACATTGAGGAATAGAGACCCTTTCCACAAGTCCCTTTTCCATAACTTTCTGGTGCCATTCTGTGCAATGTTCTGCTATTCATTTTATTTGTTACACATTTAAATAAATATGCATCAAAAGCAGCTTTATTTTCATTCCTGTCTAAAAGTAATGACAGTGATTATTTGATGATTGCTATAAATTGTATTTAACTTTTGACTGTTGCATCAAAAGCAGCTTTGGATATCATGAACGCTGTATTAAATCACTTTATATGGCTAAAATGTGTCTCTCCCTCCCTCTATTTAAAAAAAAAAAACAACATACAAGAGAAACATTTTGCAACTGTTTTGCTAGCATGTTCCAATTAGCTATGCTGTTTGGTTGATTCATTTTCTCCCATGGTGCAATTACTTAAATATTTTATCATTTCATTCAGCTGATTTGAGTTCATATAATGCAGTGTGGTATCGTTTTGCAGATGTCTAACTAACATAAATGCTCATTGCTCAAATACATACAGTAATTGTCAGTGTAAGTAAGGTACTTAAATTGTGCCTAATGTTACATCATGACTGCTTCCACCTCATTAACAGGACCAAAAATGAATCCTAGACCAACAGTTCCTACCTCCACTATCCCACATTCCATGAAAATAATTATTGTACAAGGCTTCTGAACAGACCTACACTCAACAAGCCAACACAAAAACAGCAATAACTGAATTTAATACAGTAAATCCACTTCTGTCAGGCTTTAAATAACTTCGAATGAAGCTCAAATGAAAACATAGACCGTGCAACATCATCAATGCTGTCAAAAACTTATGTGCCATATGCATATAGTATTTGCATGCAAATCGACAGGACTTGAAGCAGAAAATTTGGTTTTGATGGAAATGCAAACAAGCCAACAATCACAGAACAAAACAAACACAACAACCTCCCCAGAGAAAAGCCGTAATGAAGCCACAACCAAGTTGATTGACAAGTCCTGGAAAATAATCGACTGTATCTATTAAATAAACTTCTATAAATGCACCCACGGTTACTCAATTACTCAACAGCAATAGTAACATGATTAATACGAAAACAGTACAGCTGCCAGATTCCAGATTCCTGTTTCCTCACACTCTAGTATGCTGTGCTAACAGTTTATTAGCATTTATACGGAGTTTGATAAGCTGCTGAATCCACTAGGAGAATGTTTCAGTCCACCCTTTGAAGAGCATTTATTTAGCTCAACTTTCTGCACTTGGCCTGGCCATTGTTCATAAGGGAGCTGTGATGATGTCACTGGCCTCCTGCAGCGATCAAACAGTCGTATACCCACCTGAGCTCCTTTTGAAGTGCGGGCCGTGTTGGACTGTTTTCTCTGCAGAGCCCTGATAAGTGCATTAATGCTGATCTGGACTAGCCGTGATAACATGCCCACTGAGAAAGGCACCCATCCAGCAGCCTCTTCCCACTCAGTTCTGAAGAAATGTCTTTGCCCCGTCCTCACCCGCCCTGAGAGCACTAGCAGTGTCTCTGTGCTAATAAAGACTTCTCATTAGCATTCAGCACTAACGGTCGCCAATGCCCCACAGTGTAGCGCTCGGGTCTCCTGGTCTGAATTTTGAGTGCCAAATGGGTGTGTAGCAGCAGATGAAATAAATGTGGACCTGGATGGGTAGACAGAGGTGAAGAGGGAACGTCTGCTCAATCCTGGTGGCGAAGGTTCAGCCACAGCACTACTGTCAATCAAGCTTAGAGCCCCGTCAGAACAGGCATCTGCAGTGATGTGACAGCGTGCAAACGGAAGCAAGCAAATCAGCCTAGGATGCAGGCAGGCTGGCACGCAATGAGATAATTCTTGTTGCGCTGCAAAACTGTTTAAAAAATGCATATTGAAACCGGCCAAACAAAAGAGCCCTTGGGTTTTGCTCGCTTTATCATTTATATGCATTCTGCAGAAATAAATTAGGGTGCCAATTACAGTAAACATGGAGGAATGAGCAAACAAGCAACCAAACAATGCTACAATGTCTTGATGATTAACCCTCGAGTTCTGTGTGGGGTCAGAGAGATGCCAAGGACCTTTCAGATATTTACATTTACCGGTACCTAGGAGAAACGATACCCTCATGTCATGATCCGATAGATATAAGGATACTGAACTCACGATACAATATTATTGCGATACTCCAAGACATTTGGTAAAAGGTTAACACATTTTTTTTACTGTTGATTAAAATGCTACATTTGGCATTACGTTGGGGGTGGAAATTAATAGGCTTGGACTTGGTGCTGGTAACCCAATGCACAAGACAGTGGTGACACCAGAATAAAAATATTCATGATTCTGAAGCTAAAAATACAGAATTATTTTAGACGAATATGCTTGCAATCTGTCACTGACTAGATTTAAAAAAATAAATAAATACAAAATATGTAGGCAACTTTTTACTGGTAACATAAGACACTAAGGCATTTTCCGGACCCACAAATATTCCTCCATTGCATTATTATACATCATATTCAACATAATAATGTTATATTGTTGCCTTTTTGTATTGTGATATATTGTGACACGATATATTGTTACATATATTGCATCTCAGAGACTCCATATATAGACACAACATAAAAATGGTTTACATTTATTTGTATACAGTTATTTTCACATAACTAAAATTCTCTTATACAATAAACACTGTAAAAGTACATTACTGACAATTGATTTTCTTTTTTGTGTACATTTTTTCACATGCGTTTTATCTGGGGTCAAACTGAAACTGTTACTACAACGAATAAGAGTCACATTCACAAGTTCATGTCTACTTCACATTAAAACAGCCTGATAAAGCTAATACCTGCCTACATGTTTTTGATTTGGTCAGGGGAACTTTTGAAAGGGAATATAAGAGGGTAATTTCAAAATGTCTCTAATTATTTTTATATGTACATCACTAGAGACAAAAATACTAGTCAACTTTAACAACATGAGAGTTAAGCATTGAAAAGAATTTGAAATAAGCCCACGTATCTGCTTTGCACATGACAATAGCATGAAGCGTGCTGCTCTACATACAGTCTCTCGTAAGCATGGTCATATTGTTGAGATTACCTGTTTCTCATTGAGGCCGATAAGTAAACTCTTTATCGCAAATTGACAGAGATGGCCTCCCACAAGTGCAGGGTATCAGGATATACTCAGGGCTTAGAGAGTCCTCAATCCACAGGGAAGAAAAGTCATGTAGAGTGTGGATCTCTCCCATCACAACTTCTTAGCTGGTTGTGTAACCTACTGTGTGGGCTACGCGTATCATCTACAGCGATTCGTCATGCCAAGTGTGCGAAGCAAAAAGCTAGAGCAAATCCGACAGTCAATGCAGCAGCTCAGAGGGACTGTGTTGTTGGTGACATTTCCGTGTTGTGTAACTACTCCTCAAAACTGCCTTCAGATCGCTGCATTTGGTGTGTGATCTCTGCTTTTCTTTGCGTTTGAATGCCAGGTGTGAAGTCTATTCGCAAACACTCTTTCTTGACAACTTTTATACATTATTCACACACCAGGTGCTGATCTGGAAGAAAAATATAAAAACTGCTTATACTGTAAATGCCTAGTGCACCCAATAACTAGCCAATAAAATACTTTTGATGTTTTGCAAAATGTTTTTCTTAAGGACATGCTTGTAACGAAGGCTAATTTAGTATTGGCATCCAACTCTTGAAGACAAAAATGCACGGTTTGTGGGAAGATTGTATATCAGTTAAATCATAACAGCACTAAAAGTCAATGCACTGTCATAATTTGTTTTGTACCTGTAGGGGTACAACAGCTGTCACTGAGGCAGCACCCTCTCCATAGGTTCACTTTTGTACTTCATCTACCCCTAAAGGTATGCATAACCTTTTTGATGGTACTGCCCCAATGCCAAGCTTGTTGTACCCCTATTGTTTAGCACAAGTACCAGCACCATTCTGGATGGAAAAAGGTTCAGTGTGATCTAGTGGTGTTTTTGGTGATGGAAAGCAACCAAAAAAAGCACAAGGGTACATATTTAGAGTCGCCTTGCAAGAACAATGACTACACAATGACAACAGTACAGCTCTACAACAAGCTTTATTTTTCAAAGTGTACTCAAGACCCTACATTAAGATCACAGGCTTTCATCCGTCAACAAGAATTTCCATATCGACCGTGACCCGCTTTTCTTTGACATCTCTGTGATCTCTGACATATCATAGGCTGGATCCCTGTGGATGGCAACTTGAACATGTACACTTTTGAACCCTGTCCGTGCCTTCTATATAGGTTCCATACCTCCGTAATCCAGCCAGGTGGAGGAACAGATGATCTAGGCCCAGTGGCGTTGGCTTCACAGACTCGGCAATTTTCACCTCTGATGAGCACAGCACTGGAGAGGAGCTATCTGTCTCAATGCAGACTAACGTAGGTCAGAGGGGCTCAGGACACATCTTTCAAAAAGGAACAAAACTCTTCCCTTATCTTTTTTGCTCAAAAGCCTGGCAAGCTTGAAAAATCATTATTGCTGCCTGGTTGCAGAGTCGGGGATAACAAACTTCATAGACAGTTTGCCAACAGATACATTTAAGGTTTGTTAGGCACTGACACGGAGCCAAAGAGAAGCGCCTTAAGGGTTTTCTTGTAACTAAGGCTGACTCGGCCTTGAATAGTATTGGCAGGAAACAGTTGGGTGTCTTTTTGTAAAAAGTGCCAGCACTGCAGTCCCCTCCCTCATCCTAATTTATTTTTTTCTCTTTCAATCTCACCAAGTTGTTCATTTCCTGCCTCATGGGTGCGGATGAGGATGAATTGGGTTTTTCCTCACCGAAAAGCTTTGTGGATTCTCCACAGATCATAGGGCTCAATTAAAGGCTTGCTTTTTCATGAAAACCATGTTGCACTAATACTAGGTACTGTCGAAGATCCAGAACATCTTGAGAAGAGCCACAAAAAATTACTAAACTAAAACTAGTTAGTAAGCCTGCACATATGTTCTGTAGGGCTGAAATACAGGCGAGAGAACAACAATTGCATGAAAAATCCCATATTCAATGCCATGACTTTTGAAATTGAACATAAAAGCTTTGCCTGGAAAACCCACAGGCTCTTTTAGTAACAATAATTCAGCAGGAGCTTGGATTTCCTAAAGCCAAAAGAGATATGCGTCCAAACTGAATGAATGGCTGAAGGAAGTGGTGTGAATCCTTCTACCCAGCAGTGTGGGTAATTGTTTCAAAAAGCTATGTTTGCACTGCGGGCAACATCAGCTTAAGACATTGCACAGGAACACTGACTAACACTACCTTAAGGGAAGGCGCCAGAGAGGTGCAGGAAGACACGGGTACAATAAAATGTAGGGATGGACATAATACTTTGCAAATTATAGCAATGTCAATGTGAAAACATTGTCTGCCTTGTAGGATTTAAATACATTTGTGGCGAGCAGCGAGGCTGAGGGACATTGAAAGCGGGACGAGGCCACGGTCATTATGTTTGATGAGCGCCAGCTGCATGCCGCATCGGCCTTGTGTCTCACGGAGGAGTGACGGGAGTATAAAGGAGGAGTGACGACAGTGAAGGACGAGAGAGGACCAGGCCTGGATTTTAAGTTGTGTTTTGTTTACGTTTTGTTATGTGCGCGGCAGTCGTCCGTGAGGGGCTGCCGCTTTTACTTTCATTTTGTGTTCATTTATTTTGATTAAAAGTTGTTAAACGTTCGCCGGTTCCCGCCTCCTCCTTCTCTGAACATACAAACTTTACTACAACATTTTACACCATTCAAAATGCAGTGACAACTACATGTAAACAGGCCTCAAATCGAGACTTTGGGACCGGGGTTGTGTGTGAAGGAGGTCACGATGCCAGCTCAATCATCATCACATCTGTCAGCCATCGGCGATCGTCTATTGGCCCAACCCTATCCAACTTCACAAAGACCACCGATACGATTTCAAATTGGACTAAAATATTTTATTCCAGACGAAACATAACTTTTTAAAATGTAAACTCAAAGAACACATTCTCACTTTGATATTGGCAACTGGGGTAATGAGAAGCATTAAAAAAAGAAATTACCTAACTATATAAAACTCGACACTGTCATAAATAGTGAATATAGCAACAGAGTAATCCTGGCTAATGACCACAACATCCATTCTAACAGACAGGTTTATCTGGCACAGTAAACGTCCTAACGGAGTGTCCTATTAAGAAAAGAGTCTAGTTAAATCTCGTCTCCATGGACTAAACAAAAGTTCAAAAATTCAATATTTATGAAGCCCCCTGTGACAGTTTAGTTTGTAAATAAAGTCTTAAAATGGCCAAGTTAAATTCTAAAAGCAGTGTGAAAATAATTCAAAAGGGTCAAGGACAACTTTCTTTCAATTTTGACAACAACTCCATACCTTTGGGTGCACCGCGTTGGAAAGTGAAGTCTCAGAACTGTTTTCCAAACAAACTGATGAGAATGACTCTGCCAGATGGATTTGCAGGCACTCTGTGGCCCCAATTTCCTTTTGTAACATACTTCATTAACAGTATGTTAATCTCAGGTTTGTTGATATGACTGAGAATCCATTTTGCTCTCATTCTCAGAGTGCATCTACATCACTGTCTCTCATAAACCTTCATTCGCGACCTTCTTATCGAACGCCTCTTGTATAGAGTGTGGCGGTTTCAAAAACGGAGCGTATGGAGGATTCATTTGTGCCATTTACTCACTTGAAAGCTCATCCATAGCCCAGAGCTGCACCATTAGCATATGCTACGGGCGGCAAAGGAAGTGTTAGCGCTAATTACTATATACACTATAATACAGGGAAAAAAAAGGTTCTGAAGAGCTTAATGATGCCAATGATTCCAACCACAAAAGCAGCACTATACTTCACAATGCTTCAGTAAGATTTTACTGTAGATGTTCAGTATTGGTGCAATTCAGATGTCTTTCCTTCTCGTACTCCAACACAGCAGGTTCAGCTGACATCCGTAGCTAAAAGTCAACAAAGATATGAGCACCAAAAACACTTTATTCTATAAGAGCATATCATTCCCGAGCAGAACACTGAATGTACCGAAAGCGCTCATCCACACACAAATTGCTTTTGAATAAATTGCTTTCTTCTAGAAAGTTACGCCGTTTATGGCTGGAAAAAAGCATTTTATGAAATCCATAATTGATTACGGTGTTGCTTGCAATGTAAAAACGTCAATCAAAATAAGAGAAAGCGACAAAAAAGGTTATTTGACATAAAAGTAGCAGTGAATATGAATACGACTGTGGATAATAAGACCACAGCAAAGAACTCTAAAAAGTAACGCTTGCCTTTCATTCAGTACTGCATCCAAAGCTGATATCTGGTTCTCTGAATCTGTGCATTATAAAACCTATTGAAATAAAATGAGCATGTGAAACCATTTTAAAATTACACATACCGTTATAAAGTAATAATACAATTAGGGAGGAGAACCATACCTGATTCTGTTACAACAGTGGCTGTGTCCTGAACAGTCTGAGTTTAAAATATCAAATGTAATGCCAGAAGTACTTGATCCAGCAATTCTTTTACCCCCAAATTTGTCAAAATTAATAAAGATGGTGCATCACAGCACAATGAGAAGTGGCTTTAGTTACAGTATTTGACATAAGGTCAAAATAAGGATGTTGTGGAAAAAAAAAAATATATTATATATTATATATATACACACCACCCATCATAGACAGTCTTATCTATATTCAGTTAAAAATCTCATTAATTAATTAGACTGAAGGCCGCCACCAGATTGATGCATTTAACTTTTTTTTTTTTTTTTTTTTAATGTACACAACCTCTCTACCAAGGCTGTATGAAAAAACACAAACCAGTTTGGTTCTGACTGGTAGCAAACTAACACATAACTGGGTTCCAAACTCCTATACTGAAGGTCAATGACAAAATATGTTCCTTTTTTCAGACCCATCACTAACACACCTGATTCAACATCTACACTCATCAGATACCTGGTTTATTGAATCAGTTGTGTTAGTTTGGGAAAGCGTTCTGTCAAAGGGATCAGCAATTTGGATGGAAATCAGATTACTGCATTAAATTCAAGCTACTGTAGTCAAGCTCATCACTTGCAAACCACATATGTGCAGAGTTCTGGACACAAAAAATGTCAAAGAACCATTTGCTTTAAGGGTCAGCTAGGTTAACAATGGTTGTAAAAACCTCCAACACAGCGGGAGCCGTTGAGTGACCTTAAACTTGTACATTAACGGAGGGACAAGACTATTTTTAGGTATTTCATAGAGTTGTCTGTCATTATAGTTAACAGCACGTCAGGGCACATTGCACAAAATAACTAGCAGGAACTTTCTCAAAATGACCACTTCAAACAACATTGGATTGTTTTTCTCAACTTCTGGGAGTCTCACATTTAATTGATCTGTTGAGAAACAACTTTAATTTAAATGAGCAAAATAAGTTTAGTTTGAGACACTTATTAAGTAGATTAAAAATAATGCACATTGACTTTGCTATCAGGGTTATATACCGTTTTAGATTTCCCTGAACCTAAATGGAAGAAAAAATGTATAAACTCGGCCTTGAATAGTATTGGCAGGAAACAAATAAATGAATTAAATATTATAAAACAGTATATATTATAAACAAATAAAATAATGTCAATCAAACAGCTTTTTCCCATCTAAGAGGGCAGTTCTTGGCCTCCTTAAATGTCGACAGTCAAATGTCTGGCTATGCGATGCTAAAAGAAATCATGCAGGGTATTTTACAGAATGTGATCTCTGGCCACCAGTGTGCGGAGGCTTTTTAAATTTTTTCACTAAAATGCTCTTTACAAACCCCTCCATCCAGTACATCAAAGAGGAAATGCTTTCTGATTAATCCTGACAAGAATATTCACTCAGGTTTTCCTCAAACAAGACTTCATTCGCTGCCAATTCTAATATAAACAAAGGTTTCGTTATGCAACTCCAGACTAGAATATATTTTGATTTGGCTGACAATCTCACTCCTAGAAAAATTATAAAAGTTTGGTCTTTCTTTTTTTTTTTTACAAAACCAAAAGTTACTGTAACAATGCCTCATCTCATAGAGCTCAAATTAAAACAGACTAATAACTGATCGTGTGCGCCGTCTCCTATATTTAACACAATATATAATATTTACTCTCTCACACACATACACAAGTCACATACAGCTGCTTCTCTCAGAATGAGATAAACGTTCATTTTCCATCTTTTAGTTTAAACTAAAAGTTTGCAGTCTAAGATTCAAAAAGCGTCATTAAACTCGATGAACATACAGTCCCATACATACCTAAAACAAAACAAAAATGTTTAAATGATATTCCCTCTGCACTCCAAAAACTGTGGGCTTCCACACACACACATCAACGTATCTCCCACATGAGAAGACTTTCTTTGATGGGGGAATGAAGTGGACTCATAATTAAAGGTTAATGATGCAGGCATAATGGCAGCAGGATTAATCATATTTAATAAAAATAAAAATAATAAAAAGATAATTTTGCTGAAATGCATGGAACCGTTTCGACAGTATATTGACAGTATATCTTGCTAAGGATGTTGCAGGGATACACAGATCTGTTCAACGAAGCGGTCATAGCCGTGTGAGTGTGCGTTATTGTGAATAAAACACGGCTATTGGCCTGGAACTGTTTTAACAGAAGACTTTTACAGGTACAGGTACAATGATTTTACACAATCTTTAAGTGAGACGCATCTACTCAAAATTTACAAGTCAAGTCAACTTTATTTATATAGCGCTTTTAACAATGTAGATTGTTTCAAAGCAGCTTTACAGTGTTAAACAGCAAAATAATGCAGCCTAATTTTATTCAGCTGTATAGCCATTTGATGTCATCAGTTTATTTCAATTTCCATACGGTGACAGTGTGGGCTTTAGATCAATAATTAGATCAGTAATTTAGTTTACATGGTTAAATTAGTTTATTAATTAGATTTATTTCGATGTTTAGTTGAAAAATATAGTGTCCCCAACTGAGCACGCCAAGCCAGAGGCAACAGTGGCAAGGAAACCAAAACCCCATTAGGTGACCTAATGGAGAAAAATAAACCTTGGGAGAAACCAGGCTCAGCCGGGGTGCCAGTTCTCCCCTAGCCAGCTGAGATGTCAGCAGGCAAGTACATTTAAAAGGCTTTCTGCGTGTTTTTCTGGCTGAGTTCTGAATTTGACAAACATTTACAGCATGGTAGTAGCTATAAAAAAATCCACTGGTATTTAAATGGAAGTTAAATGTGTGTTTGTAACTTCTAAACTGGGTCGAACCAAGTGTTAGTTACAAGAGCTTTATAGATTTAATGCTTTTAGGAGAACTTAAAACTAGACTTTTCAATGTATTCAACAGGGGGAAGAGGTTGTAAACGGTGGCTCAGTCCGCAGCAGATGGAGTGATCATTTAGATGTCCTTGCAATTATCTCATCATCAAGCCAGTGTGGTAATTGGCCTGAGAGTCATGTTTCATAGCATCTATACTCTTTAGAATTACTCAGACCGCAGAAAAGACAACATTAGTGTTATATTCTCATAGAGTGTAAATATCACACCCTCTTGGAGATGTTCAAAGTACCATCCTTACAGCCATAACAATATGCCTTGTTGTCCTCTCAGTGCTAGTACTGCAGCTTCTTGAGTTGAGTTAGATCACAGAAAGTCAAGCACAATAGCCTCTAAAACTATGTATTAAGGTTGAATGTCTTGGATTTGATCGAATTTAACTGTACATTTAATTTGCATTGACTCCGTTCTAAAATAGTTTATAAATAAACCAAGTCACCCTAAAATGCAATTAAAATTCATTTAAAATTGCATAGCATTAATCTTTTCACTCAAATAATCCTGTAATAAACATTTGCCTGAATAAACGGCCCTAATAATGAACTCATTTTTACAACTCCACTCCAGCCAAGCAAAAGGCATTGGTGTCACCTCGGCAATGACACCAGTAATGGACTGAGAAAGCTTCTTTCATCACCTGCAACAACCACACACACATCTGAACAGTCATTGATCATTTGGTTCACTCAGCTCCCAAAAAGTATCTCCAGCAATCAATTTGCACACGGTGCTAGCAGGCTTTAATTGCGTCACTTTGTCAAGTAATCACACACATAATTATAACAGGAGCGCTCCTCATGATGCTCAACGACAAACCAATTCAAGTTACATCAAAGCTGCATCAGGGTGAGCTTTGTACCGGAGATAAACACACATGCTCCACATGAGCATAGACCGAGAAAGAGCAAGTAATTTTCAGTGAAAATTGGGATGAGATTGCCGGGCCACACAAGTATCCCGCATACCCAGCTGTGTTCAATAATCCCAATTGGCTGTTGACGTGGGGAGGCTTTGCTGTTCACGCTTGCGCTCCCCTTTCCTCTCTAGCACTAACCTGCTAGGATAAAAACACAGTTTTCCCAAAGCCAATTAAAAGTGTGCTTCCATTTCTTCATTGGAAAGGACAAGGCAAGGGAATCTCTCACGCCTAGAGCCTCAACAGGGCATGCTAACAAGCCCCACGTGCCTAGCTGACACCAAGCAATGCAAAAAAAACAAACACCTAAGGATTTACACTATCGTGTCAGTATAGCATCTCGTTTGAACATGCACGAATCACGAGCGTCAATTACACAAAATCCAATAGTTTATAAGTTGTGTTTTTTTACAGTATATCTCCATTGTTCACAGTCTTCAACCATGAAGCTTTGAAGGGACTTTGATGTATAAAAGGTGTCATGTGACTAATGAGAGCCACTGAAGTGGGCCACTGAGACTCCCTGAATCCTAGTTAATTGCCCCCTCAGAGCAAGGGGCACCTGGTGGGGAAAAGGTGGCGAAGGAGTGGTCGACCATGCAGGGTATTGTTGTGTTGGTTTATCCTGTTTACCACAACTTCTATTTTTAAATTCTCTTAGTAAGATAAGAACTGAAATTTGTTGCCGTGCTCTCCATCAAATGCAAGATAGGTTTGTTTTAACAAGCCCTTGAAGACACTTCCGTTAAAAGAAGAGAAAAAAAACAGATAGACATTTCAGATGAAATACATCCAACTAGATCTATTTTATTTTTCAATATGAGGATGTTTAGATGACAATACTTGATACCAATTAATTTATTCTACACTTGAAAAATGTTGCTTTTCTTGCTGACTGTACAAAAGACATTGAATTGTTTACATTTAATTTGTTTAACCGTGAACATTAATATACATACATATTCAATAGCATATTTTGGCTGTGGCATCAGAATTGGTAACAAGGATTATTATCCACAGACATAATAAGGTGAGCTTAAACCTAAGACTCCCAAAAAGTCCTTGCTCCTACTACCTCAACATCAAAAAAAAAAAAAAAAGGAAATAAAAAATGTGCAATATGCCATTAGGAATGCCCTCACGGTCAGTCTTCTGTCAAAGGGTTTGTGAGTTTCAATGACGGTAATTTAAATGGACAGTGAAGGAATAAATTAACTCCGTCTTTCACCAAGTGGGAATTCACAACTTGTCACAATGTCATGTGTAATATTTCACTTTCCACCATACAGTTTGGGTGCACCTTGGGTACTTTGTCACCCAGAAAGCAGAAAGTAATAATAACTGTTTAAAACACACCTGACTGGAATAACTAGATTAATACATACTTCATGTATGTACAAATGGCCTGTTTATGCCTGATCACTTCATGCATTTTCTCCGATCGGATAGAGTCATCCGATCGTGAAAAGACCAGGACTGGGTTTCCCAAAAGCATTGTAAGCCTAATTTGATCGTAAAACCATAGCAACAAATGGTCTTTACGATTAACTTGGCTCACAATGCTTTTTTAAAAAAGCACTCCCGGTGTAAATGCCCTCTGAAACGCTTCAGGAGGCGTTTTGAGACGCATTCCAAATGGTTGTTGAAACCGCAAATGTAAATTTTACTCATCCCAATTAAAAAAAAGAGCCATATGGGTCTTGTAGGTTATATGACATGTTATAGTTATAGCCAGATATGACAGCGCTACTGCAAAATAATGAAACGGAAAGCAAGTCGCAGATGCTCAACATAATCATCTCCTATAGTGAAGTAATGAAACTAAATGAACTTAGACCACAATATGAGACAGAGCGGAATCACCACTTTGATTTCCAAATTAGCTTATGATAAATAAAATGCAGCTCATATCTTTAGCTTTTGATGACGTGAACTCTGTTAAATTTGCATATAGCGTGGGAATTGAGGATCGGACTTATATTCGTTTTCCGAAGATGCATTTATGTGGCCAGGTGCAAACAGGACTGTAGATTAACACATAAAAATGGACCAGGAACAGTTGCTTACATTCTCAGCAAACAAGGTCTTTAGGAGATTAATCCCTTATTTTATGAATGGTTTAAATCACCAAAACAACAACAATAAACTACAAAAATTAATATAACTAATATAACTTTTTGTTTTAGTTATATAAACCTGAAACCTTTACGATCTGCATTAAACATGAAATTGCCACTAGACATGCTGAGAAATTTAACAAAACATAACATTTTTAAACAATACCAGTTAACGAATTAACTTTGAAAGCTGTAAAATACTAAAACTTCAAATGAAAATAAAAAACTGAAGCTAGAAAACTAGAGCATCTAGTCTAAAATTATAAATAAAAACAAAGCAACAATAACCCTCCAGCAAGCAAGCAAAATACATGGAAGGTGCAACCAACAAACACAAACTGCCATATGGAGCAATGACAGACAAAGGTTCGCAGCCCAACATAAGAATTATCACAGAAGTCATCTGTTATATTTACATAAAGCAATGGAGTAATAGATCAGATTTATATCATATATGTTTTTGCTGAGACATTTACGTTCCCTAGTGTAAAAGGAATGCGAAAACTAAATCGGACAGCAATCCGATCAATCAAGATGTAATCAACTAAGTGTAAAAAGGCCCTAAATGTTATTTACAAAGCTAGTATCTTGGGTTATATTGGAATCCCTTGGCAACATCACAAATCTATCACACTTCACTGTAAAAGCGGTACACAGTCTTGAGTTATGGCATAGCTCCCTCAAAGTAAGGACATTATTCCTGGTCGAATCTAAAATGGACTAGCATTACAGGCACAGTGAGTGAGAGAAGCATGTGTGTGTGTGTGTTTCTTGTAGAGTGGAACAACCCCCTGTGTAGATGAACATGAATTCAGTGGAAAGACGCCAGCCAGGATCCTGTGGGAGAACACAGAGTGGCAGACTACTAGACAACACAGAAAGCATCCCTAGTGAGAACACTTACACACACACACACACACACACACACACTAATGCCAGAGCCATTTTCCCACTTGATCTTAATAAACACACAACAGCATTCAAAAGCACATCCTGAAGAGCACATGGCTCAGCCAAGCTAACACTCGAAACCCACAATGATCTAAATAGGGCACTACCACTGAATTATGCTTTCTTAAGCAGAAAGAGTGAAGATAATATTTGCTTTCTGTATGAGACATATATATATGCATTTCTCAGCCTTTTGCAATATTCAATATATATCCTGACATTTATGCATTTACTCTTATAAGGATAAAATTAGTATTTGTTGAGAATGCATAATTTTAACCATTCAAAAAGATGTAGTATAAATCAGTCATATAAATCTATTTTTTTTTTAAAGCGTGTGTTTTAACACTTTCCAATATTTTCCAAAAGAAAATTTAATATTTAGCCATTTTTGTTTCGTATACACTGATATAACGATACATAAATATCAATATTTAGCTACATACATTGTAACTACAATATTTCCATAATGCTATATCATGCATTCTGACTTATTTGTTAAAGAGTTAGTTTAACACTGTTAAAGAGTTGGACTCTCATGGCCAAATACACTCCTTCAGGATTCAAACAAGTTTCGGAAAGTATGGCCCTGTTTGACGTCATAAAGGGCGGAATTCCTTGTATGGAAAAAAATGTGGAAGCCGTTGCCAGCGCTGTCATTTTGCCCACTGCACGCCTCCACGAGTTCGGCTGTTTTTAGAAAGAATCGTTACAGCGTATCGGTCTTTTATAAATATGATAAAACTAAAAACTGTCCTGAGATATGAAGGATGCAATACTACTCTATAGGTACTCAAGATTAACATGAGATTGGCAGAAACTGTGTGTGTTATGTACCCTTTAAAATATCATATGGAGACACCATTGTGGGCGGCATCGTGATTTCCCCGCCACAAACCCAAGCGTGCTTAATTCAAGCCCTTTCAGCTCCATGTGCGTTCTCTCTTTCTCCAGACGCACAGCTCAACGCTCAAACGCAACCCCCCGATGTCATCTTCAATCACAATGTTTTACTGTAGACATGGTCTGATGCCAATTTGGTAGACATCACCCAACCCTAGTTTTAACATTCTAAGGACATGAATGGATCATTTTTGTCTAAAAATAGAAAAATAATTGTGATGTTCACAATGTTGCTTAATTTGGTCGCCCACAATATCTTCTCAAGTATATAGTGAACAAACAATATATCAGCCAGCCCTAGCCAATTCCATATCCCATTTTTATAGGTCACAAGCAAGAGATAGGGGAGAAAAGGAGACAGACTAAAGAAATGAACTCATGGTTTCTAACTTCCTGACCAGTGCTGTCATCAAAAGTGCTGTGAAAGAGATGCACTCTGGACTGCACAGGAAGTGGAAGAGGGGCTGGACATAAACAACAGTGCTGTTTGGGAATCCAAAGAAGTCTAACAGGGTTAATTACAAGGCAAGCATATCAGAGGATGAAAATAAAATGGCTAGAGCATTACTAAACACTGTCTGTGCCACAAAGTACTCATTAGCCGTATATATGTGGCCCATGTGTCTGGCCAGAGGTTTAATGGAGATGAAGAGCACATTATGGCACGTATGGTTCTGTGTTTGGAGAGTGAACAGTACTACCTTCTGAGCAACCTCTTTACAACAACATTCACAGCAACCAGGGAGACACGTAAGGTGTCGCATGCAGAATCACGCTGTCAAATTCATGGTCATTCAATTTTAGTATTCATCTAGACTTTAAAATTGCTATACAACAGGTGTGGTGCAATGGCAGGTGATGGAGTCAGTCTTTCAATTGCTTTCACATCCTGTGAAGAGGTGGGAAATCAAGGGGGCAGAAATCAATGTCTGCCGTACATTACTTTGAAATGATGCGTGTCTCCAGGCTGATTAGTGTCCCAACCCTGCTAGATAAAGTGCCACCGCATGATCAATACTCTAATAAAGACAAGCCATGGCTGTCGTCTCAGGCAAGATTGCCTCTATGACCCAATGAACTCATTGTGAGGGCGCATCCTGAACATAACCCGCCAGTTAAGTGTAAAATGAGTGGTCAATCAGATGCCTCAGGTTCAGTTTAACACAGATTACACTAATCTCTACATAAATGGTTCAAATTACTGATATTAAATTGGGTGAAATTCATATTTTTTAATATTTAATTTAAAGATAAATACCCACACATTTGCTACTTTGGTTTACATCCAAAAGCCAGCAGCCATACCTTAAATACATGAGGAAATGTAGTGTCAATCTGCCATGCTGATAGCACATCACGTGGCGAGTTACTACTGTAGGTCCTGTAGGTTCACATGCTGACAGTCATTAGCAGGTGCTGCCTTTATGTTCTGGCAGATTTATTGATGAGAATTTCATCCAACACCTGCATTTTTGTCTCATTTTCATGTCGAGTTATAAAGCTTAAGCCCTGTCTACAGTTTATAGCGTAGTATGTTATGTACAGCGAGGAGCACTGCATTACGGGCGGTAAAGCCCTGAACTCATAAATAAAAGCAGGAGTGGGAACACATCACACTTGCTACATTGCAGCAGGACTGCAGGTGCCCCCTGTCCACTCAGACCAGCAAATGAAGCATGGAAAAGGTCACTGTGACTACCTGTGACATACCAGCCCAAAAAGACCAATACATTTCCTTTCCATTGCAGGGCATTGGACTAGAATTTCTAGAATTGGATAGTTTTTTAATGTACCAGGACATCATAAAAAAAATCATCTGGTCTTTAAAAGGTTTTAAAATTAGGTAAATACAACCTAGCCAAAATGGAGAAGCCATGTGTTATAATCTAAGTAAACCCTTTGATTTAATAGCCTGAAGAACCACCTTTAGCATCCATAACTTGAAGTAGTCATTTTCTGCATGACGTTATTATCAGTCTCTCAAATTTTGCAGGAATTTTGGCCCACTATTCTTTGCTATGTTGCTTCAATTCATTGAGGTTTGTGTGTATCTGCTTATGCACAGCTCTCTGAAGGTTCCGCCACAGCATTTCAATCTGGTTGAGGTCTGGACTTTGACTGGGCCAGAGTAACACCTTGATTATTTTCTTTTTCAACCATTCTGTTGTAGATTCTCTAATGTGCTTAGGATCATTGTCCCTTGCGATAAGCCATGCCGCCATGTTCTTTTCAGAGATTAGAGGCTTTCTCCTGGCAACCCTTCCAAATTAGCCATACTTGTTTGGTCTTTTTCTAATTGTATTCTCATGAACTTTAACATTTAACATGCAAACTGAGGCCTGTAGAGTCTGAGATGTCACTCTTGGGTTTTTTGCAGTTTCTCTGAGCAGTGCACGGTTTGACCTTGAGGTGAATTTGCTGGGACGTTCTCTCCTGGGAAGATTGACAACTGTCTTGAATGTTTTCCACTTGTGAAATGTCTTCCTCACTGTAGAATGATGGACTACAAATTGTTTGGAAATGGGCTTGTAACCCTTCCCAGATAGATAGCAGCAACAATTGCTTCTCTAAGATCATTGCTGATGTCTTTGCTCCTTGGTATCTGAATGCTTCAGACCAGCAAACTGCCAAAACTTCTGCTTTTATAGAGGTGATCACACTTTCTGATGATCATTTAATCAAAAGACATTTGATTTGCAGCACCAGACTGCTACTTACCCTCTTAATGGAAGTAGTAAGAGTGTACTTAGTTTGTTACACATGGTTTCTCCATTTTGGCTTTATTTAGGTTAAATAAGTAATAATAGCACAGAGTAATATGTCATGTGTTGTTGTTCATCAGAGGTCGTATTTACCTAATTTTTAGACCTGCCAAGGACCAGATAATCTTTTATTATATCCTGATATGTAAAACCATAGAATTCAAAAGGGTGTACTTTCTTTTTCACAAGACATTTTATATATACACACACACACACACACACACACACACACACATATATATATATACACACACACACACACACACACGTTATTGTAACATATATTATTATATAGGTATGCCACACTCCAAAGGATTATTCTGTAATGTAGACACTGTAGTAAAGTCTGAGCAGTACTGAGTGTGACTTTCCCTCTAGCAAGGCTCAAAACGTCAGAGATGATCTCTGAAAAACGATGCTAACACACACACACACACACACACACACACACACACACAAACAAACACACACAAACAGAAAGTACGCACAGGTGGTTGCAGGGCAAGGTAAATTCGTGATTGATTCACATCATTTCAAAAAGGTCAGTCCAAAAGCAAAACTGGAAATGAAATGGGTAGTTTTATGATGTTTTGGGGAGCCCAGATATAGGATAGCCATGGCTGTGGCCACAAGTATTATTTCAGGTCATTTCATTCTCACGCAGCAAGATGGAAGCTAATGTCGGTACTAAAGCACTAGTGCGTGCAGGACTTCACAGCAAAGAGAAATTAGTTTAGCTTCTCACTGTCTCTTAGGCAAAGTGAGGATTCATTCAAAATGCTCTTGACTCTGATAACTAAGAAAAAAAACGTTATACTACTAACCTTTTGGGCTAATGACTTCATAAAGATGTGTGGGCCTGTAACGCAAGACAGCCAATAAAACAAAAAAAGTTTCCTGCTACAAGTGTCCTTCACACTAGTATGTCACTCTACTAGTGCAGGGCTATATGACCAAAACATTTATATCACTGTATTTTTCAAAATTATACCGGTTTCGCGGTATATGACAGTATTCCCCCCAACCAATGGCTGTACACTTGTTATTGCGGTGCAATGTGGGATTGAATGAGTGCACTCAATAACGTCCACTATGGTTTCGGACACCACTACAAATGGCTGTCCCCTCAAATAATGCTCTATTTTAGGGTATAGGGGGCGATTTCGGATTCAGACCCAGGCTGTAATGCGATCTCAGCTGTGTCCTCACAACAGTGCAACAGTGAAACGGGACCCCTCTCAAACAGTGTCGCGCTGCGCCACGTTCCGAACATTGTGTAGGCGACATATACCGGTATTGCGGTACAATCAAAATTCATATCATAACAAAAATAAACACCAGTATTCAGTATGAACCGTTTTGTGTTGTACAA
Source organism: Romanogobio albipinnatus (assembly GCA_023566225.1). Lineage (NCBI taxonomy): Eukaryota > Metazoa > Chordata > Actinopteri > Cypriniformes > Gobionidae > Romanogobio > Romanogobio albipinnatus. The sequence continues at coordinate 45,126,227 of CM042245.1, read as the reverse complement.
GTGTTGTAAATCTGTTTTGAAATAAGTTGTTTTTCCAAGTAACACTTTCCGAGTGATATCAAATTGTGTGTACGTGTTTTTACTGTACCAAACGTTATCCTGTAACTTAATGAAACAAAAGGGTAACAATAAAGCACCACTTTAATTTACAGCCTGCAGATGTCACAAAGTTGCACTAGTTTTACTTGCCTTGAAACCCGGAAGCCCAAACAGTGCACTTTTGCTATCAAAAATAAATAAATACTGTACTATAAATGCACTATGTATCACATAATTTAAAAAAAGCAGTGCATGTTCTCGCTAAATTGTTCCAAAATGTAAGACTTTTGCCTATAATAGTAGAATAAGTTACCCTTTAGTTCTAAAATACTTACAGTATAAATAATTTGTTAATGTTCCTGCTTGTTACCCCTTTATTTCCCAATCTTTACATATTGTTCCCTCATACCTACAAGTACATACTTTTTAGGTACACTATAATTACAGAAAGTTATGCTTGTAAATTTGTTTTACTTACACAGTACTTTCCGGACTGTAATCTAAAGCATTACACCTCTTTCTTTTATAGAGAAGTTGATTATTTTGATCAGTTGACTAATAGTATAATCAGTCCTAATAATATATAAAGTCATACTGTTTGGTTTGTAACAAAGACAATCTTTCCAAGTACCCTCTGGTTGGCCATTGTTGTTTTAGCAGGCTGTTGATCTGTACCATTCACCCAAGCAAGGACAATTATGACCGATAAGTCCCATCTGCACATCCATCCATCATCACCGGGACGATTTGTTCTCTACTGCTGTAAATTAAAAACTCTGGTTTATGTGATGTAGCTGCTGGCAAAGTGAGCCGGGAGAGGCACTGCTCGTCATTAAGCATAATTAAGCTGCCAACCTTGTCACCCTTGACTGCGGACGCATGGTCAAACTCCGCCGAAGCTTCAATTCAAATCATGGCCCTCGTTCGGCTCTGTCACCTGTGCTCGATCAGAACAAGATGCAAATAACCCTTCAATTCCACATCATGTTCGTTAAGGTCAGAGGAGGTCTTTGATGCTTAATTACGCTTTTGCAGCTCATCTGTAGAGATGTGCCATGTCTGCACTGTTTGAATGCAGAAAGAGACCACATTGTGTGTGACTGCTTTACTAATAACACAATTTTTTCCTTCTGTCAAGACAAGAGGAGGAATATGTTACCTTAAGCTCACCCCTCACCTCTGAAACAATGGTTAGAACTTAATCTTTTTTCAGTGGATGGAAGGTATGAGATGAAGAGCTGAGCATGAGCATGTGGAAAGGACTTGCTGACATGGGTAATGCACCATTCAGAATTAAATTGGCAATGCCTTTATGTTCTAAACCGCACGCAGAGCTAAAAATGATAGAATTAAAAAATGAATTGTAATTCAAAAGTAATTGTATAACTGAACTATAGATTGAACAAACAACAGAATGAATGATAGACCTATACTGGTTCAATATTATATAGAATATAGCTGCAAGCAGCAATTATCAGGGCAAACTGCAAAAATTAGTAAAGACATTGAGACAATTTTAAGCAAAGAGGTTGAAAACCCATAAATACTTTGAGTTGTAGAGAGCCAATTTCATGTTTTAATTATAGCGCCACCAAGCAGAGCAGTCCCACCAGACTGCGCGTGCGTGTCCTCAGAGTGCCCCCATACATAAGCATGCAAAACAAACCATAAGGAGAAACCTAGCATGTTTGGTATCGTTGGACTCTGCAAGGATCTAAGGATATGACTCTCGAGAAAATAAATCAAACAAATGCAAAGTTATAAGCCTGTGAATATTTGATTTTACCACTAGGCGCTGGCTTGAAACTTCTCAGGCTCCCTCAAGACATTGTGCCGATGACCCACACCAAGTTACATAATGCACGTGTAATGCACTAAAGCATTCACGAAATACAGCATTTTACTACAAAATTCAAAATGGCCGACAGCCAAAATGGCCAATTTGAAAAATTGGAAATCATTCGATTCGGCATGTCACCAGAATCTAATGAGACAACTTATATGTTTTTTTTGGCAAACCGTTCAGAAGTTCAAAGCAAAACTAGTAGCCTCAGGTCATGCTTGTGATGATATGTACCAAGTTTTGTCAGAATACAATAAAGCTTTGCGGCGATACAGCCTTATGTCTATTATCGCAAACACTATGTAAAATTTGTTTGTGCGCCATTCAAAAACTCTTTGATGAATTGACTTGAATTCCATAACTTTTTGTTGGCATTATTGGAAAATGATCTGGTTAAATTTTTGTGCAAATCAGATAAACCATCTAGGAGGTTATTTTTTGCAGGAAAATTGGCCCTACCAAAAAATGACATAGGGTGCAATCGTCTTGGGCCAAAATAATTTTGTTTCTAGCCCTTATGGTTCAAAAGTTATTAGCACAAACGTGAGTGCAACTTTGGACAGTTGGTGGCGCTAGCCAAGTTGCTATGGTGACATTTCAGACTATCCTATATGTGTACCAAAATCTCACAACTTTTTACCATACGGTTCTATGGGCTGCCATAGACTTCCAGAGCAGAAGAAGATGGACAAAGACAGAATGGATGAACAATCAACAGACAGACAATTGAAATCACAAAATAGAACGCAACCAAATGCCCTCATTTCTGCCATACGTCCACAGATATTTGGTACCAATTTAAACCAAGCTCATGTCATTTCCCAATCTCACACCCACTCATTTCCCAACTCCACTCTGACCGTGCCAAGAAAACAGGCAAAATAAAAAATACATCAGTCAGGTCAAGGCATTTCCTAAGGTATCAGGCTGACTGGAGTCCTTGCCAAATCAAGTCAGCCATTCTGCTCCAGTGCACATTTGAGATTTTGTGCAAAGCCAAGAAGAAACCCGTGCAGACACTGTATAGTCTGACTGGAGTGACCGTCCCAAGACACTCTTTTAGACAAGGTCCCGGAACAGTGATGCCCTTCCCCCTCCCCTATCTACCAAACTCCAGTTCCGCATCAGTGGAGGAAAGCTTTGAAAATAAACAGATGGTGAGGAGAGAGTAAAAAAGAGACACACCATTATGTTATTCACTCACTTGGTTCTTCATCTTCATAGAAGGAAGGCACCGCTGATTCAGAAAGTATTTGGTATTCCCCTTAGCATGCGTCAGCCACCCAGCTGGAACAGAAAGAGTGGGGGGCAAAAAGGGAACTTCAACATGTGAAATTGATGTGCCGGGCATGCATCTGTTGGAACTGTCTGTTCTGACAGTGGGAATGAGGAAAGATTCACTGCCCACTGACTGTTCACTGGCCAAGGCAAGTAGTACCAAATGCAGTAGGGGTGGTACTGAAGTGGGGCAAAAAAAAACAGAGGGTACAACACAAACGAAGCCCAGGCTGACAAACACAAACTCCCTGGTGGTGCAAAGTGATGATGATGTCAGTCAGTCAACAGCAGAGAGCAATTTGTCATCGATGGCAAAAACAGCCCCACATGCTGCACGCCATTTCACCTTGATAACGGCCCAAATGGGATGTTCTGAACTCTCTAAAATAGCACTCAAAATAAATAACCTTCAACTTGACACAGACACAGAACAAGGACAACACAACAAAATGCATGATGTACATGCATGTGTTTAAGTCATGATCTGCCTGATCCCAGGCAAAACAAAACAAAAATCTACTGTCATCTCCTTTTGTGCATAAATGCAGAAGTGGAAATCAGGCCAATCTGCAACTTTTCAAATTTGAGAGACCATCTTTCACACTTGAAAGAAACAGTGGTAAAGCTAAAACATGCACATCTCTGATTTACTGTACATAGTTAAGAGTGGCACAAAGTAGTTTTTCCACATTTTATACCTAAACAAATAGTACTGTATTCTCACACTCACATGAGGGTTGGTCATATAGGATAGGATTGGATACCAATAACCTCTTTTGTGCAGTGACAAGAGTGTCTCACTAAGGTACTCTATGGCAGTGGTTCCCAAACTGGGGTATGTGAGGTGACAGAGGGGGTGTGCGAGTTTTGCCTTCCATTTAATTCTTCCCCAAGCATGCATTTCTAACAGGGACAATGACGTAAATACATGACATTCAAACAAAATACCACATCTTTTGCAGTCAAAACTGACTGCATCCATTTACACATGCATATAGGTGCATATAGGTTGTGTGCAGAGTCTGCTGCCTTAGCAAATCATGCTACGTTAAAGCCATTCTCTGCAATGTGCCTGTAGATTTAGCACTTACTAGCATGAAGAACAAATAGCCTGGCAAAGAAGGTTTGTAGAGATTGATTTAAGATTCAAACTCTTCGATACAAAACATTCCCTTTGTGAGTTTCATGTTTTTAATGTTGATATTATTATACGAGCAAGAATGCAAATCCAAATATCCAAACGATTGCAAATGTGACATTGATTTTATACAACAGTGCAACAAACAAAAGGGTACTATTAAGTGATGTTCATTTTAAACACATTATTGTCAGTATTTGCTCTATTTTGCAACAAAATAATAGTTCCAACAAAAGCCACAGCACAGCTGTGTTTTGTGAACGAATCTGCAGCTTTGAACGAATCGTTCATGAAAGTCTTTGATTCAATGATTCATTCATACATACAGACAGACAGACAGACAGACAGACAGACAGACACTTTCATTACTGAATGACTCACGCATTAAGACAGTGACCTAGTAGTATTTAAAATGAATCACTTTTCACATTTTTAACACCATTGCATATTTCTCTACTGAAATTTTTATTTATTATTAATGTTGTAAAGGTATTTATAAAGATTAAAAATGCACTGGAAAGTCAATTTAGGGGTCAAATATTGTCTCTTAATGGAAAAGGTGTGACTGGAAGAAGTGGAAGAGAGGGGTACGCAGAAGGTTGGTGAATGTCTCAAGGGGTACTCCACTCTAAAAGTTTGGGAACAACTGCTCTATGGTGTAGCCCAGTGGTTCCCAACCTGGGGTCCGCGCCCCCCCCTGAGGGAGAGTTTATATGCTTTGAGGTCAAACATGGATATGAAAAACATGACAAAAACATTTAATGATGCAAAAGATGCAAGCTTGCTCACACCAGCTGTGTAAGGTGTGGCAAAAATGAAAAGATCAGTAGCGGCTGCGTCTCTGAGCTCAATAATAACGCAGTGAAAAGGTATGCATGTTTCAAACTACTTTATTTAAAAAAATCCAGAATTCTTCCACTCTCTTCTGAACTCTTTCCCTCACACGGTAGAGTGCTCTCCCTCATTAGAACTTCAGGAGAAGGGTTGCCAGTAGTAGAGATGCACCGGTCTACCGACCATCAATCAGAACCGGGCAGTTCAGTTTTTTTGTTTTTATTTTGCCCGGTCTCTGTCCCGGACTTGCACACAAAATGCGTTGCAATCATTTCTCAAAATGTAATTTGTGTGGACAACATTAAATCAAGGCCAGAGACGGGACACGCTGAAGATGGACGCAAAGAGAAGAGCAGAGAAAATACTGTACCGGACAGAGCAAGCTCGCCGTTGTAATGCTTGGAATATTAGAAGAAAATTCTACACATTAAATTGGCTTATATGAATGTATTTCTGAAGGGAAATGACTGACTTCACACAATTTTGGATTACCTCTATATGATGCCTATGAAAGTAGTGTTTAAATAGACCACAGCGCTGGTGCTGCTTTGTTTCCAGAGGTAACCAAGGAAACTCTGGAAACAAGACCAATTTCTTTTGCAGTGTATAGTCAAAATATATAAAAATTCTTAAATCAAGATACATTTACTAGATACAGTAAGTAACAATGACAAGATATGTTTTCTTGTTTTCTGGAAAGCAAAATGATCTGGCAGATTGTTTCTGTCCCAAACAGAAACAAGATTATTTTCTTACCCCATTGGCAGATCATTTTGCTTGGTTTAAGCAAAAACTCACTTTACAGAAAAATATATTTTTTTACTTATGAATATAAAAAATAAAAGCATCTTGATTTAAGAATTTTTAGATATTTGAACTGGAAACAACACAAAAATACTAAGTAAGAAAAGCATTTTTTGCAATGTATTGCTGCTGTGGACAAAAGGTTGCAAACCACTGGTGTAGCCTATTCATGGAGATGAACAAGCAAGTGAAACAATACAATTTCCCTTTAAAATGTTTACATACAGAGGATCTGCAATAAGACAGCAACGTAGAACACAAACACACATCTATTCTTCTCTTAACTGTGTAATTTATAAATCTTTCACTTATAGAGACACAAACATCCGCTGCTAAAGCAAGCTTCAATCTTTCTTGGGTAAAACACGCCGTTTAATCTTCCAGCTGGCTGTCGGGTTAGTGAAATATGGCCTTCAAGATGAAAAGGTGACAGTCAATTAAAACATTGCCACCCGATTCATCACATCAAGGGGCATTGACTCGATTTATTCTATTCTGCTTCATCTAAAACCAATCAGGGGAATTTACCTACAGAGAGTCAATTTACAATGGGATTTCCATACCTCATCTCACCTTATTCACTGCAATGAAAACATCCAATCATTTCACAGCTGACGAGCTGATGCTGGGCTTGGCTTTTCCCTGAAGAACATGAATGACTACAGCATTCACACAGCCCATAGAATCCATAACGATTTCTGCGGCTCAGATCTATAGCCTAGAACCAAGGAGGTAGCAGTGCATCACAGACACATGCAGTCAATAAGGAATGATGCTGGTCACAGATATCTATGTTCTATATTCTGAAATACACATCTACTATAGAACTGCAACAGTGAAAAAAACAACTGAAGATTGCAAACAGATTTTCATCCCAATATTTCTATTATTGCTTTTCTTTTTCACCTACCTGCTGATGTCACTTGGCTAACCAATAGCCGTAATCTAGTATGGAATATAGACTTTTCATAATCCAAATGATTCGAGTTAAATCTTCTTGTTAAATATCCAGTTTTACTCAGAAACACATCATATTATGGGGTAACATGAGGTGTGAAATGCCAATTCACAGAGACAAACGAATATGCAAGGGACACATACTGGTGATCAGTGGAGCCGTCTGCTGAATTCGTGGAGTAGAGATTCGTGCAGGCCTACATACTGGTATTACAGTACAAGACTGTGTCTATATTCAGTCCAACGTGCAAACTGTCATTTCACAGGAATTTAAATATGTGGCTTAGTCAACTTTTCCACCTGATATTCCTTCTGCTCTCTCTTACTCCTTTTGGAGATTTAAACATAATCTGCTCAGGATTTTTCCTGAGAGAGTCGCAGTCAAACGAAAATGAATCTGCAGAGATTTGCAGCTTTGACTCATGGGGTAGAAAACTGAGGGCTGGTGGTTGGTGAGTCAATGAAGTGAGGACATGAAACACCTCTCCATGGCTTGTGTATTTCCTGTCTGATTTTTTTTAGCTCTGTGATCTATCGACAGGTGTTGTGCGGAGCCTCTGAAATCTTCGGAAAAAACCAAAAAGATTTGAAGCAGCAAGACATTGAGGGACTGCTTTCATAAATAACTGAAACAGCTTCGAACATTCAGCCACAAAGGCTGAAAAAATGTGGGGGTTTAAAAGTTTGAAATTGATATTAAACATAACATAACAGTACTTTATTGTACTCATTTAGATTTACTAATTTGGTCTCAGACCTTGGGACCCCACTGATCATGCTATATCTCTGAGGGTCTTTCATTTATGGCTCTGCTACATATTGCATTATACCCCTTTATCACCATAAAAAAAATTATTTAGCAACAATAAAAGTCTGCATGTCTCTGTGGCAGTCATGTGACTCCTTATCAGCTTTCTCTTTTAAAAGAAGCTCTCGTTACCATTCCAAATCTATTCTGCACTAATCTCCCTTTTTTTTAAAAAGGCTCTAATTAATATGTATGGTGTTTAGCAACCTTGTTATTCCACCTCATTTTTGTCTCTTCTATTTAACAGTGGAGTCCCACCAGTGGAAAGAAGGAAAGAGCTATGAAAGAAGTGCAGAACTGCTACAAGAGCCATAAATCTTCAATCTTCAAGAGTTGGCATTACATAAGCATATTGAGATTGCCTTGCTTTCCTGTTGCAACATTGCAACAATTAGCATGAGTGACATTATCCTGAGGTCGTGAGGTGCCATTGTACGTGTAGATTTTTTCAAAGACGAGGGCGTCACTAGAGATTTAAGTGTCTTCTGACTATACCCAGTCTGCTTTTTGAAATATTTCAAAAATAATGAAGACCTCAAAAGATGCTATATCCTGCTCGATGGCAGAGAAAAGTGGGGGGCGTAGGACAAGAATAATTGGTGAATGCTGGCACAATAATGTGAGGAGAGACATGATTATTACTGCAACCTGTCCACAATGATGCAGATCGAAATTTAAATGGGACGCCCAGCGCACTCAAAGTGCTAGATGAAGGTGCGTCCTGAGGGCCAAAACTGTTCATTGCCGTTGTAGTTTAAGATCATTATTTTGTATCAAGACTGAAGTTAGAGTGAAGGGGAAATAGCACTTCCCTTCTGGTGCTGTTTGCATTTTGTGAAGATAAGATGAGCACAGATTGGAGGAGTGAAAATTATGTCTGGGGGGGGGTTGACAAATATACCACTGTCAATCATTCTTTCCAAACATTCTTGCGATATGGATGGATGGACCAACTCTTTATTAATCTCATATGGGAAATTGCTGTTTCTGAAAAATCACAGACATTATTTTCAATCCCAAAACAAACATGCCAGATGAAGTTAGAGCGTGACCAAGGTCTGGCTCACTACATCCTGTGCCTTTTAAACACAGGTAACAAAAAAAAAACTTGCTGGTTTTTGCACAGCCAAGCCTATTGCTTTCCTGCTGATCTGGCCCCTACAGTATGCGGCAAACTTCTTCACTGGGTTGTCTCACAAAAACACCATACATCAACCATGACAGCAGCATACAACACACACACACACACGAACACGTTTACGACTAGGGGAAATATTTGCACAGGTTGAATATGATAATACAAGAAAGCAGCGCAAAACAGAGCAGGTGGTGACTCATTCCAATGTTTTATGGAAAGCTGGATTTTTCTCTTGCGCACTCCATCCTACACGAGCATCTTCTTGAAACTAAACGGTTCGTGTCATTTTCTCAGCATCTGTGGAGTAAGGCAGATCATCATATATCATATTATCATCACATTCCGTATTATAACAGCTCCAGCGGGGTCACTAACCTGACCGTTTTCTCATTATTCGGAGGCGTGCAGCGGATGGCAAAGTAGTTAAGGGTCAGTCTCTAGAGATATGTATAAAAAGGAATGATTACTGCTCACTCTGGTGCTTGCAAAAATGAAATATAGACGGAAACCAAGTACCTTTAATGCCACTCAGACAAGTCAGCAGCCCTCTTGATGATAAAATGTATCACAGCTTTCCCCATTCAAATATATCAATCTTGAATAAAGAAGACAAAATATCCTATAACTACTCACATATTTAAAAGTGTATGTTTTTAGTTTTAGTTTTTTTTTTTTTGTCTGACAACAATGGCACCATATATTTTGCCACAATTTCGAAGATGATGTGGCAAAATACTTTTAGGACAATTTCACAATTGTTAAGGTACTGAAAGACTATCTTAAACCAATATGAAGCCTGTGGTGTTTTATGCTGGGTAGCTGTTGATCTAGCTAGCAGATCTACAATAGCAATCCACCAAACCGGTTTCCACATACAGACTAGTCTGACCTCTGAAAGGAGAATGACTTCTCTTCTGAAATGACCCTCTGCATAATTCATCGCTCTGGGGCTGATGCACACCCCTGAAAATGGAGGAAAACACAAAGCTCTACACTAGACTTGTTCTGACCCAGTTTGACACACGAATGACATCAAGCTCAAGCTGTTGGTTTAGAGAGCTGCAGGTGCACAGATTGGGCTCTGTGACAGTCAGAAAGTGTTGTTTTCCAGCAAGCAGGTATTCCCGGTCCTTTCCCTCAGCTGGAGAGATAGAGCAGTCAAGAGAGGACTGAGCCAGCAGCGTCCGCACTTCCTGTCTGATAACTCTGCCATATTCAAACAGAGCACAAAGCTGGCAAGGTTTCACAGTTTCCCAGTGTGTAACAGAATATTTCAAACCAGCAAAGGCTGGTCGCTCACCCATAATACTATAATCGGAGAGTAAATTTATCTTCCTGTCCTCCACGTTCCCAAAAAAAATCTGCTCTGAGATTAATAATCTTCAGATGATTAATTTACATATGAATCATTTACACTTCAGGGACTTAAATGTGCAGATGGGAAATTCCTATTATGCAGTTACTTTGAGGGTCTGGAACTTGTGTTGTATTTAAAGCCACAATATGTAATTTTTTGCCGCTAGAGGTCGCTTATTCAAAACAAAGGCATAGCTTGATTTGGCAGAGCTTTTATTATGCCGCAGATGACCGTTTCCGATTCTTCCGGTCATGTGTTTGTGAGGTAATGCAGCGCTGTTTTATCATATTAGATACATCTGACTGTGTTGAAAGTTATGTTATAATGCTACTCTGTGAGTTCGCTCGGCAGCTACTATGAGACACTTGTTGCTCACTGCAGTAAGCTAGATCGATATTAGTCATGGTGAAAACATGGTACTCGCGGTAAATCAAGAAAATGTGATTTAAGCAATAAGACTAACTGTGTTGAGCTATACAACAATTATTAGTTTTCTGTCGATGAATGTATCCAAACAGTTGTTCATCTGTCTAATAAAACACATACCCCCGGTTTCACAGACAATGCTTAAACTAATCCTAGACTAAAATGCATGTTTGAGCTATTTTAACTGAAAGAATCTTGCACTGACAAATCTTAAAATATGTCAGTGGCATTGTTTTTTCTCAAGATACACACCAGTAATGTTTTTTTCATGGGGACGTTTATAAAAGTTACTTAAATGTCCTAATTGAACTAAGGCCTAATCCTGGCTTAGTCTAAGCCCTGTCTGTGAAACCGGGCCATAATATTTTAAAGCGTCTTTGGTGTTTCCATGGTTTCTACAAAAAAACGGAAATCGAGGGTAACGCAGGTATGATGTCACTGATAGGCAATGCACAGACATGGTCCATGTCCTGGTTAAAATAGCTTATTTCTCTGGATTTAAACATTTGTGATAATATAAGTAGTACACAAGTCAACACAATATATAACATTGTTCTAGTGGTTGTTGGATATTTTAATCCAAAAATTGTGCCTTTAAAGTATTTCTATAAAGCAATCTTTCACTGAAAAATGAACAGTCAACAATTACTCATCCTCACTGTCAATGGACAGCCATTCACACTGGTAATCTCCAAATAAAGGCACAAAAGAAAAAGAAAAACATGATTTTGTGATGTACATGGGTTAAAATAGTCATATCGTAATTTAGCTCACATATAAAGAGGAAATTAAAACTTAAAAAGTGCAGTGGATGAAGATCGACTCAAAAAGATTTCAAAACAGTCCTATGTGATTCATGCTAAAAAATGGTGTACTGGGAAATATTAAGCTTCTGATGTGCCTGAACGCAGAAGATCAGAGGCTTTAAAAGAGGTCTTTGAAACAAACTAATTAAAACAGATCGGAAGTTACAAAAAGAGTCATTAGCAATCATTTCTGTGCGGGCTGGAGCCAAACACACTATGATGAACCGCACATATCATCACCCAGAACTACCTTTGACAGGTAATCGCCATAAGAATAAAAATAAAATAAAAAACACATTTCCATCCTGGCTGGATAATGACAATGATTTTAACTATAGATTACAGCACTACAGTGATCCTGTAATAACTAGCATCATGTAATAACTAGGCCTATTATGTAATAACTAGGCCTAATCACTAAGTTGTTATTATTGCACACTGTCAATTACAATACTGCCACCCAAATAAAGATATTCAAAACTATTTGCATTTCTCTATGATTTATCATGTTTAAGTCAGGGATTCATTGATAAAAAAAAATGACTCCAAATTAAATTTTCTAAAGCTGTATGCGTATCAAGATAAAACTGCAAGCGATGCTAACAAAAAAAAAACTAAATTCTTACTCACCATTACTTGCATGACATTTAATCGTCAGCAAAATTTCATGATTAGACGTAGACAATATTGCATCCAATTTCTGTTTAAGACGTTATGAAGTGAGCACCTCAAATATAATTAAATCTATCTTAAAGTCATCTCTCTCTTTCTCTGCACCACAGCTGCTATCTATAAATGACTGCTATTTCAAGGGCTTTCATTCATCAATTTAGAACCTACAGGCTCAGAACAAAGCACTCAAATCGCTGACGACACTTAATACATTGCCAATGCAGGGCACATCAAGATGTCGTCATCGCCAGAGAGAATTTTATGCACCAGTTGGACAGTCATGGGTGTGATTATTAGCCCTAATGAGAGCCATCCAGAGTGGTACATGTGCTCCAGATTGCAACACTGCATTGCGGGATGTAAATTATTCTCTGTGACAAAAAGAGCAAATTAGAATCCATTACGGAGGCCGCAGAATACTAAGCAAAAGAATTACAAATGGGATAGAAGCATTCATTAATCCCCAGCCTCGTGCTCTTTTGGGGAAGTGATTGATTGCTTTATCAACCCCTTTGACCCCGTCTGCATGATGATTCTGCTGTCTATATCCGCTACTGTCAAACTGTAGAAAATATTTCAAAATTCACACAGTGGACCACATTAAACATGGGGTGCATCACAAAATAGATTTCACAGAGTATTAAGCCTTATTTATTGAAAGTTCATATATAGGGAGAATATGTAGCCTATATATGTTTAGTCTTCAGGCCACTACAATTGCCACAGGGAGCAGGTTATTGCAGATTACCTCAGCACAAGAAAAAGTTCAAATCAAATAAACATGGTCAGTTTATGTATAGCATAACATAAAATTTTGTTTTCAAATATCATCTTTAGGACTGACCTTCTACACTGTCATCTTCTGCCGAGTTCACACTGCATGATTTTCAAAGTAGTCAGATCATTGTTCTTTTCACACTGCGTGACTATCTGGGGTAGCACTCAGTTTCTGCTGTGTTCACACTGCACGGTGGATCGGCGACAGGGGGTTTCACACTGCATGACTTTACAATAGGAAGAATCGGTGACTACTCTGTCTGGTCCGCAAACTATGTTTAACAAGCAAACACACGCGAAAAACAATGCGAGATCACTCATGCCGGAGAACCGGAGTTCTCGCAGGAGGGAATTGTTTTTAAAAATGATAATGGGAAATGGTTGGGGAGAGACTGGGAGCACGGATTTGTGCAAAGAGAGTTGGAGGTAAATAAATAATTTAGCAGTGTGCTGCTGTTGCGGCTGGTCAAACAAATGTCTGTGCTTTGTTTCTGTTTGATAGAATTGTAAATATATCTATTAAAATATTGATATTCTGGTCAAGAACTCCATCCCGAATTTCCCAATACCCTGTCTCTTGCTCTCTCATTGGCTGTAGGTCATCACCAATGAAATCTTCAGTCACATTTCACACCGCTAGGCCTGTCACGATAACTACTTTATGTTTCGCGATATATCTTCCCAGAAATAATTGCGATAAACAATATTATTGTCATTTTAAGACCATTTTATGCCACTGAATATATAACCCTAATATAACAGCATGATGCAAGTAGACCTACACACTTTCAAATGACAACCTTTTAATTCTTTAGATCATGGAAATTGAGGGTAAAAAATATATTATCCTAAAAATGGAATAAATAGTAAATAAACATTTTCCCTTGTGAAACGGCTTTAACACTCGTCATTCTGCATTGACATGTATATGTGCACCGGAACAGGGGATTGCGGCTTTGAAATCGAGTCCATTTGGGCTTATTCTCCCAAACTGACAGTAGTTGTCAGGAAAACACTATAACGCCTCAAATGGCGCCTTTTTTTAACCTGTCGATAACCACTCTGTGTATGAAGGAACTGCCCGAGAACCACTTTCACCTCCGTCACGGAAAACATACAAGATGATAGCAGAATCAAATAAAATGTTGGTGACATTCATTATCATGTAAACATAATGGGCGATATATTGCATCGCAAAAAATTATTGAGGTCATGTACATATATTGTGCGATATATTGATTAATGCGACAGGCCTACACACAGCAGGATTTTGAATCGCCGACAGATCCAGAGATGTTTGCATGCCAAATGTCTCACGAGCATCTGAGATTCTCTCGGATCGCATCTTTGATAATTCACACTGCCTCATTGTCACTCGCATGAACGAACACCGATTTGACTATGATTGCAGGCATTTGTCCACGTTTTCGCAAAAATCAGAAATCAGAATCAGAAATCAGAAAGAGCTTTATTGCCAAGTGTGCTTGCACACACAAGGAATTTTTCTTGGTGCTGAAGCTTCCAGTGCACATATACAATACAAACACAACAAGAACATAGTAATACAAATTCTAAGAATAAAAATATGAAAAATAGTATAAAAAATATAAGATCACAGTTACGTTTAGTCAGAATAAACATTTACAGATTATGAACATATTTACAGTATTTGAGTAGTATGAATATATAAACATAAATAATCTCCTGAGTTTAAAAGATTTCACTAAACAGTCAGAGTATTGCACTTTGGGGGGTGTATTTTACTGTTCAAGAGGGAAATGGCCTGTGGGATGAAACTGTTCCTGTGCCTAGATGTTCTAGTGGCCAGTGATCGGAGTCGCCGTCCTGATGGTAACAGTTCAAACAGGTGGTGTCCAGGGTGAGTGGAGTCTGTGATAATTTTCCTTGCTCTCTTGCTCACTCTGGAAGAGTACAGGTCCTGGAGGGTTGGCAGGGGAGCACCAATAATCCTCTACGCAGTCCAAATTGTGCGTTGTAGTCTCTTGATGTCAGATTTGGTAGCTGAACCAAACCAGACAGTGATGGGAGTGCATAAGACAGACTCAATGACAGCCGAGTAGAAATGAATCAGTAGCTCCTGTGGGAGGTTGAACTTCCTCAGCTGATGAAGGAAGTACAGTCTCTGCTGGGCCATTTTCACAATGGACTCTCAGGTCCTGAGAGATGGTAGTGCCCAGGAACCTGAATGACTTCACTGCTTCCACAGTGCTGTTCATGATGGTGAGTGGGGGGAGAGCTGGGCTGTTCCTCCTGAAGTCCACTATCATCTCCACCGTTTTGAGCGTGTTGAGCTCAAGGTTGTTATAACTGCACCAGACAGCCAGCTGTTCAACCTCCAGTCTGTAAGCAGACTCGTCACCGTTTTGGATGAGGCCAATGACAGTGGTGTCATCTACATATTTCAGGAGCTTCACAGAGGGGTCTTTAGAAGAGCAGTCATTGGTGTACAGGGAGAAGAGCAGCAGGGAGAGAACACACCCCTGGGGGGGCGCCAGTGCTGGTAGGGAGAGTCCTGGATGTGAGTTTCCCCAGTCTCACGAGCTGTTGCCGGTCTGTCAGGAAGCTGGAGATCCACTGACAGATTGAGGATGGCATGGAGAGCTGGGTCAGTATAGCTGAGAAAAGATCAGGCATGATGGTATTGAAGGCCGAACTGAAGTCCACGAATAAGATCCTTGCATAAGTCCCAGGTCTGTCGAGATGTTGCAGGATATAATGCAGTCCCATGTTGACTGCATCATCCACAGACCTGTTTGCTCTGTAGGCAAATTGAAGAGGATCCAGCAAGGGTCCAGTGATGTCCTTCAGGTGGGCCAGAACCAGTCTTTCAAACGACTTCATGACCACAGAGGTGAGAGCGACAGGTATGCAGTCATTAAGTCCAGTGATTTTGGGTTTTTTGGGGACAGGAATGATAGTGGAGTGTTTGAAGCAGCAGGGAACTTCACACTGCTCCAATTATCTGTTGAAGATCTGTTGAAGACTGGGGCCAGTTGGTCAGCGCAGGCTTTCAAACAGGCAGATGAGATGCCGTCTGGGTCTGAAGCTTTCCTAGTCTTCTGTTTTTTGAAGACTCGGCTCACGTCCTCCACACAGGCCTTAAGCTCGGGTTGGATGACAGGAGAGGGGGGGGGGGGTGCAGGAGGTGATGGGGGACGTGTGAATTGCAGATCAGAGCGGGTGTGTGGTGTGAGACTGGGCTTTTCAAATCTGCAGTAAAAAACATTCAGCTCATCGGCCAGTTGTTGATTCTCAGCAGATCGGGGGGATGGCGACTTGTAATTGGCGATATTCTTCAAGCCTGTCCAAACTGAAGCTGGGTTGTTGGAAGAAAACTGGTTTCTCAACTTTTCAGAGTAGCTTCTTTTAGCAACTCCGATCTCCTTTGTCAGTCTGTTTCTGGCGTGGTTATACAAGCTTTTATCCCCACTTCTTTAAGCATCCTCTTTGGCATGACGAAGCTGTTTGAGTTTCCCAGTAAACCATGGTTTATCATTAGTGAATGATAAGAATGTCCTGGTAGGAATGCATGTATCCTCACAGAAACTGATGTATGATGTTACAGTCTCTATTAGCTCATTCAGATCGGTGGTAGCAGCTTCAAAAACAGTCCAATCAGTGCAATCGAAGCAGGTTTGTAAGTCCAGCTCTGCTTCATTGGTCCATCTTTTTACAGTCTTTATTACAGGTTTAGCTGATTTCAGTTTCTGCCTGTAGGTCGGTATAAGATGAACCACACAGTGATCAGAGAGCCCCAAAGCTGCCCGTGGGAAGGACTGATATGCATTCCTTATTGTGGTGTAACAGTGGTCCAGTATATTACTGTCTCTGGTGGGACATGTATTTTGGCAGTTCACGGGAGAGATTTGCTTTATTAAAATCTCCAAGAATGATTAAAAGAGAGTCTGGGTACCTTTGTTCAGTCTCAGCTATTTGTTCAGCCAGCTGTATTGGCGCCGCGCTCACACACGCGTCTGGAGGGATGTACACATTCACGAGAATGAACGAGGAAAACTCCCGCGGCGAGTAGAAGGGTTTACAGTTTATGAAGTGCGCCTCTAGATTAGGAGAGCACATCTTCAGCGTTGTTACATCTGAACACCAACTTTCGTTAATGTAGAAACACAATCCACCACCTCTCGTTTTCCCTGTTAGTTCCACGATGCGATCCGCTCGGAACAGCTGGAAGCCTGGCAGATATAGTGCGTTGTCCGGGATGGCTTCACTCAGCCAGGTTTCAGTGAAGCACAGTGCAGCAGAGTTTGAAAAATCTTTGTTAATGCGGGTGAGGAGAAGAAGTTTGTCTGTTTTGTTAGGAAGGGATCGGAGATTCGTAAGATGAATACCAGGGAGTGCAGAGTGAAAGCCGCGCGCGCAGAGTTTAACCAGCGCACCGGCTCGCTTTCCACGTCTGCGTCTGGCCGCGTGTTTTAAAGACACAGCTGCGGCTCCGACGAGGATGTCAAACAAAACATCTGAATAATCAAAACCTGCAGAAATGTTGTCTGGTGTGTGTTTCCTAATGTCCAGTAGTTCGTCTTTGGTGAAACCATCGGAAAATAATCGGAAAAGAATGACTAAATGCAGAACAAACGAACAAAAACAACACAATAGCTGAAGAGCTCCATACCAAGGCTGCCATCTGCGGCGCCGACCATTTTAAAAATCAATCATGATGATTACTATCTTCAGGCGGCTCATGACGTTATGAAAATATTAGTGTATTGGAATGCTCAGATAAGATGCCGTACAATTAGAACAGCCTTCAGTCTGTGCCGCACTGACTTCTTTGCTCGCTTTCATCACTTCGCTTTTATTCTCATACACCGACTCCTTTGCTTGACTAAACAGCCAATCAGAGTTTTCCTTCTCACTGACGCTGAATAAACATGCTGAATTGCCAACGACGTGAGCCAACATGTGGAACAACTAGCAAAAACTAGCTCAACAAACACTCACCGATGGCCGACCAGTGAGCTTGGTGAGTCACGGCCCTTACAAGTGCTGAAATCTGATCAGTTTGCTCCATGTAGGTCAATAGTTCATCTACATTGGTTGCTAAAGTAATGATGTAAGAGTTACAGTACCACAACACCAAGAGATTCTCAAACAGAGTTTGAAATGGAAAACTGAAATTTTACTTCTGCTCACGTCCATCATGATTTTTCAACGTGGTTTTGAATAAGGCATGTGAGAGGACATAAATTATCAAAATATTTAGGATTCATGCATACACTCACTGTATGCAACTGCTGACTTGCAACATCCACTATATAGTGAATGAGTGAGTATTTCCACTCACTCTTTCCTCATTTAGCAAAATTAATGTAAATGGACACATTCCAGGCCATATTTTCACACGTTACATGCGTGTTGAAATCCAATCTGATAGTTATTACTGAGAACATTTGGGTATGTTTCGGAATTCATTTCCTTTTTACCTATTTGCCACTTTTACTGAGAGGAGAGCAGAAAGAGGACAGGTAATGAAAGAAAAAAAGATGAAAGGTTAGAATCAGGAAATGTAGCAAGGCAGATGCAAACTTGCATCACCCACAAGGACTACATTTGTTGGAGTATGTGTGCTTACTGCTAGGCTAAGTCAAACAGGGAAATTAACAGTTAACCAAATTTCTAAAGAGTAGCATGTACTTATAGGATAATGATAGCTGGTTCTGAATAAAACCATTATCAGTTTAAAACATTTTTTAAAAGATGTTTGCAAAAAGAAAGACTTCTCCAGGGGTTTCCATCTAATAAAGAAGCATACACTCTGGTATCTCAAAGCACCTTCTAAATGTCTTTGATAAAATATGAAGCAAGTACAGTTGTAACAGTGGATCTGTTTTTTTTTTTTTGGGGGGGGGTCCTTTTTGACGTGTGTGTGTGTGTGTGTGTGTGTGTGTGTGTGTGTGTGTGTCTTATTTTAATAAGTTTAATAAGTAAGAAACTTATGTTACAGCTAAAAATGAGGAGGCTAAAAAAAAGCACACTTTAAAAATAATCCTGTATAGTTATAATTAAAATTCTTATCTTTTAATGAAAGTAAAACCATTGACAAAGAGAATCCTCTCAGAAACTGCTCTTGATAGACCCTTAATATAATTGTTCTGTCAATAACCTTTTGTATAAGATTCAAATTTAAACCTGCATTGAATAGAAGATTAAGTTACGTGCAATTCATCGCTATATCACTTTCCGCGTCACTGCGGTTTCATTGAATAACCAAGCACAAGTAAAAAGGCAGCCTTCCACAAGTGACAAAAATTGGCAAACGACTCCCCATATTTCCTCTTGCTCTCTGCTGCATACTCAATACAAACCCATAATACTCAGGTATGACAGATACAAAATTGAACTGAAGTGCGAATCTGACTCAAAGATACATTAAGAGGGTGCCTACCTAGACGGAAATCATTTTAACCACGCATGACAAAAGGCATTTATATGGTTGTCCCTGAAATTCAACTAACATGAAGGCAAATGAAAATTGATCACTCTCAAGTTGCACTTCACTTTAGTCGGTTACACCCACAAACTCACACAGCCAATCCAGACCTGCCAAAGTCGCCGACGTCCATCCGCTCCCATCTGCAGTTAGACGATTGGTCCATAACTCTACATAAAATCCACCGGCATTGCATGGGGTCCGTAAACCCTCCATTAAAAACCACTGAGTCCTTAATGAGTGCTTCATTTGCAACTCGCGGCCCATGAGGTGATGTTAGTTACACGCTTTGTAATGAAGTTAAATACTCCGTAAACACTGAGGCTCCTTCTCTCTCATGGCCAGAAGGCAATCACCAACAGTTTAATGGTATAAAATAAATCTACGCATAATTCATCACCACTATGAACAAAATTGAAAATTTTATTTGCTGCTAACTGATTGTATGCAGTGATTATTACTCTTTGGTACAATGCATAACACGCATAAGAATTGAATATTGTCCCTCTAATACAGTAATTGAGGACTTTTACTTCATGGTGACTAAACCTAAACCAAAGGAATTAACACAGTCTAGCCCAATTCCACAAAGTGGATGTTTGGGATTGAAAATCATCTTAGGGCACAGATGTGACTCAAATTGCGAATACAACAGCAGACAGGAGTGACTCGAATATGAATGATTAAAATCTTGCAATAGCCATGAATAATGCCTGTGATCGTAGTGACGGATTAAATATCAAAGATTGTGTCTTTCATAAGACCCGAAAGTCTTATCACAATTGACAACATATAATAAACGAGTCAAATAAGTGAACTAACTCAGTCAAATCTTAATCCTACTCTTAAGTCTTAAGTATACATTTTCTGTTTTTTTATTAGAACTGAATATAAAGCACTGCATTTGGGTTGAGCCTGGACCTATAGGATGAGCAGATCTGGTGAGAAGATTGTGATTAGATCTAAAACCTTTAGCTTGCATCTCATGTCTGAGAGTTACTGGAAGATCACAAGGGAGCGCAGGTCACTCAAATCTACTCTAAATAAAACAGATTTTACACGTTACATATACATAATCAACTTGTTCAGTTTTGTAAGAGATTCAAAACTAGTTTCCACTAACCATTTGAAAAAACTTTGTTAGTTTCAGGTCCTATTTTTTATCCTAAGTGTGAAAGGGCCCATTAGGAAAACAACCAGATTCTGCTGCTGTGAGAAAGCCAGATCAACCACCTTTTTAATCATATCGGTGCAAATTCTGTAGAGGGGAGGGAGAAGAATGAATAAAAAGAAACTGCGGTTCTTTCTTCTTTACTCCATGGCTCTGGATGACCCACTGATTATAATGGCAGTCAAAGAATGAATGGCCAACGGTGCAACAGCAAAGGTAACACACTGATCCCTTCTGTAATCCCGCTAAAAGAAATTCTCCAACAAATAAACATAATTGTATCTTGGTAATGCTAAAGAAGGTGAAACCTCTTTAGATTGAACCTGCTAAGAGGATATCTGCCCACCAGTGTCCTGCTTTGGAAAGGTACCGTTTCATGCAAAATCTTCCTGCGCCCCACTGGTCTTGTTAATGAGCATTAGCAAGAAGTCTAGAATATCTGTACAAACATTTATTCAGTTCTGCCTGCTAAATGACCATCTTAATTATGCCAAATTAGAAGTTGCATTTTTAAAACCGCCACTAATGATGTAAACACTAGTGAGTGGGGAAAAGTGCACACGGGCGACTATTAGATTCAGTGTTTCTATCTCCTCCGGCTCAGGGAAATTAATTGAACAAGCCAAACGATCAGTATAATAATCGTTGGCTGTCATTCTTGTCTATTTGCGCTTGGACTAATAAAAGTATATTAATATAATTCCTAAGTCTAGAAAAATCACAGTGAAACCACAATTGCACAAGAGGAATATTGGTAAGAAAATGCCAAAGAGAACATTTAATAACCATTTTATTTTAATTATGTAGGGACATTTCTCCTATTACTATTACGATGAATTACTCCGCATAACATTTTAAATCAATTGACAGCATTTTTGCATTTCAAAGCTTGCCATATAAGCACCTACAACCACGCAAATCCAAACAAACATCATTTTGTTGAGTTGTAATGCATTAAATGATGAGGAAGGGAATGAAGGTATCTAGTGAAGTGTAAGCATAAGCATATATACAGTGAGAAAAGAAAGTATTTGAACACCCTGCTATTTTGCAAGTTCTCCCACATAGAAATCATGGAGGGGTCTGAATTTGTCTTCGTAGGTGCATGTCCACTGGGAGAGACATAATCTAAAAAAAAAAAAAATCCAGAAATCACAATGTATGATTTTTTAACTATTTATTTGTATGATACAGCTGCAAATAAGTATTTGAACGCCTGAAAAAAAATCAATGTTAATATTTGGTACAGTAGCTTTTGTTTGCAATTACAGAGGTCAAACGTTTCCTGTAGTTTTTCACCAGGTTTGCACACACTGCAGGAGGGATTTTGGTCCACTCCTCCACACAGATCTTCTCTAGATCAGTCAGGTTTCTGGCCTATCGGTGAGAAACACGGAGTTTGAGCTCCCTCCAAAGATTCTCTATTGGGTTTAGGTCTGGAGACTGGCTAGGCCACGCCAGAACCTTGTTATGCTTCTTACAGAGCCACTCCTTGGTTATCCTGTCTGTGTGCTTCGGGTCATTTTCATGTTGGAAGACCCAGCCTCGACCCATCTTCAATGCTCTAACTGAGGGAAGGAGGTTGTTCCCCAAAATCTCGCAATACATGGCCCTGGTCATCCTCTCCTTAATACAGTGTAGTCGCCCTGTCCCATGTGCAGAAAAACACCCCCATGCTTCACAGTAGGGATGGTGTTCTTGGGATGGTACTCATCATTCTTCTTCCTCCAAACACGTTTAGTGGAATTATGACCAAAAGGTTCTATTTTGGTCTCATCTGACCACATGACTTTCTCCCATGACTCCTCTGGATCATCCAAATGGTCATTGGCAAACTTAAGATGGGCCTTGACATGTGCTGGTTTAAGCAGGGTAACCTTCCGTGCCATGCATGATTTCAAACCATGATGTCTTAGTGTATTACCAACAGTAACCTTGGAAACGGTGGTCCCAGCTCTTTTCAGGTCATTGACCAGCTCCTCCCATGTAGTTCTGGGCTGATTTCTCACCTTTCTTAGGATCATTGAGACCCCATGAGGTGAGATCTTGCATGGAGCCCCAGTCCGAGGGAGATTGACAGTCATGTTTAGCTTCTTCCATTTTCTAATGATTGCTCCAACAGTGGACCTTTTTTCACCAAGCTGCTTGGCAATTTCCCTGTAGCCCTTTCCAGCCTTGTGAAGGTGTACAATTTTGTCTCTAGTGTCTTTGGACAGCTCTTTGGTCTTGGCCATGTTAGTAGTTGGATACTTTCTGATTGTATGGGGTGGACAGGTGTCTTTATGCAGCTAACGACCTCAAACAGGTGCATATAATTCAGGATAATAAATGGAGTGGAGGTGGACACTTTAAAGGCAGACTAACAGATCTTTGAGGGTCAGAATTCTAGCTGATAGACAGGTGTTAGTAACAAATACTTATTTGCAGCTGTATCATACAAATAAATAGTTAAAAAATCATATATTGTGATTTCTGGATTTTTTTTTTATTATGTCTCTCACAGTGGACATGCACCTACGATGACAATTTCAGACCCCTCCATGATTTTTAAGTGGGAGAACTTGTAAAATAGCAGGGTGTTCAAATACTTATTTTCCTCACTGTATCTAAAAGGAGTCATTTCATCCACTGCATGAAGCTTTAATGTCGTGGACACCATTGTCACTAACTAGGTAAAATCTATGCCAGTTGCTTATTACACCAGATGAGCAAGCTGACTTCAATTAATTGTTTCTGCATTTCGCTATAACTAATCCAGTTTGCATTAACATCAAGTTGAGCTTTACTTTAGTTCAAACCTCTGGAATAGAAAGAGGTCAATGTAAGACCATAGCCTAACCAGTTATGAAAAATATATTTCATGAAAATAAACACTCAAAACACAACATCATAGTTAGTTAATTACTAATTAACTGCTCCAAATAAACGTACATGTATGACACAACAGGGAATGTACACAATTAACCTAGAATGTTCAAAGGCTGAATATTAATAAGGTAACACCGTTATTGGGCTGTTTCCACTTTCATCAAGTCAATTAATTTCTTCATGTCAATCTACAGTTCTTTATAGATTTTACATGAAAAACTTGCTTCATTCACCAATTTATCATGCTTAGGAATGATTATTCAGTTAGGGGTTCCTTTGACTACTTGAAATCTTGAAAAATTAAATTTGTTTCATCCATGTTAAAACATTTATCACAGGAATAAGGATTCTCATTTCCAAACTGTCAAACGGTCACTCTATTCAAGCAAAAAAATGTGCTGTCACTTCTCATATACATGAAACTAAATATTAGCCTTTCATGAACTCAACATGAACTCTATAAAACACGTTTGGCTTAATGGCAATGGAAGCAGAATTCAGTTTAATAGTAGTAGTAGTAGTAGTAGTAGTAGTAGTAGTAGTAGTAGTAAAATTAACTGAAAAAAAGAGCAAAGCAGAATTCTCCTAATTAAACCTGTTGATTTTAATACCTGAATTAAAGAGTAATTATAATTCATATTTTTTATATGTAGGCCAAATAATATTATGATATGAAGTTATTATAATCTATATAATTTACCCTTAATACTAGAATTGCTGCACTGTAAACCCTAACGCTCAAAATAATAAATTGGTTTGAGTAGAGCCAACTCAAATTGAACAAATTAGTTTACATTTGTTTTACTTTTATGAGTATTTAGAACTTTTTTTCTTTTGGAGTTCTCCAAATTGACAAATTTTAAATAATTTGAATCGTTTCATTGTTTTGAGTTTTATGAACTTCTTTTTAATTCTTTTAATTCAGATTTAACCCAAACTGGGCTGGGATTTCTATTTCCCAGCATGCTTTGCCATGACACTAAAAAGGGAGAGTAAATGCCACAATTAACCATCATGGTGACGAGTGGAGAATGAGCTTCGTTTGAGAACAGATATATGTTAAATGTATTATATTGCTGTCCTCACTCAGCAAGTGCTACGCTATGCTAATTCTACCAAAGCATTTGCTATGCTATGCTAATTCTACCAAAGCATTGTGTAACCAATTAAGCAAGGTGGCATTTATTGAATTAGCTAGTTAAAGCTAGTCAAGTTTTCACTATAATTGATTTTTCTTAAGCCATATTTTGAGTGCAGTTTTAAAAATACTAAATGATGTGCACTCTCTAATATGAACAGACACTGAATTCCATCTTTCTGCTGCTCTAACGGAACAAGCTGATTGTCCAAAAACAGCTTTTGAACATTGGCGAATGGCGACATAATGGTTCCCTTTGAACCATTATCTTAAAGCCATTTCAAGGAGATTAATTCCCTTCCAACAACTCTATAGGAGGTTTCTGAGCCAACACTGATCAGAATATGACATCATCTATATGCCAGCTGTCGTCTGGCTGATGCATTCTTCTCTGTCAGTGATGGGCCTGAGTAGGTTTCTGTCAGCACACCGGAAAAGAAAACAACCCTGTCAAAGCAAATGTCTGGAAGAGAACATAGTTTGGAATAAAAAAGCCTGCTTACAGCTGACATTTGCCTCAAAGCTGATATCACACATCAGTGCCTGTACATGGAAAATATACCCTTTGTTTTTGCAAAAAGTGCAATGAAATGTCACTCTGACATACGCTTGAAAGAGCAATCCCCAAATGTTGGCTCAAAAGTGTTTATCTCCAAAGTGAGATATGAAACCAAAACTCCGTTCAGAGTAATCTGCAATGAATTTTGTGCAGAGAGGCGTAGCCCCTGAGGCCCAAATGAGGCTTTGCAGGGGCAAAAATGTACTTCAAAAGATATAAACAGGTTTAAAAACCTGTGAGGAATTTTAAAAGGTCCGTGAGGTGAACAATCCGCTCCTCAGAACCACCATCTATCAGTGTCTATTTGATAGTTTATGCAGGGAGACAACACGATTAAAGTATAATCCCCCCTGCACTCAGTAATGGTACCTCCCACTCAAATCATGATGGAGCTACGTGGGTCGTTCCAAAGAATTATAAAAGGGGTCTCCACACTCCTATAGCCAGTGCAAACTCCTCCCATGAGCAGAGCACATTTCATCTTTCCCAGCTTTAATGCCCTCTGTCAAGTCCTCCGTGGCTGCTTCAGACAGGATTTCACAAGCCACTGTTGGTTTGGGAGTAAAAGTTTCAATTATGGTGATATTTGTGTAGTGCTGTGGAGGGGCAGAGGGACACTTATAACCTTGGTATTGTCTGCTTTCTTGAGCAAAGACGCTAGAGGTGGCCAAGCATAAAAGGATCAAAAGGTTTTAGGACAGCCAACTGAGAGAAAAACACAGAAGAGATTTCACAATCCAACTTGATGCACAGTTCATAAAAAGACGGATGATGGAGAAAAAAAACACAGCAGTACAAACAATGTGGGAAGTATTATTGAAGGGAAAATCGAGAGAGAACAATTCACAACCTTCACATATCACAACAAACTCATGAAGGAGGAGGACAGTTCATACTGGCAGAGAAAACGTCTCCCGTTTTCAATAGAGGCAACAGAGGCTGTTGAAGATGCAACAAAGTTGCTGCAATGAAGCTATGCAATGGCAGTGCAGACGGTGAAGTACATGTAGAGCAATCAAGCAAACAATTGCAAAAACTTCAGTAACCCTAATTGATTTGCTGTCAGGGTCAACAGAGATATCCATATACTCCGTTTTAGAGGTATTCCATAAGATCTAACAGTCTTAAATGGGGGAACAACAAACACTTCTATGCCAGAAAGAAAAGAATGGAATGGAAAGTAAATACTATAAATATTTTTTTTTTATTAAAGTAAAATAAATAATTTCCAAACAAAAACTGGACTAGAGCATATAAGGATGGACTGGATTTAGAAACAGCCTTTTTAAAAACTTTTTATTTACCTCAACAAAAGCATTGAGACAGACTGTGCTCTTAGCCAACAGTCTTTTAGCGTACATCTACGGTTGAAGGAGCAGCAAACAGATTTCTCTGGGTAATTAGTCTATGAGTCAGAGACCCGATTCAATCTGCTCCTTTTGCCCAGTCTGTCTTTCAAAGACAAAGTAATTGACACGCTTGCGAGCATCTGAAACAAGTGTGAAGCCTTGAAGGAGACTACACCACTATACCTACTTCTACACACAGACGAGGATTGTCAGTGGGAGTCCTGGCCCATATTGACAACAAACTGGCCCTCAGAAGCATCTACTCCCTGTGTGTCCATTCTCAGATGAACCTCTATCATACTGGATCTTCGACTTCCCAGTTGCATTTGAATCAATTCTTACTAGGACTATGTCTCAAAGGTCCTTATGTAAAGAATAACACCAGAATTCAATTTAATTCAGCAGGATTAGCTAGTGGTATTGATGGCCAGGCTAGAGGAGAAGGTAAAAGAGAGACAGTGAGAGGGAGCTAAAGAGAAATATGGGGAATACAATGAAAGAGTGAACTGGAGAGGAAATGAAGGATTGAGGAAATGTGGGCGTTGAAATATATATTTTAGGCAGGCCCTACAGGCATTCTGACTCTTCCAGTTAGCTTCAAAAGGTTCAAAAGGAGGATAAGAACCGCAAAATGTAAGTAATCCACACACTGTATTCCCCCTCGGGCACATTTAACATCAGAAAAGGGTGTGAGATTCCTTTAGACTTTAGTCTAACAACCCACTAAATTAACAGTTTTTTTTTTTTTTTTTTTTACAAGATGTTTTGTACAAACGTACAGCTGTGGAGACCGTAACCTGAGGTTGTCTACAGAAGCCACACACACACACAGTCTACAGTACAATTATTAGCCTAGAATATTCCTTATTTCTGGTGATATGAACAGCCTAGAGTACAATTCTCAAGGCTTGTGAATAATATTTCCACTTAAGACACTCAGTGTTGATTTAAGGGTGAAGAGAATCTCTCTCAGACTCAGTTTTTTGTTATCTCACTAGAGTTTATAAATGAACTGTGGAGCAGTTACAGTAACTGAAGATGAGAAAATTTTAAATTATGCAGCACAAACTACAATTTGCAACTATAATTTGCAATATGTTGTACTTTGTTACAGAAAACCTCACTATTATTGCTCATACTTAGGGATGGGGATTTCGCATATTTTTCACACTGCTGTTTGTGCTACAACCATAGCTGATAACTCATGTGCTTGTTGAGGAGTGGTGTGCTTTGACTGAGCAGACAATCAATAAACTTCAATTGATATCGGTCACATTGCCAAATACAAAACATGGCTGATGCATTAGTCAATATTTTAAAACACTGGAATTCACTATTTCTTTATCAGCCGTTTGCATCAGAGAGCTCCGATTTAGTAGTATATGCATACAAACATAAACCCAAGGGAAAAAAGGGGTGAAGATTATGCTAGAGCCAGTATGTGTTGCTGGGACACTACCATTACAGCTTATTTGCAGGCTGTGTATGCATGTCCATGTTATGAAGTGAGGCATGGAAAGGCCAATTAAAGAGGATTTAAATCTACTGAAAAAGCACTCAAAACTGATCCTAGGCAACTGTGCCAAGTAGTGCCTTTGTGACTAATGAGCAGAAGCCGTACTCATGGAGTGATATAATCCTCCAATCAGGAGTCATCTCACTGGGAAGTGTGCACATTTAAAAAAATCCTTTTATCCCAGTCCCATCAAACCACACAGGCCTTTATTTCACTACAGATGGTGAATTGCTGTTCCCACTTATAGCCCAGCCATAAATATTAGTTATGGAGATATCAACTGAATAGAGATGTAGCCTATAATTTACCTTCATGAGACACGGAGCACATGGCACAAAGGTGAAGTCTTTTAACCTTTCTGGAAGGCAATTAATAATCCTGTTCTCAGATTTACATTGCATTACGTTTTCATTGTGGGATAAACTATTCCTTTAACACAAAAGTTCAGCTATTTCTGCCATTTATCTTCTTGCATCAGTTGCGTGAAAATATTTAGGTCATATATCGTGATCCATCCTTCATAATGTCTGCTTCTCCTGTAAGAGATAAAACAGGATGTGGAGGAAATCTGACAGACATCACCGCACTTTCCCTGAGGTGAAAAGATGGCTGACCTGACATCAGAGAACCCGTCAACAGTAAACCCTGCCAAAGTCATCCTACGTGAACAGTAAAAGACATTTACACTACAAATGCAGAGCAGTTATTAGCTATAAGGTGTGAGCATTGAAATATGACTAATTATGCACAATCAATCAATCCTTGGGAATAAAAATTTAATGATTTGCCATCTAAGACTTCTCAAGAGCAGCTGAACTACTTGATTTGCTCAATTTAAGTCAAGAATACTGATTTTGTCTTTGAATTTTACGGTCTCCAAACATCCTTAAAACAAAAATTGCATAAAACATTTAGAACGTAACTCAGATTGCAGCAACAACCTTTTTCCAGTTAAGCATAAACGTAACAGAAGTGTGCCTAAAATGGACGAAGAAAATCATTCAAGACATATTAGCTCAAAATAAGTCTTAATATCTCACAATTTTGCGTCAGGTAAAATATATTTAGTTTCAAGGCTGTTTATCGTGTCTGCAAAACAAAGGAGAAATACTGATTAACAGACAAAATGCATCTAGGGAAAGAATAGTTTATAGGCACTTTATTTCCATTAGGTGTTTTTACAAGCTCCTTTTCTTGCATGAGCGTTTGTCAATTTGTGGTAGGGCAGCAGAGGCTTCTGTCAGCGTTTTCTCTCCTGATGAATAATTAGACACAAAGAACTGTGGTCCTGCATTCCCCCATCAGCTGTCAGGCATCGCTCATTCTCCCTGGGCAATAAGCAAGCAACCGTAAACAGTCTTTAGCAGGAGAATTTGTCATTTGCGGTGAAGGCATGGAGCTACGTAAATGTGCTGTATGTGAATCCATGCAGCGAGTGCCGTGATTAAATATGGATGTATTCATGCATGCGCTCTTGAGCAACCATGAACACTGCCGTATGATGGGGCTAACAGTGTAGTTATAAGCACACAGGCCCATATATAATGGTGTATGTGCACACACAGAGACACACACACACACACACACACTTAAAAGAAGATGCGCAGAGCAAAGTGTGAGTCTTAGTAATCCGGTGGCAGGAGTGTGCTAAATCCTGACATCAGCATATCTCAAAGGACTGCATGCTAGCGCACAGAAGAGCGCAGGAGGGAGGGGGTGGGAGAGCCCAGCGCAGAGAGTTAGCAGAGGTCAGCTGACATTGCAGTGTGCAGATGAGGTGGAGATGTTCCAGGCTACCGTGTGCACTTCATGCGGAACCATAACGGAACGTAAAGTGTCGCCAGGCTCAAAAGCACACAGCATGGTTTGGTTAATGAGCAATCAAAGCATCTGCCAGAGACAGCTAACTACGAAACTGATTCCAAATGCAATTTCAAAAACTTCACCAAGAGGGATTATATTATATATATATATATATATATATATAAGTGCAGAATGATGCTAGTATGCTACCTAAACGTGTAAAGCCTGACATAGGAAATCTTTTTTATTATTTTTTTATTAATATTCTTTAATTTATTGAACATTTAGAGAAAAACAAGAAAATACATTATAAAGTTTGATAAATATACAAGTAAATGACCCTCAAAAGCCTGTTGTGTCATTTTTGATACATACATGTTCACATGATTTTTACGAAAAATACAATAAAAATATGCCATATTGTTTCAACCCATGGTGGTTGGGTCAAATATGGACAAACCCAACCGTTGGTGTAAGTTGCTTCAGTCCAGTAAATGTTAATCTTGAAATATTCAGGAACACTTTACAATAAGGTCTCAT
The DNA here is from genome assembly GCA_023566225.1 of Romanogobio albipinnatus. Lineage (NCBI taxonomy): Eukaryota > Metazoa > Chordata > Actinopteri > Cypriniformes > Gobionidae > Romanogobio > Romanogobio albipinnatus. Next base: position 45,095,937 of record CM042245.1, on the reverse strand, counting down.
TTGTTAACATTATGTATTAACTAACATGAACTAAAAATGTTGTTAATGTTAGTTAATACAAATCCAGCTGTTCATTTGTTTGTTCATGTTAGTTCACAATGTTTTTGTAAATTAACATTAACTAAGATTAATAAATGCTGTAGAAGTACAGTTCATTCCTAGTTCAAATTAACTAAAAAGTAGTTAACGGTTAACCAATGAAACCTTATTGTAAAGAAGTGTTACCACTTGATAAAAACCATTAAAGATTTCACAGCAAAAAAAAACATTTACCCTAACCTCAAGGTCCATTTTTAGAATTATACTAAAAGCAAAAAAAAAAAAAAAATCAGCAAAGTTGAGATGTTAGTCATTTAAAGGCCTTAGAAATTCATGTATAATTTACAAATATGTAGAGGTAAAATAGTAGGCTTTATATGGTTAAGCACCACTGCTAAAAATCTAAATAAAAGTCTGACATTGACCATTGAGACACATCCATAGAGTCAGTGTGCAACAAGAAATGTCCAACGCCCACAGAACAGGTAATGACTCACCATAGTAAGGTCATGGGAACCTCAATGCTGCATTAACACATCAAATGCATGCCGCCCCCTACAACCTCGGTGGACCATTACCGCTTCGACTTAGCCATGTAAACCTTGAGTCATCACCTGGGAGAGGCAACATTAGTGCAAGCCGAGTTGCTTTTAGTGCTTTTGCGTGCACGACATACAGCTGGTGTACTATGCAAACACTCCTGCACGTATTTGCATACTTACCCCCCCCCCAAAAAAAAACAGGTGAATGTGATATCTGGTGAAATGTGCTCCTGCACCACCAAACAGAATTACACAAATAATGACTTTTCAAACACAGTCTTTCATTTCTAGGACAAACAGGATTTGAAAACACCATCGATAAAAACTGGTCTGCATTTATTTAAAAAAAAATCAATTTTAGCATTTAAAATCCCCTGATTACTGTCAGCTGCTGTCCGCCTAGCAAATTCTAAACTACAGCAGTGCTGTACTGTTTGCACGGGAAAGAAAACTACCATCAGCCATCGCAGCACCAACTTAATGTCTGTAATATCTGGTGATCAATATTGAGCAGTCTGCTCTTGCGTCGCAAGGCTCTTCATCTCTCCCATGCCCTGCCGACAGCCTCTCCTGGCATCCTTACACTTATATGATGTATAAAAATATGATGCTCTGCGCCTCATAAGCATCCATCATAATAAATAAAAGACCGATCCCGTGAGTGTGGTTTATGCAAGAGGAGGAGGAAAAAGACAGGAAGCAGCAGCAGAACAACAGGCCAATGCTGATTGACCCCGACCTTAAGCGGTGATGTCAAATCAATCATACGGCTGATATAAGGGCAGTGACCGACAATCAAACCCCATCATAATTATGCTGTTTATCAAACCGCGCCAAGCGCAACATGCATGCTACTAGAGGACGGATGTTACACAGCCACATGATTCTGCAGATGCTATGATGACAAATTACACTGCATTCACAGTATTTTGAAAAATGCTGTAATTCAATAGCACCCATGGCTTTTTTTAAGTGCAATGTGATTTGCATTCGTTTGCATGCAAGGTGTGTGCTCATGAAATGGAGGATATTTTGTTAAATGCTTGCGTATGGGAAAGCCTGCGAAAAAATAATATGCACACATTTTTTAATGCTCAAGATTGGCAAATTGGGATGCAACCTGAAATCATAAAAATGCACAAACAGCTCTCTTCCTCTACTCCTTTATGATCAACATTTGTTTCCTCTAAAAGACAGCTGCATCCTCTGGGTCACAAGCTGTCCCCTCACGTTACCATCTCGCTGGGCTTCAAGAGACAACTGCCTGTGTTCAGCTGCGTGCAGAGTCACCTAGACATAAAAAGGATGCGGGTTGAAAAGCCATTATCTTCTGCAGCTGGAATAAATGAATTCACGCCAAATGAAAACAAAATCTAGTTTTACATGCATGAGGGACTAAAACGGGACAAAGTGGGACAGAAATATAAGGTGCACAGACTGCTATTGGTGTCCAAATGTAGATCATTTTTTTCCTTCAAGAAGAGGTATTCCAAAGGCTTGTTAAGCCCTTCAAGTCACTTTTATCACTTCTTCCTTTCCCACAGTAATTTCCTTCCCTTCTAGTTAGCGGACATGTCAATACGTATTACTACTTAGCAGAACATGACAGCTTTATCTGCTTCACTTTGCAAGGACCTTCCACACTCTGACTCGGAGTGTAGTGAAACCCAAGTAACGGAGAGTGGTCTGATGAGAAATGGATGGGATAAGCAAGGCCCATGCCAAATGTCATGTGGATGATAAGAGGTTAGGTAACAATGCTGGTAAGGGGAACATTCAGAATGAAACAACATCAGACAGCTAATGCAGCTGCTGTTTTCAACAAATTTGTAGTTTCTCAGTTGGCCCTTTAAAAATTGGTAATTCACCTCTGACAACCATTCATTGTACAGTATATCTGAGAATTTGAGGGTAACTAAGATGAAAGACCCTAAAAGAGGTCTAGCAATATCTATGTGTGCCATGCATGAGATGAAAATGCTTGTTTTTTCAAATGTTTGGTTTAACAACTACCACTGATAATAAAAAACTCACTTAGGAGTGGTTTCCCAGGCAGGATTTCAATTAAGACAGGAATAGAACTTAATAGAATAGTTAATCATGGCTTTAAAAAATAGCTTTCTGAAACATATATTAGTAACACCTGTCCCCGGTTTCACAGACAAGACTTAAACCTAGTCCCAGACTAAAACATTTTCATTTTTGAGCTGTTTTAACTGAAAGCCTCTTAAAATATATTAGTGCCATTCTTTTGTCTCAAGATGCACGCCAGAAATTTTTTTTTTCTAAAGCTATACTTAAACATCCTAATTGAACCAAGGCCTAATCCTGGCTTAATATAAACCCTGTCTGTGAAACCGGGCCCTGGACTATGAAGTCCTGAACTAAAATAAAAAAATTAAAAAAAGATTAATTTAAAACGAACTGTGCTTATCTGAATTAGCATGACCAAGGTTGCCTATAAAACATGGAATGAACCAAGAAAAGCTTAGTGCCCCTACTATGCCATTTTAAAAGGCTCCTGATTCTGTTTTGAAGGTCATTTTCAGTTCATTTTCTCATAATATACATTGCACATCATTGTTCAATGATTCTCAAACGACTTTCTCTTTATAACCTTTACTCAAAGTAATAAGAAAGGCAGATCATTTTAGGTAGAAGTATTTAAGTATGACAGTAATAACGTGAGTTATATAAACTTACACAATATAAAAACATGAAACTATGTATTTTCAACACCCGGTAGAAAATATATACATACTTACTTACAGGTTTGTGATTCTGAGGAGCAAGCTGGTCCAAATAAACGGAGTACTGACCGTTTTGTGAATCCTTTGTTGGACTCCGAGATTTGAGCAGTAGTCGTCAGTAAAATGACGTGTTTGAGGGCGGGACAAGTTGTCCATGGGCGCTTACAACATAAATGGGCATTATGCAAATGTGTAGTGACGCAGAACCATCACGCGGTGAGATTTGAAATACAAACGACTCATTTAGGTGGTTTGAGTCGATTCTTTCTTTTGGGAGACAATAACTTTATTTATTGCAGCTTTATTTATATATAACTTTACTTTGCAGAATGTTTACGTTCACAAACAGCTATATTACACATTTAATGAAAGGGAATATTCAAAAAACCATAATAGGGGCACTTTAAAATTGTATGGAACTGAGAACCAAATCCAAGGAAAACATGACAGCAGAAAAAATAACTGCGATCAAAAGACTACTGAACAAGAAAACTCAAAGCAAATAGCACAGGAAAAACTGCACACATCATCTGTGGAATCTATAAAGCCTCTAAAGGGACATGGTAAGGAGGAAAAAATATGAGAAGGGAGAAAAAAAATTATTTGTCAATGCTTTTGCGTTGTCTTACAAGTGTGTGTGTGTGTGCGTTTGTGTGTGTGTGTGTGTGTGTGTGTGTGTGTGTGTACAAATACACATATTAACTTTACTGACATAGTCATAGTAATCAATAGGGGCATTTACTTGGAGCACTGTAATCGGTTTAAAAGTCCAATCTGAATGAAAATGCTCCATATAAACACCTCAATCGGAATAAAAATGGCCAAACCGAATTAAATTGTAATCGAATTGAGAGGGGTGGGATAAACCTTTTCATGAACCGATCAAACGAAAAATTCCACCATGTAAACGACCTGATCCGATTACTTTGAGTGTACATCTTTCTGTGATGTGATATACAGTGCTCACACCAGGCTAATGTTGACAAGAGAGGAAAGTTAATTTTTCTGAGGTATTAAACTTTTTTATTTCGTAACAAGTTATGAACATAATGTTGGAATAATGACACCGACATAGCCTAGCTACAGCATCTCATCTTGACAGCGTTTGTCCTAGGCTTCAACTGCGCCTGACAGAATTTATTTTTCTAAAGGTGATTCTTAAACTTCACAACAAATAATAAATAACTTTTATAAAACTGTATAAGTCCTGGTGGCCGTCGAGTCGAGAGTTGCCATGGCAATGGGGGACATTCAATCGGAATGATTTTAATCGGAATGACAAAAAAAGTGCGCATGTAAACGTGGCTAGTGTGTATTTTTTGAAACCCAACATTAATCTGAAGTTAAACCTGGCTCCTGGTAGGTTTAATTTAAGCCTCAATTTAGTCCTGGAGTAGTCTTCCAGGAAATCATCTTTTAAACTAGACAAGAAGTCTAGGACCATGACAGAGAAAGCAGATTTCTGTTAATCTGGTTTAAAAGGCCATTTTAGTCCAGGACTAGGTTTAATCTTGGTCCGGGAAACAGGCCCTTTATTACATTATTTTTTCCATTTTCCCAGGCAAGTGTGAAAATGAATCTCAGGCTGGAGTACTCAAAATCACCCTTCATTTTGTCACTCTCCTCATGATTCAAAGAGCCCCCAGTTTCGAAGATGCCATTTCCATCTTGTGTCAAGAATGAAAGCCCCTTCCATCTGGAGGAGATCCTTCAGATTTGATGACAATACAGATAACAGCAGCCATCACATTCAAGTTCAACCCATAATTAGGAGTACCCACGCAAGGATCTGCGTGTGCCTCCGTGCTCTGGCTGAATCATCACTCTTTGATAACCTCAAAAGCTCAGGATGTAATTCTAACAAATCCGATGCGCTGCAGAGGTGCGAAGAAAATAACAGCTCTGATATGAACTTCGCACTTGGGAGCAGCGGAATGATTTGAGCCTCCTGTTGGGCCTTCGCTCTCCTTCGGTTTTCTATTGTCTCACAAGTCAGCGTGGTAAAAATGGATTGAAAAAGGATGGTGACAAGAGAACAGAACTAGTAACGTGTGATGGAAAAGCAGCATCCTGCTTCAATACGCTTTGATGCCGAACACTCTTTCAGAAATCAACAGTCTGCGTGAAAGACTAGTCCTTGAGTGGGAACAGGTCATGGATTCTCTTTTTGCTCAAGAATGAATGAACTGACTCAAGGGAGCATGACTTCATAAGTATAATTCAAGTTCCTTGGAGGCATGCAAATGCACAATATTAAAGTGAGAAATCCGGTGAGATTTCAGAATATTAACACAGATATCTGTATGTATTTTCTATGGTTGAAATGAGCCACATTTTAAATTCTGCCCATATAAATCAAATTAAGGGATACGCTTGCGGAAACTCATCTAGCCTTCCAGATTCAGAAAAACGTGCAAATTTGGTAAATTATTTATCTCCCCCAACCACCCCCCATCTCAAGACACTAACTGATCTCTGTCCAATTTGTTCTGGGTGGTAACGCACCACATGTGAAAGCCTTTTCTCTGCAAGCAATGACTTGTGTCTCCTCAGTACTTGAAAGCGATGGACTTCATACACACCAGCAGCAGAAAAGGACAAGACGACAAACCCCTCTCATCTCAACACTCAGAAGTCCAGTACAAAATCAATAGCCGTTTGAACTGACAATTATGACAGTACAAAAGAGCTTATTCTTGCTTTCCTGACACTGACGAAAGCAAAAAAGGAATCTACCTTTGTGTGCCACTCCTACCACCTACAAACAGGGTCAGACGAGTGAAATTACACCACTACTGAGGAGTAAAGCAGAGTTGTGTGTAATTTCAAGAGTGACAAGCTGATGCGGGGACATAAAACTCCCAGTGTGCTCTCAACTCATAGAGCAGGGATTCATTTGAAGGTGAAATGTATAATTTTTTCAATGTTAAAATACTTCTATCCCAATGTAGAATGCACTGGGAATCAAGTAAGCCTTCCTGAAAAGTCTACGCACTTTGGTTCTTTTAAAACACTGCATTGTTTGTCTAAATGGTCCAACATGTCAACATCTGGGTCTCCATAATAGCCTTTTCCATAAATTGCAAATTGAAAATATGCCCAATGGAAACCCAATGGTTTTTACGCTTGCGTGAGGTGGTTTTTCAGGCAATTAGAAAAAGGATGATCAGTCGCATGATCATTCTGAATAAATCTGTGAAATCGCATACTATAACCTCCCAGAAACACCTTATACGTGGCCGCTCCCATGTATAAGGGGCTTTAAAGGCCTACGTCGCCTTCGGTTAAAAATAATAGCTAGTGCAATGACTGCGATATACGTAAACCTACCAACATGAAAAAAAAAAACTTTTAGTAGCATAACATCGGTTAATGGAAATGCTGTCATTTCGCAATAGTTTGCTAAAGTTTTGCGCAAATCTGTAATGGAAATCAGGCTGACACAGATTATGTTACAGATTATCAAGAAAAAAAAAATAGGTTGAGGACTGATTGGATGGAAGCAGATGTGAACGCTAGCTTGCAGTCAGTTGTAAGAAAGGTGCCAAGTTTAAGTTGACTTAATGATTTGAGTCTGGCACACGCCAACAAAAAGAAGTCGTTTTACCTGAAGATTGAGTCAGGATACTTTTATTAAAAATTATGAGGTAAAAAAAAAACAAAAAAAAAACATGCACAGATGAATCGTTCCCAATAAAATTACATGCATTTAGAAAATAGATACTGACTTTTCATTTTTATACAGGCTTTAAGAGAACTTTTGCCCCAGCCATTTTCCGACAGGGCAAATTATGATTATTGATGCAAAGGTCACCAAGCCTTCATTGCATTTTAACAAGCTTTATCCACTTAAACACTCAAGAACTCAGGTTGGGTTTATCTTTAACAAGACAGTAAAGAAGAAAACAATCAGCCAATCACCTCCCTTTGCCTCTTCCCCTCTTGATGATTTAGTATTGAGATAAATAGCTTACCCTGGGGTGCAACACCTGATTGTAGCATCCAACTCTGTCATTCTGTATGCTCACAATCACTGCGAAGGGAACGACTCATTATCTCACCTGCACTGATAAATCAAATCAGTTATCTAACGTTGAAATCGGTTATCTAACGCTAATCAAAAGGTCATCAGCAAAACATGCTCATCCACCTGCAAGACTAATGCTAGAATAAATCATACAATCAAAGACTATTTTTTAATATTAGTTTACCCAAAAATTAAAATTCTGTCATTAAAGGGGTACTTCAGCGCTGGGAAGATGAATGTGTATTTAACCGGTGTCATTTATGTAGTAGAAATGTGAAATTATTTTAGAATTTGGTGCCTTCTTCTAGACTGAGAAAAGACAAAAAATGTGGATGAAAGACAACAACTCCCAGAATGCACTTGCTTCACTGCCCTAGGAGGCCACTCCCTACACCGCCCCCACCGTCATTTTGATCTTCATAATACAATAATTTCATTCAGTTAGAGAATAAACACTACAATTAAAAACTGAACGTGTCTTTACAATAAAGTGTGAGTGACCTGAACGAAAGTCACGGGACAAGCAGGAGTCAGATTTCATTCATCACGAGAGCAAAGTAAGAGCTGAGCAGAACTGAGGTAAGCACGGCAGTCATTTTCAGTGCGTGTCCAGTCTGGCACGTTGTCTGATCGCATATGGAAGCTAAACTTAGGAATTCATTGAAAAGTTGAAACACTCACTTTGCTCCGCACCGCTCTGTTATTAATGCCCGATCCGAGCGACAGCGGCCGTGCACATTTACATTCTGTGAGTGAGACCCTGTGGGCGAGTTGAAAACATGCGGAGCTAGCTTCTACTACTGGCTGGAGTTTTTAGCCTCTGGCCAAAAAAAATCCTCAAATGACGCAAAATGACGATATTTGCGTCATCTGAGGATTTTTTCCAGAAATAAAATGCATAATTCTCTCGTCTCAGGGGGATATGAGGGGGGAAGTACCATAATTTGAATAATTTGGGTTTCTACTGATACAAAGCTTAATGCTAAATCGCTGAAGTAACCCTTTAATTACTCACCCTCACGTTGTTCCAAACCCGTAAGAGCTTTGTTCAACTTCGTAACACAAATTAAGATATTTTTGATGAAATCCGAGTTTCTGAACCAACCATTGGCAGTAACGTCATTGCAACTTCAAGGCCCAGATGGGTAGTGAAGACATCATTAAAATAGTCCATGTGACGCCAGTGGTTCAATCTTAATATTATGAAGTGCTGAGAATAATTTTTGTGCGCAAAAACAAACAAAAATAATGAATGTATTCAACAATTTCTTCTTGTCTGTGTCAGTCTCCTCCTACGCTGTTGGCGTAGTAAACACAATACAGCAATTGGAGAATGGTGTTGAAGAGAAGAGATTGTTGACAGCGAGAAGTTGTTGTTTTTTTATCCCCAGCGCAAATTTAATTCCTGTCACTTTATAAAATTAAGGTTGAACCACTGTAGTCACATAGACTATTTTAATGATGTCTTTACTACCTTTCTGGGCCTTGAAGTTGCAATGACGTTGCTGCCAATGGATGGTTCAGAAACTATCGGATTTCATCAAAAATATCTTCATTTGTGTTCTGAAGATGAACGAAAGTCTTATGGGTTTGGAACGACATAAGGGTGGGTAATTAATGACAGAATTGTCATTATTGGGTGAACTTACCCTTATTTGTAAAATTATTGTATATTGAAACGGTCCTAATTGAATTGAGGACCTCAGACAAGATTTTTTTAAGAGCAATTTATCCATCGCAAGGTAACTGAATCGTGAAAGGTGTTTTTTTTTTTAATCTAGTTGTGTTCTTGCTTGATGTTCTCACCAATGTTCTTCATTGGTGGTTACTGCCTAACTTCACTAGTAAAATCAAGCCTCTGTGTTGAGATGTAGTGCAGAGTTTACAAAGTTCTTTGGTTTATTCCATGTTGCATGCTTTGCTGACACGTCACACCATTAATCTCCAACTATCGATCCTACATCGGGGAGGAACGCTGGGGTCCAATTAGTATCGGCTGATTGTGCCTTTGCATATTCCTCATGATGGCAACCTTTTCAAACCACCTTATAATGAATTGAGGGAGACTTTGTTTTAAAGAGCGGAGGTCATTGAAAAATTGACCGTGGCTGTGTTGATGCTAGATCATTTTGGTGTAACACCAAACACCTGAATGCCAAGGCCTGCTGGAGATCACGCGCACATACACACAAATCAAATGTCAATGTAAAACTTGACAATGTTAGGACAGTCCTAATCAGGGAAACTCACCACGACCTCAACAGGTCAGAGATCGAGTGTGTGTTCCACAGCCTAGGGTGGAATCACGCTCCAGCAAATCACGGCTGAATGTCAAAGCATTGCAGTTCCTACGTTTTCAAGGTTACTTGGTCTCTCATGTTTCTGGACACAGACAAAGTAGCAAAATGTATTGAGAATAATCAGGGCTCAACAAAGACATTTTTTTCTGCTGTCACAGCTGTGCCAGTAGTTCAGATTTATACTTGCCCTGCCAATATTAGCACTGACTGTGCAAAATAAATTAATTCATAATAAAAACCAATGGCCCAATGCAGTTAGCTGGCCCTTAACTCTCTCACACAGTCTCTGAGCCATCCTTATTGCTGAGCCCTGAAAAAAAGCCACTTGGTTGACATTGTTTCAATAGAATCTTCTAGTTTTTCAACATGTGTGGAAAAGTCCATATGAAACTCGCACACCATTTTCGCCCTGAGCAATAGGGATCTTACAACCCACACACCATATTATCTTTGTGAATTGAGACACGTTTGTACTTGCTGCTAACACAAATGACATCTGAGCTGAACGGCAGTTCTAGAAGAAGAAAAAAAAATAAAAACAAAAAGCAATTTCTTTTTTCCAAAAGCAATCATTTTAAAACTTGACTTGGCCATGTAATGTTTCCATCATGACCTGAGAGGCTATTACCCCAATATTGCTGACAGTGACAAACCTCTGGGAAACTTCTGCTTTTGGCAAAATACAATAAAGCAAAAAAGTTTGGAAGATATTGTAGCTGCATTTCTTTCTGAAAGTAAACAAAAATAAAACTAATAGTTGTGTAATATCTCCATTAGTGTTGCCAAATAATCACTATTTTGAAGCAGGTTTCACTACACCTGCCATTGGTCAGTCAAACAGATAGTACCACCCCAAACTCAATGTTACCATGTTGGGCTGGTCAGAGTACTTAAAGATTAAATTACCGATTTCAAGAGGCAAAAATCATCATCATCTGTTCTGGCGGTTCAGCTGTTTCAAAACAAATTTGATAGCAAAACAAATCTATGTGGCGAGCAGCGAGGCTGAGGGACCGTGAGAGCGGGACGTGTCTCACGGAGGAATGACGGGAGTATAAAGGACGAGCGACGACAGTGAAGGACCAGAGAGGACCAGGCCTGGATTATAATTTGTGTGTTTTGTTTACGTTTTGTTATGCGTGTGTGCGGCAGTCGTCCGTGAGGTGCTGCCATTTTACTTTCCTTTTGTGTTCATTTATTTGATTAAAGTGTGTTGAACGTTCGCCGGTTCCCGCCTCCTTCTTCCCACACAAACTAACTTTACTACATTCGAACCGAACTGCACTGGTGCCGAAACCCGGGAGGAAGAAGGACGCCCCCGCCATGGAAACTCCGCTAAGAACGCCACGTGTGGTACTCGTACAATCACTCGGCGGTCTTCATCAAGAAACCCACCAAGATCTGCAGGCCGTCAGGGAGGAGCAGCACAAGAGGTTCGAGGCACTCCTCCAGGCCCAGCATGAAGACCGCGAGTTGTTCCGGAGCTGGGTAGACCGGGTGATTCGGGCCGTCCCCTCCCCCGCCAGCGACCCGGCAGCCTCCATCCCGCTTCAGAAGATGGGTCCCCACGACGACTGCCGCGCACACACATAAAACGTAAACAAAACAAATTATAATCAAGGCCTGGTCCTCTCTCGTCCTTCACTGTCGTCGCTCCTCCTTTATACTCCCATCATTCCTCCTTGAGACACGAGGCTGATGCGGCACGCAGCTGGCACTCATCATCACTAATGACCGCGGCCTCGTCCCGCTCTCACGGTCCCTCAGCCTCGCTGCTCGCCACAATCTGTTTTTGAGAATGACTACAGGTCATTCCCCATTTAAAACTAAGCCGCTAGGATACTGAGAAAAAAAACGTATCACCATTACTGACATTTTGTTAAATGGAACACATATTGACATTCAACTTGCCAAGCAAATGGTATTTTAGTCGTATATAATATTTAGTAACAATACAAAATAGTTACGGATATACAAAAATACACTATATTGCCAAAAGTTTTGGTACGCCTGCCTGTACATGCACATGAACTTTAATGACATCCCATTCTTAATCCATAGGGTTTAATATGGAGTTGGTCCACCCGTTGCAGCTACAACAGCTTCAACTCTTCTGGGAAGGCTTTCCACAAGGTTTAGGAGTGTGTTTATGGGAATTTTTGACCATTCTTCTAGACACCCATCTGTGAGGTCTGGCACTGATTTTGGATGAGAAGGCCTTGGTCGCAGTCTCCACTCTGAAGTCAGGACTCTGTGCAGGCCCGTCAAGTTTCTCCACACCAAACTGGCTCATCCATGTCTTTATGGACCTTGCTTTGTGCACTAGTGCGCAGTAATGTTGAAAGAGGAAAGGGCCATCCCCAAACTGTTCCCACAAAGTTGGGAGCATAAAATCATCCAAAATGTCTTGGTATGCTAAAGCATTAAGAGTTCCTTTCAATGGAACTAAGGGGCCAAGCCCAACCCCTGAAAAACAACCCCACACCATAATTCCACCTCCACCAAACTTTACACTTGACACAATGCAGTCAGACAAGTACCGTTCTCCTGGCAACAGCCAAATCCAGACTCGTCCATCGGCTTGCCTGACAGAGAAGCGTGATTAGTCACTTTAGAGAACACGTCTCCACTGCACTAGAGTCCAGTGGCGGCGTGCTTTACACCACTGCATCCGACACTTTACATTGCACTTGGTGATGTAAGGCTTGGATGCAGCTGCTCAGCCATGGAAGCCCATTCCATGAAGCTCTCTACACACTGTTCTTGAGCTAATCTCAAAGCCACACAAAGTTTGAAGGTCTGTAGCTATTGACTCCGACTTCTGCGCACTGTGCGCCTCAGCAGAATGCGCTTCCACTTTGTTATAATACTACTAACAGTTGACAGTGGAATATTTAGTAGTGAGGAAAATTCCCGAATGGACTTACTGCACAGGTGGCAACCTATCACTGTACCACGTTTGAATTCACTGAGCTCCTGAAAGCGTCTGCATGCCTAGGTACTTGATTTTATACACCTGTGTACAAGGAAGTGATTGGAACAATTGAATTCAATGATTTGAAGGGATGTCCCAACACTTTTGCCAATAAACAAAATGTGCAAAAGCTAACAGGCTGTATTTTGAAAAATTAACTAATGAAATTGGCATCTTCTCTGCTATGCTGAAATGTTATAGTTCTCCCCAGTAATCAAAATTCTCTTTAAAGTTCTCAACAAGTAGACATGTTTACAAAAATCTAGATACAGCAGCAGAAAACTTGGATAAATGTCCAAGTACAGCATCTCTGCAAAATTTAATTATAATCAATATGTTGAGGGAGACATCTGACTTGTGTTGCATCATTCAAATCTGCTCATGAATCATATTTTAGGTACTTATGATTATTATAAATTAAATACTCTCATTCGATCTATCAGCAAGTCCTGAAATCTGGTTCTAATAGCTCAGATGATGAATTGCATCTTTACGCAACGTTAAGATGAATGGGTTGCCTAGGTGCACAGGCAACCACACCTGTATGCTTAAGACCCAAGCATTGAAAACAGCTAGACATTCTTAAATTGAATTGCAAAAAGAATGATAAATACGTAAACCTATTTGTTCCAACAACAACTGCAGTCCTGCAGAGCACAAAAAAAGCAGCATCTAAGAGACATACAAAGCATACCCCTCATGCCCTAGATCTCTCTATACCCGTTCAATACAAAGACACAAATGAGGAGGTGGAGGAGGCTTGCAAGCCATAGCAATTCTGCGCCAATCCAAGGACACAGCATCATCCACAGATTCCTGCAATATCCCCGTTTTGTATAAGGGGACTCATTCAGCCCCCGCTGGTTCCCCTCAAACCCAATTACATGCCACATTGCCAGGCAGCAGGCCACCAGATCACAAGCCCCAGCATGCTGAAGATGGCACTAATGTCATGCAAAATTTACTTTTGCATGCCAATCTGCTGCGTTCAACAGCATTCCACTAAAGTCTAAAAGTGAATATGCACCATATATCAATCATATACGGATGCTGCATGTGTAGATTTGGGTGTTTGACTGCAAGTGGCATAAAATAACCTCTTCTAATAAATTAATTAGACAACACCTGAGAGAGATGCTTGTCATCTAAGACATGCACACGACCTCAAATACTTCTATGCACACAATATTCTCCCAGTATCTCAAAGCCACAAAGTAGTAAAAGTCAACAGAATCAGTTCCAAGCGCAGAATGAGACTATATACACACACAAAGCATGCGTATGGAAATACTGGAGAAACTCAGGCTTGGCATTTATGTATTTATTTTTAGACGATTTGCCATGGTTTGCTTTTACTTTGTTTTTGCTGCAATTTTTTAATGTTCGGAGGGGATTTCTCCTTGCTCCAAAACCAGCTTTCTACATCTGCCTGTATCACAAACCATAGAACACAGAATGAGATTCATATGGACATAAACGATATACCGGCCCCCAGTTTCACAGAACGCTTAAGCTAGTCCCAGACTAAAATGCATATTTGTGCTGTTTTAATTGAAAGCAACTTGCACTGGTGTATCTTAAAGGTGCCCTAGAATGATTTGAAACAACATTTTAAATTGTTCTCTGGTATCTACATAGAGGGTATATGGCTTATTTAAGGTCAATAATTGTCCAGATACGGTTTTACAGGTCCATTTACAACTCTAGAAATCTTCCCCAGGATGAAATGGTCTGTTTTTGCCTTATTTGGAAGGGTCATGAATATTAATGCAGAGTTCTGCTCTGATTGGCTGTTTCACTGCGCGGCTAAATGATAGCTGACCGTCATGACGATGGAGAGATTAGGCATTCAACCTTATATGTTTGAGCCTGTTTCTGATGAAGATGCAGATTTTGAGGAACAACAACAACATGTTTTGAGATTGGAAATGAACGCTTCTGAATGGTAAGTCAAGTCTTTATTTGAATTAGGAACCTGCAAAATCATTACGTCCATACCAGAACTTCAGCCTAAACGATAACTAGCATATAGCATTAAATATACACATCAGCAGTCACAACTTTTTTAGCATTGTAAAAACATTTTAATTATTGTAATGTGTCCCTGTATGATTTTACAATGATAGCTTCTTCACTTTGAATCACAAACTGAACTGGGTAGCGCTTAAATATTTTGTTTGTACAGTAACGTTTGAGTTTGACAGTAGAGTACTGATTTAAAAGTCGATTTATTTAGCCATTTAGTTATGTAAACTACTTTGATTATCCTATTGTTACTGTACTAGCCTCTTGCGCTGGATCTAGACAACAATGGGATATTATCGTTAATGTTGTCTCTCTAAGAAGCTTTCGATTTAATCAGAAATTGTTTAGACAGTCAAGAAGTGGATAAAATCACTTACTGCTTGCAGGTATATGGTTGGAATTGCCCCTTTCTTCAGTGTCAGACGCTGAGCAAAGCCTGCTTGATATTGTCCCAGGTTTGAAAAACTGTCCGTGGTGAAATGGGCTGAGCAAACTAACAACTTTGAATTAAATCGTTGCGGTATCCGATTATAAATAAACATCAACCATGCCTGTTGACATGTTTCATCTGTGGGAAGAGTAAGAAACGTCTTCCCATCCCCTGCACAGCCTGGAACATAACATTTGTTTCCATGATCTGCCATGTTCGCTATCCTTGCGTGACGCTTGGTTACCTGCATAACTCCAGATGATACGGCTGCGCAGTTTCGCCTGACAGTGAACATGTGCTTGCATATGCAAATGTTGGGGGCGTACATATTAATGATCCCGACGATTGCATCATTCTCGGTGTTACGTTGAGATTTTTTCCATGGTGTTTTTCACAAACGAGATTTACATATGAAGGAGGAGGCAATGGTGTTTGAGACTCACTGTATGTGATTTACATGTACTGAACTCCTGTTATTTAAATTGAATTAAACTTGCCATAGTTTTCATTCTGGGCACCTTTAAAACATGTCAGTTCCATTGTTTTGTCTCGAGATGCACATCATGTATGTTTGTAAGTCACTTAAATGCCCTAATTGAACTAAGGTCTAATCCTGGCTTAGTCTAAACCTTGTCTGTGAAACCGGGCCATAGTGCCACAGTGAATATTCCAAATAAAGACTCAGAATTGTATTTAATAAAGGAACACACCAGCTATCTAATCTCTTTTTCTTTTTTTTGTGTGTAAACAGGTTAACACTTTTATGTTGCGCATACATAATCAAAATATGGTCATATTCCGATCTTGTGTGTGTGAACAGTGTCAACTGACACTGAAAACGGTACTGCTTTAGAGAACACAACCCTTTCCAACGATCTGTAGATAGCCCAAAAACCAACACAGCATCAATACTCGCCGTAATGCTCCATTCAAGTGTGGCAAACATAATCATTTCACCGACAAACCACGTGTGCAAACATATTTCACAGTCGTCTGAAACATAACACGCTGCTTTGATTTGATTCATTAGAAGCTCGTGCTCGTTGTACTCTGCTTGTTTCCAATGGGCAAGTGCGTCTGACTTCTTCCCGTGACCATTCAGACCCTTTTCACTCGACATGCATGGCAGTGCTGGATAAGATTTCATTTGGTGGGGAATAGTGAAATTCTGTCGCTCAATTCTAACGCAAAAACGACCTGGGCTGCGTTTCCAAAAAGCATCGTCTCCACCAATGGTCTCTACGATCAACTTACTCACGATGCTTTTGGCAAACGCAGCCCAGGGCGTGAGGAAATAGTCAGTATCGGTCGCTAACATTACTATTTACACACCTTACGTTTAGTAACAATGAGCAACGCGCTACATTTCATGCCCTGCGGCTATGGAGACTTTTAAAGGGAAAGGGCAAACCCATATGGCAGACATACAATTACAGCACTTTACAATCACACGACTTCATTGGTGTGTATTATGCAGGCGGTTTTCAAATAGGAAATGAACTGTCACATTCTGCACACACATGGTTATCAGCCAAGCCAAGTGGAAGCGACAGAAATGTCATGACTGGAGGCAACATTTTTAACACGGAGTACCATGAACACTAAATATACCATCTATATTAAACACATTGGCAACAACAGCGGTCCAAATGTGTAATACTAAAATTAAGGAAGGAATAAGCTAGGAAAGTAAACGTATAGAGCCTTTAAAATGTCGATTTATGGAAATTTGAACCCGACCGAACAAGTGCATTACTACGGAATTCCTGACGGCGGGCGCGGTATTATCTCTCAATCCACTGACCACCAAGAAAAAGTTGACAATGTAGCGCCCATCGTTCTAAACATTTCGCGCCAAACATCAACAGTTTCAGTGTAACAAACAAACAAACAAACCGCGAGTCCATAACAATAAACAGAACGCGACCGTGAAACAACGCTCGCTGCAAAACTATTAAAGCACCGCTTTCCATACCTCCTTCTTCGTCGGCTTGCAGACAAGCGGGGATGTTTTTCTTCCAACCCGGCATCTCGGTGGCGTCGTGTGCATTCAGGGGCTAAATCTCAGGCGCATTTCACTGACGGCACAGGCGTGCATTTCCCCGCGCCTTGTCCCTTCTATTCACTGGCAGCCGGTGTAATTGAACGCCGTGTCTCCCTCAGCCTCGTTGTGGAGCTGAGCTGGGGGTGTGAGTGAGCACAGACACACACGAACGTGAAGGTGCACACTACAACCCACTACAATGAAGACTTTTCCCTTTCCTACCTTCACCAGCCCTCGAATTGTCTCATTATTTTGTCACGTTAAGCTTCACACTGCAGTCCTATAGGCTACAAGCGTAAACGCCAAGCCCACAACACATTTCTATCCATCTGTAGCCAACTGAAGCGTGTGCAGTGTTGCTGATTGTTCCATTCCAATGTTTTAAGTGTGTGTGTGTGTGTGTGTGTGTGTGTGTGGCCTTATTCATTCATATTTTAAATGGGGTGTGTTGTTGTTGTGGGTGTGAGGCCATGTCTGAAAATAACTTTTGTTTTAATTTCGAGGAAATGATTTTCTTTACCTTCATTACATTTTATGATTTTCCAAACAAAAACACACAATATGTTAATCATAATAATTTATGTAATATTTTTTCCATATGGACCATTATAGCTGTTAATTATCAAATCAGATCAACAGTCAATGACAATAGGCTACATTTAGTTTTTTTCTGGATGTAGTTTATAATACTTTAAAATTCAATTCATAAAAAAAAGTATTGATCTTCTGTGATGAACTTGTTTCTAATTTCTGAATTAAGTGGTGTAAATTAGATTTTTTTTTTTTAAAGGAAAACTGTAATTGGATATTCTTTACTGGAATTCTTAAAAAACATTATAAATATTGGTTTTGTAAAAGTAATTTTGTTAATATTTTGTTATGCAAAAACATTTAAAATATTATTAATATTTAAGGATTATTATTCATCTTCTCTTCGAATATTACTTGTTTTGACACAGGTTGATTATTGACTACATTTGTGATAATTGCTACTATATACTTTACCTGGGACTTTTTATTTTTAATATTTATGTACACATGTATTCAAGGTTCAAGGAAAGTATTTAGTACAGTTTTACTCAATGTTTACTCAAAAGTTTGTAGAAAATGTACCAAACAATATGCTTTTAAAAGTTCCCCTCTGTGACTGTAAATGGTTCTAATTAGCATTGTGGGTATATGTTCTCACTCTCTTGCAGAAGTGTGGTACCTTTAATGGAGTGATATTTGATGTACATAATTATTCTATACCTTCTGTCAGACAGGCGAATACTACCATGCATGATTGAGTAATGGACATACATGATTTGTTATAGTGACCTTTTATTTATAGTGATTTTTTTCTGACCCTTGTGTAAAGTAACAAAACTAGGAATGTGATTCATATTTCAGTTCCAGCATTGATTAATAATTTATGTTTGCTGCATTAATTTTATACCTAATTGTTGTTCATTGCGTGCAAGCATCAGCCCACCTACTGTAATTGTGCAGCAGTTTACCGTCTCAACCTTTAACTATATCTCTTGGTGAGTGGGTTTAGAGAGCCTAATGTGCTGAACTCAAACTTTAATTAACCGTTTATTTCAGTGAGCTGGTAATTTAATTATATCTGCTTATGTAACATTTTCAGCCTCATAAGTTTTCCATAAATGTTGCTGGATTAGGGGACACATATATGCACAGTTAGCAGAAAAATAAATACTTCAGATTGATGTAATCAGTTAAATACGTCGTTTGATTAAAAAGCCATACTGTATAAATACAACTGATCCCAAACACATATGCTGTTATTTTTTTGTCCTACAGCACTGGAGCAAACACAGGGGAAAATATTAGATTTGTTATGGGATTAAATATTTATTTTGACAGAAAACAGTTATAAAATATGAAAAATAATTTCTGGGATATTGTGTTTTTTGGATGTCTTTAGGGAGCACTCCTTGTAGTTAACCCTTCTGCCCTAAACAGCTGGTTGCTTTCTAAGTTGGTGGTCTCCAATACCCCAGGCATAGAGCAATATGGCACTCCATGCCTCCGCCAGCATGTACACATCCAACACATAGCCACTGGGGAAAAAAGCATCGAAATGTAGGTTAGGTGACGATGCTTCTTAGTGGGCATTGTGACACATCATCGCCGGCCTACTTTCCTCAGCCTCTGCTGTTTTTTTTTCCCCCTTATGTGTTCCCTCCCCCTCTCGCTCACTGTCCATCCATCCACCGGGGTGCCCTGGCGGCTTTATACGTGCACTGGAGCGTACGGGGCAAGGCCAGGCTGTAATGAGTCTGGTTGGGCAGAGCTCATCCTCATTCTGAGGCCTTTCTTCCATCCTTCCATTTTGCCATCCGTCCATCCATTCGTCCCTCGGGCTGCATACCGAGTAGCACATCACCCTTTGAGATGATACAGCAGACAGGAAGCATAGGGGGAAGGGGGGTTAGCTTGAATGCAATGCCCTTACTTATTGTCTAATGGCTTTCACTGGTGGATGTAGAGATGAAGATGAGAGGTAAAACCGAATTATGGATACTGTGATATTACACTTGGGAGGGATTCTACTTGGAGAAGAAACATTCAGGTGCAGGCCTAGCTTGATGTTCCTTATAGTTCCTATTAATATGCGTAGGGTTCTATGGTTAAGAACATGGTGCCAAAGGATGAAGAAAACAAATGCTATTTTGTGACCTCAATCTTTAATGGCTCGTTTCCACCAAGTGGTACGGTTCAGTACAGGTCAGTACCGTATGCAATTTTTCCAATTTCCATTGTCAGAAGTTTTGAATGGTATCCTAATTCCGAACCGTACCATACCCCTTTTTTGGCACCCTTCCATTGGGGTACCTAGCACAGTAGTCCGGTACTAAAGGGTGGAGCTAGACTCACTGCAGAACGTTGACTGGTTGACAGAGAATCGTCACTTGCGCATGCTTTTTCGCCTGTGTTTTTCATTGCAGTCTTGGCTCAAACAAAGTGTGTCTTCTTGTGACAACAGCCACATGCCAAAAAACAAGAACAACTTCTACTGTATGTCGTCCATTTTTGTTTACTGTGTCGCTTTCTTTTTTACGCAAGAATGACAGCGTTTGCTACACCACGACTATCATAAGCAAACTGTTGGCGGTGGAAACGCAAGCTGGATCAGGATTTACGGTCCCAAATCGTACTGTACTGAACCGTACCACACCACTCTGTGGAAACGAGCCATATAGAGGTTTAAGAGACTACATTTAAGGCCCTGATATACTCACGGCAAAGTTGCTTTTCACTCTTCGCTTAGAGGTAAAAAATAAGTTAAAAAAACCTTTGCAGTGGTATACTGTTAGCGAACATGCTACCTATTACATAACAATAGTGGTTACATGGTACATTGTAGTATGAAGGTGTTTACCAGTCAGAGCGCACTTTACGGAAACTAACTTCGTTTTAGCCTCATTTTGTTCAAAATGACGTCACCAAGTTTGTTCTTTGATTGAAGTATATCTGGGCTTTTAGGGGTCTCCTTTAAGTCATAGTTCACCCAAAAATGAGTCATCATTTACTCACACTCAAGTTGTTGCAAACCTGTATGAGTTTCTTTCTTCTGCTGAACACAAAAATATATATTTTGAAGAATGTCGGTAAGCAAACAGTTGACGGGCCTCATTGACTTCCATAGTATGGGGGAAAAATACTAAGGAATCAGTGGGGCCCATCAACTGCACTGTAAAAATAATTGTTGTTTCAACTTTAAAAAGTAAGTGTTTGTGCTGCCTTAAAATGTTCAGTTTAGTCAACTTGAAATGTGAAGTTGTGACAACTTGGATATTTGAGTTGACTAAACTCACATTTTTAAGGCAACACGAACACTTCATTTTTTTAAGTTGAAATATTTTTTACAGTGTGTTTGGTTACAGACATTCTTCAAACTATCTTCTTTTGTGTTCAGCAAAAAAAGAAACTCATACAGGTTTAGAACAACTTGAGGGTGAGTAAATGATGACAGAATTTTCATTTTTGGGTGAACTGTCCCTTTAAGGACTTGGCTGTTTTCGCTTTATTTCCAATAAAGCACTTGAACAAAAATATAAGCTTTTTAGCCTACACCAGTGGCGTAACTTTGTTTTAAAAAGTGGATGGGACAAGAATGAGGAGTGGGGGGTTTTAATACAGTGATATGTACAATAACAATTTCAGAAAAAATAACATTACAATTTACAGAAATCAATAGTACACAAGTTTAATTTATCGACACAGAAGTCATGTTTAATGTGATAGTTTCATCCTTACATCTACTATAGCCTAATATAAATTATGTGATAAATACATAGATACGCATGCAAAGCTTGTGTTCTTTAGTGGTCTAGTGGTTTTTGTTAAGCATGTCAGAGGTTCTGAGTTCTAATCCGCTCTCATTTAGTTTTTTTTTTTTCTCATTAAAACTAAATGTGTTTATTAGTGATTCTATATCAAGAGCAGGGACACGTTTGTGTGCATTTTGTTTTGTGATTTCACCAGAATGAATAGAGAGTCTTCGCAACGGCGTTAAGCGTGAAGAAGTGTTGGGGGTAACCAATACAAGTAACTTGAGTTATGTAATCAGATTACTTTGCCAAGTAACTAGTAAAGTAACACATTACTTTTAAAATTTACAACAAAATATCTCAGTTACTTTTTCAAATTTATTTGACTGACAGCTTGCCTGTCCTCATGTTGAGTAAAAGCAAAAAGCAGAGGCGTTGTGTGTAAACATGATGGTTATTGTGTTTCTAGACTAAATGTGAGCATTTATTCATCTCACTTGCACAATAAAGATTCAGTAGCCTACTCCTCAAAATGAATAAAATCAGTCAAATGCAAAATCAGAGTACTATGCAAACCTCCAATAATTAAATGTTAAATAAAAAAATATTTGTATGCATTTAATCTACCAATTTCTTGCTGCTAAAATTCGATGATTCAGTTAAACCATGAGCAAAAATGACTAAATATTTAGTTTTTATTGGTAAAACTAAATTCTTCCATTATCCAGAATGGCAGCACAGCTGAGAGACTTGTTTGAGCTGCGCCCTCTACTGTTCATGCATGAATTCGCATTTTTACCCCGGCCAATTTTGGTATGAAGAGGTCTTTACATCTGCACAAAAATAGAACTTTTTGTTATAAAAAAAAAAACAAACCCAGCCCAGGTAAGAAAAAGTAACGTAAAAGTAATCCAACACATTACTTTTCTTAAAAAGTAACTAAGTAACTCAATTAGTTACTTTTTTAAGGAGGAACGCAATATTGTAATGCATTACTTTTCAAAGTAACTTTCCCCAACACTAGTGAAGACTGTGTACAAGCGCGATCGAGAACTGATAACAGCGGCAACGAGCTCTCGCAATTCTCTTCTTATTTAACACAAATGAACAAATTGCTAATCAAATGGAGATGTTTCTTTCTATTAGGTACATCTGTGGTGCGAGATGTTTCAAAAAGTGGTAGGGACATGTCCCACCCATCCCACTCGCAAATTATGCCTATGGCCTACACTAAAGGTTATTTTCTGAACAAATGCCTCCCCAAGACAATATAGAGAGTTAAGGCGTTCCTGAATGAAATGGATGGTTTGTTTAGAGTTTGAAGTTTTCACATGGAGAGTTCCATGTGCAGCTATGTCATTAACTGATACTCTAAAATGTTTAGATTAATTGGTCATCTGTTCTGTTAAGGAAGCATGAATGGTACTTTGTAAGCCTTCATATAAAATGGCTGAGGCATAGCAGTTATTTGACTCATCATATCTCTCATTACAAACCAGATTTCTTTATTGTTTTGGGGGGAGGGGGGATCCCAAAAGTGTTATTCAAGCAATAGTAGTTCTATAACAAGATACAGTTTATGCATGGCATTTTATAGAAGTCTTTCAATTGCCATTTTATATTAGAACAATAATAATGAGAACGTCATGACTGCAAAGGGAATAGCTGTGCTCTTTAGAAATAGCTTCATAATTGAACAGTTTCAGTGATGATGACACTTCCTGAATAACGATTTCCAAAAAGTTGCAAACATTTCACGGTTTTTCCATCATGGTTCAAAAATTCCAACATTTACCTTCCAGGCAATTGAGCTTGTCATCTACCTTGTCCATAGTACACTTTCTTTCAACTGCAGAGGAAGACAGCAACGCAATTATTGTCACATTTTGATGGATATTAATGCGAACAAGTTTCTGAGAGACTTTGATGAGAGACTCTGCTATTTCATCTGTGATGAAGGACAAACAAGTTGGAGTTGATGCTTCTGCAAGTGTGCGTTTAAAATAAACTTTCGCCATTCAACCTGTCCACTGTGCTTGTATATAATTAAACAAAATTAGTATGCTCTGTAATTATCACACAGTTGTTATGAAAAAACAATCAGCAGGCATTGATTTTGACGTCTTGTCTAAGTGATGTCCTCTGGCGTGCTTGAATACCGCAGTGATGGACTGCCTCATTTGAAGACGTAATCAAAAGACATGAGAGTCGCCATTATGCTCTTAACTGTCAATGCTAATAGCAGTCATTCACTCAACTGTGATTCACGAGATGACCTTTCAGGCAGGACACACAGTTATACCCAACTCTAAATACACTCCCAGCATGCCTTGAGCTGAATTCCCATTCTGTCTCAGCAGTGCTGGAGATAGCAGTTGGCACCACCTGATGGGTGCAAGGCCAGTGAAGCTCTCTACTGTATAGAGTTGAGCAGATGGAGTCTAAAGAGAGGGAGTATAAATAAAGAATACAGGAGAGATGGATAAAAAACAGCAAATTTCTTTGCTCTTGAGGAGGTACCCAAGGGTCTGTCAAGGGAGCTAAAAATCGCAAATTCACATGCAGTTCTTGCAGAAGACACCAACTCCCACTGCTGCTGAGAAAGGCCAGGCTTCGCACAGCACGTCGCCCGTGTACAATGTAATTCACGGCCCTGTGGCAGCGCTTCAAGTCTCACAGGGCAATCAAAAGCAATATGATTTCTGCTTCAATCAGAGCGCTTTAGTGCCCATTACACTTCTTGCATGCGTGGCCAAATAGAAATCCAGTGGCGGTGTACTTCCTCTTAGCAGCCAATAAGCTGCTGTGGGACAGGTATTGAAAAGCCAAGATGAAGCCAAGGAGAAAATCGAGAGAAAGTGAAAAACAACAAAAGGGACATGTGCACAATTACTCAGGGAGAAATGAAGGACAAGCTATTTAAAAGAATGTCAGGATCACCATGACTAGACAAGGCTATTTACTTATTGTGATGGTCCTTGGAGTGTTTTATGAACAGTGTTGCAGCTCCTTGAAGACATCCCTGCCTTGTGCGGCATTTCTGTCTTAGTTGGAACAAAGGCAAAGACGCTCAAGGACGTTCTATGCCCTAACAGACAGATTCATTCTTGTTCTTTCTGAAGCTCTTTCCATCACGCTTTATTTAATGTGGGGTTTTTAGCATAGACCCTTTCAAAAATCACGGAAAATCTATAAAGCGGAAGTTAATTATGACATGACATTAACCGTTAAAGGGATAGTTCACCCAAAAAAGAAAATTCTGTCATCATTTACTCACCCTTAAGTTGTTCCAAACCTGTATGAGTTTCTTTCTTCTGCTGACCACAAAGGAATATATTTGGAAGAATGTTTGTAACCAAGCAGATCTCGGCAGCCCCTGCCTACCATAGTATCCCCAACCACTATGGTAGTCAATGGCTGCCGAGATCTGCTTTTTTGGTGAATTATCCCTTTAAATGCATGAATGTTTTGCCAATCATTATTACATAATCAGATCTTTAGCCACCCGGATCTATATCTAACACTGATGGATCTCTAACTGCCACAATAGTATAAAAAATCTCCTGATATTATAATAACAATTACAAAAGAATAAAATAAAGCATATTTCTTACCTTTTGGAACATGGAAGGGTTCCATTTGAGCAGATGCTTTTTACCATCGTCAGAGCTCTTTTCATACATTCAGCATTTTAAACATATTCATAAATTATAATTTTCATCGTCTTCAAAATTAGCACTTTGATTTCTGAGAGCTTCTTCACCAGATCCACCATCAAGTGAAAGTGACACTAATATTTATTTGTGTACAGTACTTACTTTGCAGTAAATTGCTGAGCCATTTGAGTACTTGCATATTCTTTTGTTTTATGCCTGCAGTAATTATGAGTGAAACATCACATCATCATTGTGTATCAGATATTGCCACCTTGAAGAATAAAGCTGAATTGCACTTATTGAGTCATCAGAGATTCAATTATTGTTGTGCAGAAACAATATCTACTTACACTATTACTTACCTCGGGTCGCTAGTGACCATTTCCACATTTTACAAAAAACTTATTAGAAAATAGAAATTTTAATACATATTTGTTTTTCTTGTTATATTGTTTATAATGAATAGATTGAGGAATACTGAAAAGGTTGATGTCAAACTTTTTAAAAAAATTAATGAATGAAGGGGAGGGTAGTAAATTATGTCCCGGTCCCAGTTAGTAAATTATGACCAGAGGTATACTAAGAACTTTTGTAATGAGAGTAGTTCTGTCAATAGAGACATGTTCACAAGGACATGTGAGATACTATTATATTCGATACTATTTCCACTCTTGTGTGGCGCTGCTGGACAGTGTCACGAGTCCTCAGAAATGGCCTTTATTTTATTTTTGTCTTTTCTTTTCTTGTCAAGTATCCTGATGTTCAATGAATCAAAATAACAGCTAGCGGCAACTGTGAAACTTTGAGGCACAGCAGGATTTTGTGCTGTGTTCTGCTGTAAGGTCTAGCAAAGTCCACTGCAGAGTCAGCCACTAATCCAAACGCATCATGACAACTCATGACATCATCGTGTGCTTTTGTACCTTGGAACCTTTGAACGTTTTAAATGTGCGGTCTGTGATGACTCAAAGCGATTTCCCCTAGGTCAAAGCGATTTCCCCTAGGCCTTAAATCCATTAATGAATGTTCCATATGAATCATGTTTGGTTGGATGAAATCACCTGAAAATAAAATTTGGTCATCATTTACTCACCCTCATTTCATTCCAAGAGTGACTTAATTCATTTTGTGGAACACAGAAAGAGTAATTTTAGATAATAAAGGCACAATATGTAAGATTTTTGGATGAATATATATTTAAAAAAAACACTAGAACAATGTTACATATGTTGTTGACTTGTGTACTTACAAGAATGTTTAAATCCAGAGAAATAAGCAATTCCAGGACATGAACCGTGTCCGTGCGTCGCCTAACAATAACATCATATTTTTTTGATACCACGAGTACCATGTTTTGCCATGCCTAATATCAATCTAGCTTACTGCAGTGAGCCACAAGTGTCTCATAGTAGCTGCCGAGCGAACTCAAAGAGTAGCATTATAACATAACTTTCAATACACTCAAATGTATCTAATATGATAAAACAGTTCTGCTTACGCATGACCAGAAAAAGTGGAAGTGGTCGTCTGCGGCATAATTAAAGCTCTGCGAAATCCAGGCATCATCAAGCTAAGCCTTTGTTCTGTTGGTTACTAGTGCTGCGTTCCAGTTCATTTTTATTATGCGCTTCACTCGTTAACTTCCCTCCGTCTCGTTCACTCGGATGTGCGTCATTGCTTACGTTGCATGAGTGCCCACTACTGGAGGAACATTTGCAATGGACTGAACTGGAACATCTTAAGCCCTTGATCACTATGAATCCACTATGGAGTTGATTTATTTATTCATTTTTTTCCTTTACGAAATTGTTTAATGCAACATTCTATATGTATATAGGTGTATTTGGGTTGTTTTAAATGTTTTTAAAATTAATAAAAATATCATAGAGTTGTTTGTGGTGGGGTAAATTAAATGCGATATGCGGTGATGTCACAAACGTGTTGCATTGTGGTATATGAAGCTGCCTGAAGTGTACATATGAAGTAGACTTGCTCCCTCGGTCAAAATCGAGGGAGCAAGGGTCTGTCCATATAAACTTCCCTTGTCCACTTCACGAAGTGGAAAGCACTTCAAAATGGCGGTGGGGATTCCCCCGAGGGGAAGTGCTTAGGGAAGTTCACAAGTGCGTGTCTAAAACTGGAGTGGAACGCAGCACCGGTTACCAATACCACGGTCATCCGCTCTAACAACTTGATGGAAATGCACCTAATTCACATTTGTTTGTTTTTTGTTGTTGTTGTTTTGCGAACTTTGAAAAGATTTCACATTTGGATGGAAACCCAGCTGTGTTGTTGGGTCTTTTCATGCAGTTACAATGAAATGTGACTAAAACCTTAACACTAAACACCATAAAAGTATTATTAAAGACTCATGCACGTCTTATGAAAGCCTTTTTTTTTATTTTTAGGATTTTTAATTGGAATGGTCCAAGGCCATAGGACTTTTGTCATAATTGAACCACGG
The DNA here is from genome assembly GCA_023566225.1 of Romanogobio albipinnatus. NCBI lineage: Eukaryota > Metazoa > Chordata > Actinopteri > Cypriniformes > Gobionidae > Romanogobio > Romanogobio albipinnatus. The sequence goes on along the minus strand of CM042245.1, from coordinate 45,068,406 downwards.
ATACACACAAAAAATTGACTGGATTTAAGGAGATTTGTGGTTGAAATTTTTAAAAAAAAGTTGCAGGTCAATTTGACCCCCTTAGGAATGAATGGAATGCGTGGAATGCTTCAGTACACATAGAAAAACCTAAACATACTCAAAATTCAAACTAAGAATGCTAAAACTTTCCCCAAAAATGATTTTATAATGTCTATAATATTATAATGTGTATCTGAACTGACCTAGGACCCAGCAGAACAGCTCATTTGCTCCATATTGAGCTATAAGACCATCTAGTGACAAGAGTCATGAAATATCATGTATCATACCACAAGAGGTTGGCAAAGACACCTAAAATAAGATATTTTAAGCTGAATTAAAAGGGTTATGCATGAGATTGTGGGTTATTTTGAATTTAAAGGTCCCGTTCTTCGTGATCCCATTGTTCAAACTTTAGTTAGTGTGTAATGTTGCTGTTAGAGCATAAATAATACCTGTAAAATTATAAAGCTCAAAGTTCAATGCCAAGCGAGATATTTTATTTAACAGAAGTTCCCTTTCAAAGCCTACAGCGAACGGCCGGCTTGGACTACATCCTGGTACTTCCTTCATAAATGACGTCAGTAGAACAGTAGAACAGACTAACCTCCGCCCACAAGAATACGCGAAAAAAGGGGGCGTGGTCTTGTTGCTGTCCCACGTGGAGAAGAGGAAGTGTCGCGTGGAGAAAAGGAAGTGTTGCGTTTGACAGTGTTTGTCGCCATGTCGTCGAGACGCTGTTATTTTCATCCCGGAGTCAAATCACCTTTGTTTGGCTTTCCCAGGGACGCTGTAGAGATCATTAAGCGCATATATCTCCCGTTAAGAGGCGTGACCTTTCCACGTGCGCTAAGCTGCTGTCAAATCACAACACAGGAACCGTGCCACGTTCGCTAAGCTGCGGTCAAATCACAACACGGGAACCGCTGGCACAATCAGAACTCTTTACGTATTTCTGAAGGCGGGACTTCATAGAATAAAGGAAGTCATCAGCCGTTTTTAGGACAGTGAAAACAGCGGTATACAGATAAGTAAATTGTGTTAAAAATACTGTTTTATTTTACACGCGAAACATGAACACATGTTATATTGCACACTGTAAACACAATCAAAGCTTCAAAAAAACACGAAGAACGGGACCTTTAAGTTGAAAGAATTTTAAGAATGAGCTTAAATTATTATTTGTTTATTATTTATTGATAAACTCTAGTCATTTAAAGGTAAATAAAATACAAAAATAACCAAAACATTTCAGAATAAAATTGCATTGAAAAATAGAAAACATTTAATTAAATTAAAAAAAGTATAATTTTAGGGCTTCAAGTTTTCTGCGAGGGAAGGATTTGTTACAAAGTGCAAGGGAGGGAAGAACGATTCATTCGTAATACTCATAAACTAGGACAAGGAGCGCTAGAGTCAAGGTTTTCCCTTACATTTAAGCCTGTTTGTGACACAAACCTATTGTGTGACTTAATATAGCACATAAGTGAGACTTTATTGATAGTTTTGTCAGCTTGAAAGCCATAGACAACATAATCATGAGTTCAGATTCAGGGCTCCTTGCAATGTTTGCTTCTGTGCTGAAATTGACAATGAAGTAAAAAGCACAACGGCCCCAAGCATTTTAATTGCTAGACTGTGAGATCAATAAATGTACCACAACCTCTGGAAGAGGGGAGACAAAGCCCTGATGTTACACAAGAACAGAGCAGCATTTCGTTCACTGAATGAGCAATTGTTGACGGAAAAAGTCATTGTTGAGAAAGAAGAAAAACATTATGCATGGAGTCTGTCTTAGTATCTGACCTTAATTTTTTGCATATTTAAAAAAAAATCCCTCTGATTTAAATGACTCTTTACGCTGAAAAAAGTGTATTGTCTTTTGATCTTTGTGGCTTCAGATCTGTCAGACCTTTCAAATAAACTCTACCACACTTATAAGTACCTTAATAGCCCTCATTTTAGAAATGACTGCTCACACCAACCCACACTGTGGATTCTCTTTGATATTCTTTACAGATTAATTCTTTACATGCTCCGTGTGACTTTGTAATAATAATTATAATAATAATAATAATAATAATTAATAATAATAATAATTTGTTACATTTATATAGCGCTTTTCTAGGCACTCAAAGCGCTTTACATAGAAGGGGGGAATCTCCTCAGCCACCACCAATGTGCAGCATCCACCTGGATGATGCGACGGCAGCCATATTGCGCCAGAACGCTCACCACACACCAGCTGATTGGTGGAGAGGAGACAGGGTGATGAAGCCAATCTGTATATGGGGATAATTAGGAGGCCATGATGGACAGAGGCCAATGGGCAAATTTGGCCATGATGCCGGGGTTACACCCCTACTCTTTATCGATGGACATCCTGGGATGTCTTTTCTACTTTGTGTGCGTATATCCTTGTTTTAACAAACAAGTGATACAGAAAGAGCACTTTTTAATAAGACATAGTTGTTATGCAAGCACTACAAACATCAATTCTCAGAAGACCTGAATACAAAATGCTTGTTTGTGTATACTGTGACAAACAGATCCTTCTTTATAGTTTAAATAATAAGTTTGCTCTTTGGAATAAGTCTTATTGCTTTGATTCTTAGATATTTTATTATGAAATTGAGCTTGTTCATCTTGCCTCACATGCAGAAAAAATGTCCACTGCATTTACTTTGAACTTGTATATCGCATATTTCCAACTCAAATAGCTGTTAGCTATTAGATATTGCTATCCGTTTTGGAGACAAATGATGAAATAAAATATGATCGCACATGGCCTGTGGTCCTTAAATTTCAATCCTAATTAAATCATTAGCTTTGGAAAACAGCTTCTCAGAGGTCTTGCCGTCAACATTGAGGTTTCATTGGTTTGCTTGGTTAATCAAATGTGAGTTATATTAAGCTCTTTAATTAACTAAATGTGTCGAGAACAAGAGTGGGTTGGCCAAAAACGAGTCTAATTAGGCAAGGCCAAAATCTGCTGGAAAGGACATGACAACATCAAGTGACGAATTACAGAGAACATGATTTTCCACCACCTCTGTTTATTGCGTGACACTAAATTCCTGGAGGTATCTTAAATCAGGAAACATAAATTATTAAAGGAGATGTGTATTTGTTTCTCCATTATGCTTAGCGTTCTCTGTGTCCTAGCCACAGACCTTTCTTTCCTTTTAGGCACTAAAGTATTACTATATCCAAGCTTCTTCGAAAGATTGTGTATTGTGAAAAGTGCTACACAAATACACTAAATGTGACTTGACACATTAGAGCTGCATTGCAGCAGTTTTGGTGGGAAAAAAAAGACAATTTCTTAACAAATATCAAAACAGATATTGCCTTCATATCATGGGACCCAGAAATAGACTTTTGTCCTCTGTAGTGGACATCATATTTTTAATGAATTAGTCTGGCACCATATATGTCAGTTTTAAATCTGGATGTCATGTGAGAGCACATTCAGGGATTTCAGAGATTTGGAAGTTTCAAAATGACAACTGCCTCTCCTTCAACTTTGAAAATGATCAAATTTAACACTCTTATGGAAATAGGATAATTTTTGTCATTTTTGTCTGTCCACTGAATACATGTCCACTGTAGAGGACACTAGGACTTAAATCATGTTTATCAGGCACACAACAAGTGAATAAGGAAAGAAATTATATTTCAATATTCCTATGAAATATTACTATGAAAGTCTTGCCAATTACTACTCCCATTATTACACATATTTTTTCATTACATGTTGCCCCAAGAAACATTAATATGCAAATTAGATACAATGTTTAGATACTACGGGTGTAATGGTAAACAAAACTGACGGTTATGTACCTCGGTATGAAGTCACGGTTCGGTACAGGTTCGGTACAGCAAAATGGCTTTTTATTTATTTTTATTAAACAGTGGTTTACAGGGGGGGGGGGAAGTGTCTGTCCTTAAATGAATTAAATTATAACTAAAAGTTTATTGAAGATATTGCTGTAAATAGGGAGCCCTTACTTGCACATTAATATTAAAGGTTAACAACAGAACCCAAACATTTAGCCTAAATTCAATTGCTATTTATTTTTAGATATAATAATCACCACTCAAATAACATAGTACGCAAACATGTAAACTTCACATAAGGCAGTTTTGGCAATAACTTCTAAATCTAATTATAAAATATATTTGTTGAAATATAATCATTTATAGCCTATCACAGTGGCTGTCATTTTCAGGTTTATTTAAACATAGCTACATGAAATAATCAAGACATCACTAACAGGTTAAGTAGAATATAATGAATATATAGGCTAATACAGTGCATACATGAAAGAGTTGAATTCTCTAGTGAATAAAATTCTGTGGACACTGAATGACTGCCTGAGGTAAATGTGATGCTACATGACATTGTTTAGTTTACAAGCAGTTATTGAGGTCTTTCCGCCATTGAAACACTGATTGAGCGATTACACCATATATGATATGTGACAGTAAGTTGTAATGTATCCTCGACATACCTTCAGATGTTCATTCATGTTTATTCTTTAGGAAGAGATGATCGATCGCGTTCACGCGCATGTCACACGGCCGCTTTAACTATGATCAGTGATCATTCACGCCACATTAGAGAGCGTCAAAACGGCCTTTATCGTTTGAATTTCGTGATAAAATGGACTGAATACTTAATATGTTTGTGTGGGAACTTGGATTGAAGTGTGTTCTGTGCTTAAAACAAGCCTACTGTTAACTGTTAAAGATTGCATTCGGAAACCATACACGCGTGCACCGAACCGAAAGCCCTGTACCGAAACGGTTCGGTAAGAATACGTGTACCGTTACACCCTTAATAGATACATTGTACAGTATATAATGGGAAAACCCGCTTAGCATAGCATATAGTTGAGCATAGCATATAGCATATTTTGTTTGATTGTGTTCAATCCACTTAAATAAGTCAAATTGAAGTTAACTTAATCTGTTTGTGTTGAGATTACATTAATGATTTGTGTTGCATTAACTGAAACTGGGCGGGGCATTTTTTTCTCAGCATGCTTTGCATATGGCTAATTAAAGAGAGAATAAATGTTGTTATTATGTAAAACTGTTATTTTATGTATTTTTGAGCAAGATGAGAAAGGGGGAGGCTTGATTGTGTTTAATAGTTTTTAATATTCAATTATGTTGGAAATATTAGAACAATTTAAATAGGACCGTAGGACCACCGTTTAGGAGCCACAACCACAGAAATTGCCACGATTGGTCATCTTTCATTTGGGACAGCCCAAAATTGTACAATGTGTACTGGGCATAAGGCAAGTAATTTCACTCGGTGGCCATCTTTGAAACGCCTCTCGGGGAGCTATTTCAGTCATGTAAGGACACCTCCTATTTCTTTGAATTACATTTTCCAAAGATCTTCACCAAGCTCATATATTTTGTTTCTAAACGCTCAAATCATGACAAAAAAACCCTGAATTTTTCAGGCTGGACCAACCACTGTGCATATGCAGTGTCTCAACACTGACTTTTCTGTAGCAACTGGAGCTTCTAAAGGCAGCTGCACTGACGCAATGACTTTACCAATTGGCAATTGGCTTTTTTATTTACAAGGCGGGACTATTTCCGCCATATCGCACTTTCTCTCATTCATAGTAGCTAATATGAGTGCAGTGCACTGTCCTTGTATATCTAAAGTCTCGTACGGTACTCGTATTTTTTTTGCGTTATTCACATACAAAATGACGCCCATTCGGATCAACGAAAATGGTTAAAAATGCTGTATTCTGCTGCCAGGCCAGTAGTTGGCAATGTCACTTTGTAAAGAAATATATGCGCCTACAGACTGAACACATAATACGCGTATTCATTTTCAAAAACTTGCGCTTTCCGATTTATCCAACATAACAAATTCAAGAAGGCCAAGAAATCTTTGCCATTATTATTTTTAGCCTTATTTATATAGCAACAGTTAAATAAAAGTAAGTTTTGGGGAGAGGTTAGGGCATTGGATAGGGTATAGTACCTGTTTCCTGCACACAAACACCACACCAGAAGATTTTGAATGTGGGGAACCAAACGTAATCATGATCTTGATGACCAAGATGGCGGCGCGAGTAGATCGCGAGGCTCAGCGTCTCTCCAGATTCTGCAATTTTGCGGTATTTTTCTTGCTCATCTCGGGTCTGTTCGTGCAGAACAGTTGTGCCTTTACATCGTACACCCGCGCTGAGCTTTTGGATATTGGTTTGCGAATTTCCGACAGTTTTATGGACAATCTTCGACTCCTTCCTGAGATCGCTAGGATGCCCGAGGCGATGCGCTCATCCCGGCCGGGCGGAAGTGCACCCAGACGGCGGCGAGATCGTAAACAAAGGCGGGGGAAGCGTGGAGGATTGCGGGCTAAGCTAACGCGTTCTCCTCATCGGCTCTCTTTACCCAGCATTTTCCTTGCTAATGTACGATCGCTAGTGAACAAAATGGAGGAGATTCGACTCAGCATCACACACAGTAAGAGACTTTTGAACTGTAACGTCCTAATCTTCACTGAAACCTGGTTAAACAGCGGAATACCGGACACCGCTATCGAGCTAGCGGGACGCCACACACTCCGGGCAGACAGAACATTAGATGGCTCCGGGAAGACAAGAGGTGGTGGATTGTGCATTTATATTAACAAAGCTTGGTGCACAAACTCTGCTATTGTTGGGAGTCATTGTTCGGCTAACCTGGAGTTTCTCATGGTTAAATGTAGACCGTTTTATCTACCGCGGGAGTTCACTTCCACCATTATAACTGCTGCTTATATTCCACCCGATGCTGATGCCAAGCTTGCTATGAAAGAACTTCACGCAGCCATCAGTAAACAACAGACTGATCACCCTGAAGCTGCGTTTATTGTTGCAGGTGACTTTAATCACTCAAACTTAAAGTCAGTGCTACCCAAGTTTCACCAGCATGTTTCCTGCCACACCAGAGGAAACAAAACCTTAGACCATGTTTACACAAACATGGCGGGAGCTTACGTTGCAACACCCCTCCCCCACCTGGGACAGTCAGACCACATCTCTTTGTTCCTCAGCCCCAAATATGCACCCCTCATCAACCGTGTGAAGCCATCAGTGAAGACAATCAAGGTGTGGCCTGCGGGGGCAGATTCCACACTCCAGGAAAGGTTTCTAAACACAGACTGGAGTATGTTTGCTTCTCAAGCCACCAGTGGCACTCACACGGACATTGACTCCTACACCTCCTCAGTATTGGATCATATCAATACCACCATTGACAGTGTTACAACCCAGAAACAGATCACCACATACCCAAATCAGAAGCCTTGGATGAACAGGGAAGTGCGACTCCTGCTGAAGTCACGCAACACTGCCTTCAGATCAGGAGATGCACAAGCCTACAGCGCATCCAGAGCAAACCTGAAGAGGGGCATCAAAAAGGCCAAGCACTGCTACAAGCTAAAGATAGAGGGACACTTTTCCAACTCTGACCCTCGACGCATGTGGCATGGCATTCAGGCCATCAGTGATTATAAACCCACCCACTCCACCCCCGCAGCCACTGATGTCAACTTCCTGAACGAGCTAAATTACTTTTATGCTCGTTTTGAAAGAGACAACAGAGAAACTGCCACCAAGCTCAAACCCTCAGCTGACCACCCACCAATCACACTCTCCTCCACAGATGTCTGCAAGGCACTGAGCCGGATCAGCGCGCACAAGGCTGCTGGACCAGACAACATCCCTGGTCGTGTTCTCAGGGCATGTGCGGAGCAGCTCGCTGGGGTTTTTACAGACATTTTCAACCTGTCTCTCGCCCAAGCAGCTGTACCATCATGCTTTAAACGCACTTCCATTGTGCCAGTGCCGAAACACTCCAGCCCGAGGTGCCCTAATGACTACCGCCCTGTAGCACTCACACCCATCATTATGAAGTGCTTTGAGCGGCTGGTCCTGGAACACCTAAAAGACTCTATACCATCCACATTGGACTCACACCAGTTTGCCTATCGCAGCAATAGGAGCACAGAGGATGCAGTTTCCATGGCACTGCACTCTGTGCTCACCCATCTGGACAGTAAAAACACCTATGCACGCATGCTGTTTGTTGACTTCAGCTCAGCATTCAACACTGTCATCCCATCCAAGTTAATTGCCAAACTTGGAGACCTGGGCATCAACACTTCAATGTGTAACTGGATTTTGGACTTCCTAACTGACAGACCACAGAATGTTCGATCAGGATCCACCTGCTCCACGTCCATCACACTCAACACTGGTGTACCACAGGGCTGTGTGCTAAGTCCGTTTCTCTACTCCCTCTTCACCTCCGACTGCAAGCCTGTGTATGGAACTAATTCCATCGTCAAGTTTGCGGACGACACTACGGTGATTGGTCTCATCAGCAACAACGATGAGACTGCCTACAGGGAGGAGATCCAGCACCTGGCCACATGGTGCACTGATAATAACCTGCTCCTCAACACCACCAAAACGAAGGAGCTCATCGTGGACTTCAGGAAGGAGTCAAGAGGCACACACGACACCATCCACATCAATGGAATGGCTGTTGAGCGTGTCTCCAGTTTCAAGTTCCTGGGGATCCACATCTCGGCGGACATGTCGTGGACGACCAACACCTCCAGCCTGGTCAAGAAGGCTCACCAGCGCCTCTTCTTCCTGAGGACACTGAGGAAGAATCAGCTCTCCTCGGCTATCCTGGTGAACTTCTACCGCTGCGCAATAGAAAGCATCCTGACCAACTGTGTGGCAGTATGGTATGGGAGCTGCTCTGTTGCGGAGCGCAAGGCACTGCAGCGGGTGGTGAAAACTGCCCAGCGCATCACAGGGACTCCACTACCTGCCATCGAGCACATCCAGAGGAAACGCTGTCTGCACCGAGCTCGCAGCATCCTCAAGGACTCCTCTCACCCAGCCCACAGACTGTTTTCTCTCCTGCCCTCCGGCAGGCGTTTCAGGATCCTCCGGACCAGGACCAGCAGACTAAAGAACAGTTTTTTCCCCAGAGCTGTCTCTTTACTGAACTCAAACCCCCGTTGATCCACTTCCCTCATAAACTGCAAACTCTCCTACCTCACACCTACATTCACTTTGTTATTTGCACTACCGACTGTTTATTACAGTAACAACTGTTTACTTATGCATTTTGCACCACCATATCTTAACTGGAATATGCTCATTTGCACTGCCGACTGTATTTATAGTAACCATGTTTACATTTGCATTTTGCACCGTACTTCTAACTGTAATATGCAACCACTTTCCACTGCACTTTTACACTTTCTTTCGGATAGCTCTGTCCATAATTTATTGCACTACCTTAATCCACTGCTATATTCCTCATATTAGCCTAACATATTATTGTATACCTCTATCTGTAAAATTCTGTTCAAAGTAATAGCCATCTGTATATTATATTCATAGTACATATTCACCTGTATATTCTGTTTACATTCTGTTTATAGTAATAGCCATCTGTATATTTATATTTATTCACTGTATATATTCATCTGTAAATTCAGTTCTGTTTATAGTAATAACCATCTCTCTACTTATACATATTTATATATATTCAGTACATTTTTATGCCCAGCACTTACGCAACCATTGTATATATCCTGCACTTGCTGCTATTGCACTTCTGGTTAGACCTAAACTGCATTTCGTTGCCTTGTACTTGTACTTGTGTAATGACAATAAAGTTGAATCTAATCTAATCTATTAAGAGTGAACCCTTAAAAAAAAAAACAGCTAATCCAAATATTGGGAAGAACATGTCTCCCTCCATTTCAACGGTGGTTTAACTTGTCATGTAACTGATATATCATATGGTTAACTGAGGATGAGTGTATATTTAGGTAACTAACCTATTTTCGTGGGCCTTTGCTTGTTGGAATCTATTAATCAGTGACATGCATATGTTCTCCATCAACCTGAGGTGTCTGAGTAGGTGTCGAGGTCAAAGAGGTTGCACTAGAGCAGGGATGGGCAACTCCAGTCCTCGAGGGCCACTGTCCTGCAAAGTTTAGCTCCAACCCTGATAAAACTCACCTGCCTGTAGCCTTCTAGTAATCCTGAAGACATTGATTAGCTGGTTCAGGTGTGTTTGATTAGGGTTGGAGCTAAACTCTGCAGGACAGTGGCCCTCGAGGACTGGAGTTGCCCATCCCTGCACTAGAGGGTGCTTTATACCATGCGTTACATCCCCTTTGGGAGCCCTTGGGCTATTCCGCTGTGATCTGTGTTTACGGCATTGATTAATCAGAGAGCATACCAGCAATGAGGCCACACACTCATACACCTATACACTTGCACTCGCTACTGCAGGCAACCTCCCTTGAGGGCTCTGAGCTATTTCTCACTGTGAATCAAGAGGCAGAGAGAGAGAGCACTGGCGATAAAGAGTTAGATCAGATATTGTGATAGACAGACCCAAGGAGGATGATGGGGAGTGAAGAGACACTGTGTCTAAGAATACATGACCTTGGATACATGCCCTTTGCATTTCATTTAGCTGCTGTTGACCAATCAGAAATTGAGAGGCTTGAAAGGTACGTGGTGATGGGTCAAACACTGAGGACATGAGTTAATGCCAACATTTGTATTGGCCTTGTACATGCTGTCGGAATGAGCATTTTAGGTTAGTACCGCCATATATCAGTTTGATTAATGCTGCAGAAACATTGACTGTAATAATGGTAGTAATTCAGATGCGGATATAAAATACTTTGACTAAGCAGCTGTCGGAAGCAACATGGTGTACATATTAAAAAGCAGAGTTTGAGGCTGGGTGTAATTTTACTTGAAACTGTGGAGGAAATTGTGAAGACAAAGACTTCTGATGAGTCCATATAGAACAGCGTGACTCATCTCTCTCTCTCTCGCTCTTTCTCCTTTTGTCTCTCTTTATGTCTGAAGCCAGCCTCAATAAACAGTCTGACAAAGGCTATATTTTGGACGTTATACATTATCTCTTTATCCTAGCTTAAAGGAGCAATTCAACAAAAATGATGAAAATATCAACTTAAATTTCAGGTTCTTCCTCAGTGTGAAATTACACACTGCACATTTATAAAATATAGTAGGGGATGATGAAATGAGCCATGTTGCTATTCCACACAGTCATGTGCTTGTTTGAAATAGTGAAGATGAAATAGAAGCATAGGAGTCTGTATGAAGTGACTTTTCCTTAAAGCTACACTGTGTGATATTTTCCCCCATCTAGCGGTGAAAAGGTATATGACCATCCAGTAAATATTAGGTTCTGTTCCTCCCAATTCCGATTTCGTTTTAACTCCTACGGTGGCCGTTTTAGTCCAAGATTAACATGGCTTCCAGTTCAATCCAGACACGGTGCCATCGAGTGTTAAAACGCGAAAGGCGAAGCTTGAATTTACGGGTATGTCCCTCTTTGGCTAATGTACTTTCAAGATGGAGGGGCAACATGGCGACCCCCATTCGAACCCCTTACCCGTATGTATTTTCAATGGCATATTATAAACTTACGAGAATACTTTATAACTTGAAATAAGTAAATATACATTAATGAGCACTTATATTTTTGAAAGAACTAAGTGTTTTTAGCTAAGAATAAACTAAAAAAGTTACACAGTGTAGCTTTAAAATAATATCTTTGCTATTGCCTTGTATTCACGACTGACATCCAATGTGGCCCATGAATTCTTCTCAGGTTAATGCATCTGTTACTTGACTTTCAATTCATGTTGAGTGTTGGAACAGGAAATTAAATTTAATTTTAATGTTAAGTGCAACAAGGGGTGGCCCTTGCTTGAGTAGAACGCAATTACCTCAATTCAATAAGTCATCAATGGTCCGTAGATTGCAGCATTTCCGAAACAAGAGCTCTTTTGTCATTTCCAAATTGCATGTAGCCGGAAATTGGGGCAAAAATTTGAGAAAAGGGAAGAGAGTGCATTTTGTAGAACAATATACTGGCTGACTTTTTTTAATACTGAAAATCACAAGAAAGGACAATTACAACTTGATAATCGATTACGGCTCACCTGGGTTTCACCCTTTATGCCTATTCACCCTTGCTGTCGTTCAGCTCCATAGGGCCATTGCTGTCTGTGTAATTACATGATTTTTGAGCCTCGAATTGCAATTAACCCAATTTTAAGGGCATATAAGCTCCATTTTTATTAAAAAACATAATTTTTGTAGCTTTTAGTCCTTATGTGTTAGCTTTGAAAGGTGGATTCTGAAATCCACTGCTGCTTCAATATAATTATATACAAATTAAATTTATAGTCAAAGCCTTAATCAATATTTATCCTCCAATATTATTATAATGCTTTTTAATGATTCTTTCCAGTTATGATTTTGCTTAAATCAAGAGAACCACTGACTGTTTGTTTCTTCCTTTATATTTTCTAAAGCTTGTATGAGTGGTGACTGAGGGTCTGTCGTAGGGATGTGTGATGTGTGTCGCTAAACACTTGATTTCAGTCATGTGTTTGGATTTTAGAGGCATCACACACCCCTAACCTGACGGGAGTGCAGTAACAGTGCTCACTTAGCCCAGCTTCCATAGATGAAATATGGATCGGTCTTTCATTTTTATATTATATTTTATATTTTCTTTTACTGAAACCCTAAAGAATGGTGTGAATATTGCCTGTACTATTGTCTGTACCTCTCACTGAGAGAAAGCACATGTTATCAGTATGTTTTGGGAAACTTTTTCTGGTTAGGACCAGAGCTCAACCAACTTCAACCTTGGAGAGACTGTGTATCTGTGTGTGTGCGCAGCGTTCTGTTTTACAGATCAGTATTGGAGGTGGATTACGGGCATCCTAAGAGATGGGTGGACTTGTTGTTCTGGGCAAGCTGGCGCCTGCTCCAGAATCTGGAAGGTCACTACGTGCCTAATTCCGGGGTGAAGATGTCAACAAGTGATAGATGTACACGTGAATCTGATTAACTGACCATGTGTGTAAATTTACCATGACTGTTCATTTTCTCTGAGCCAATCATAACCATCCACCTTGCAGTAATGACGTGGCTAGACCTTGAAAACAGTATAACTGTTTAGAAATTGTATGTACGATGGACGGGTAGAGGGAGTGTGGCCTACGAACTCCTTGTGAGACTTGAAGCTGGCTTCTGCTGATGAAACTGCAAACTATTCCTCAGTAAACTTTTCTTTAATTAATTGCACCCCTGACTCTTGGTCTTCATTTTTCACTACTGGTCCTGGGTCATAAGCTTCTACCACATCAGCTTTGATGATGCATATTTAAAAATACATTACTAGCAAATACATACATTTGAAATGTAGTTTAGAATTTTCTGAGAAATCAGGTTAAAATGATTAATGCTATCCTCCATTTTCTCCGCACTCGAGCAGCTGTAGCAACAACATGTCTCGAAAGCAATCCCGGTGTTCTGTTTTTGGATGTAAGCGTGAACATAAGAGTCTTCATTTTCTCCCAACATCTAAACCACTGAGGACACAGTGGATTAGTTTTATTTTTGAAGGTAATGTGCCCCAAAATATACCTAATTTTGTTTATGTCTGTGCAAATAATTTCACTCCAGACTGCATGTGAACGAGGGGCAATACAAGGCAGGCTTTGCTAAAAAGTTGTTACTCATAGATGGATCTGTTTCAACTGTATGTGATCCAGCTTATAGTCTCCGGAGCGATACCGGTCATGGCAGTAATGAAAGGGAGAGCACGCACTTATTACAGTTCATCGGAGTTGTTTAACGGATGTAAAGTTTACCAGTTTTTTAGTCCTTGTCTAGTCCTCATTTCAGTAATTGTGCTCACCTGATCCTCATGTGCTCTGGTCCCTTTACTTTCCCTCATGTCCTTACTGGTTTGTTGCGTTTGTGTGCATTCGTTGGCTGGCTTAACTTGTCCTTGTTATTGCTGTTGATCTTGCCAAGTTATAGTTCTTAGCTTTATTTTCCCTAGCCTTATTTTGGGGTTTTCTCTAGTTTAGTGGTCTTATTTTTCTCTCTAATTTCCAGCTAGGTTGCAGTTTTGTTTTTTGTTTTTTTCTTCGTTCCAGTCTTTTATTTCTAGTATTCATTTAGCTCCTTGTTTTTTTATAGTTTATTTTGCACTATATATTTATCTCTCTTTTGTTTTCTTTTTAGATTTCTGCTACTTAGTTTGCATTTATTTTTTCCCCAAGAAGCGTGTGGAAAAACCAAGGCGCAAAATAACTGCCCGTGAACTGAGAAAAGTCAAGCGTGCAGCTGCCAAGATGCCACTTGCCACCAGTTTGGCCATATTTCAGAGCTGCAACATCACTGGAGTGCCCAAAAGCACAAGGTGTGCAATACTCAGAGACATGGCCAAGGTAAGAAAGGCAGAAAGTCGACCACCACTGAACAACACACAAGCTGAAACGTCAAGACTGGGCCAAGAAATATCTCAAGACTGATTTTTCTAAGGTTTTATGGACTGATAAAATGAGAGTGAGTCTTGATGGGCCAGATGGATGGGCCCGTGGCTGGATTGGTAAAGGGCAGAGAGCTCCAGTCTGACTCAGACGCCAGCAAGGTGGAGGTGGAGTACTGGTTTGGGCTGGTATCATCAAAGATGAGCTTGTGGGGCCTTTTCGGGTTGAGGATGGAGTCAAGCTCAACTCCCAGTCCTACTGCCAGTTTCTGGAAGACACCTTCTTCAAGCAGTGGTACAGGAAGAAGTCTGCATCCTTCAAGAAAAACATGATTTTCATGCAGGACAATGCTCCATCACACGCGTCCAAGTACTCCACAGCGTGGCTGGCAAGAAAGGGTATAAAAGAAGAAAATCTAACGATATGGCCTCCTTGTTCACCTGATCTGAACCCCATTGAGAACCTGTGGTCCATCATCAAATGTGCGATTTACAAGGAGGGAAAACAGTACACCTCTCTGAACAGTGTCTGGGAGGCTGTGGTTGCTGCTGCACGCAATGTTGATGGTGAACAGATCAAAACACTGACAGAATCCATGGATGGCAGGCTTTTGAGTGTCCTTGCAATATTGCCCCTGGCTATATTGGTCACTGATTTGTTTTTGTTTGGTTTTTGAATGTCAGAAATGTATATTTGTGAATGTTGAGATGTTATATTGGTTTCACTGGTAAAAATAAATAATTGAAATGGGTATAAATTTGTTTTTTGTTAAGTTGCCTAATAATTATGCACAGTAATAGTCACCTGCACACACAGATATCCCCCTAAAATAGCTAAAACTAAAAACTACTTCCAAAAATATTCAGCTTTGATATTAATGAGTTTTTTGTGTTCATTGACAACATGGTTGTTGTTTAATTATTAATGTTGTAAAATTAATCCTCAAAAATACAACTTGCCTAATAATTCTGCACTCCCTGTAGAGCTGATTCTGGGCGAGGACATCAAGTCTCAGGTTCCTGGTGTTCCAGCCTGGGTTTTTCCACCATCTGCCTGGTGTTGCCTCCCAAGCATCCTCAAGTTCATGGTCTCCCTGGACTGGTCTCAGTGGTCATCCTCCCTGCCTGTCATCGAGGTGTCTGTCCCCTGCCCTGCTGTTTGAACTCACACCTTGTCACTTCCTTGTTGTGCCCTGTCTAGAGTCTTGTTAATCAAGTCTTTGTTGTTCACTCTGCATCTGGATCCTCAGTTTCAGAAGTCCTGACAGCAAGATGACAAACGTTATAACCGTAATTAAACAACTCCATACAGCATATATAATCTGGCTGTGTAGGCATTATTGTCAGACTCCAGTTCAAGCTGAACACTGCTATCGAGAGTTTCTATTCTTACATTTTCATTCCGTGAGATGAGATTGTCCTGACAGCAGAGCACAAGCTCTTGAAGCTCCGCCCTCTTCTTGAAAGGGCGCTGGAGGCATCAGCTAATTTGCATTTAAAGGGATACAGACAAAAAAGACGTGTTTTGCTATTTGATATTTTAACATGCTATATAAAATTATCCGTGAGGTATTTTGAGCTAAAACTTCACATACACAGTCTGGGGACATCAGACGTATTATACATCTTGTAAAAAGGGGCATAATATGTGCCCTTTAATCTAGTGAGCCGTCTTGCTACACAGGCAGCTCCCTTTACACACAGCACCAACAGAGTAAATATTCCCCGTCCCCCAACTTCCTGTTTCAATAGAAAATACATCAACACAGGGCTCTGGGCATGTCAAAGGATTTTATGTGGTCTTTAGCATAGATGAAAGTCACATTTTCATCAACCTATTTGCTTTATGTAATCCATTTTATGCCACAGTAGAAACTTACAAAGGCTTGGAAATGAGGACACAACACTCTTTTCTTCCCCTTGCCCCTGTTTTGCTGAAGCATCTGAGTGTTAATGCCTACAGAAGGAGGCATGCCATTGTGGGACAGCTACGGGCATGCTTTTCCGCTTCCATCACACATCAGTGCCTCCATGAGGTAACATAATTGGAACATCATTTCCTGAAAAAGCCTGGGATAATCTTAGGCAATAGCATCAAGATTTATTTCAGAGGGAGGAGACGTTTCTCTGCAATGACAGGAGGTCTCTCATATCATTTCAGTTTAATGTCTTTCCGAAACACACACACACACACGCGCGCGCTCATACTCCCACTCTCATGACACCTACTGGAGCCTTGCCCCACTACACAGAGATCAATCAAATGTATCATTCGTAAAGAAAACTAACATCAAATTCGACATCTGGACAGGTTTCTCATCCAGTTCAGTTTTCTGCATAGTAATTATGTATCACTGGCATGTTAAAAATCTCAATCTATTGTGCTATTTAAAAGAGATGAAAAAGAAATTCACTCACTTAATGAGTCTCGAATGAAATACCTTTATTTCGCCTCTCATCTTTGCTTTTGCATGCAGACAAACACTTGCTATCTTCTTTTTTATTTCCTTTCCATGCCTTTGCCACCTGGTGTCCATCCAAGAGCCATTTTCCACACAGCTGTTGAGAAATCATAACTGATATCATGGTAAATTGATTTGCAGTTGTGCTTCAAAATAAAACAACAGATTGACAAGCGTGAAATCAAAGGCAAATATTTATATATAGCCTAAATTACCTTTATTAAGTGAAAATGGACACCTATTTTAAGTTTTATTTACATCATTACATTTAAACTACACACAATGACTATTTGCTTTTTATCTTCAGTTAGCAATTCTGTGATTCATGTATTTGTGTGCGTGGATGCACAAGGGTGTATTTCACTGCATGGCGCGCTCTGCACTGCCAACAGTGCAATGATTGTAATCCTAATTATATTTGACCTCCTGTCTCCTACTGAGTCAAAAACAATGTGTAGTGCATCTATTCGATCTCAAAGACAAATTAGAAAAGACATTGCAATACTGCATGCAGATTTTGGGACTGTGAGAGTGGGTCAGACAATGCTGGAAGGTAGTCTTCTACAACAAAAAAAGTCATGCTAATAGACAAAATGCATTACAGAAAAACACATCTTTGTATGACATTCAGCCCCTTATCCACCAAACTAAGAAATTAGAGAATGTCTTGTAAGTGTTAACAACTTAAACTCTGCGGACCCTGTATAGATATGCATCACTTTGGCATTTGTTTTACACAAAGTAACTTATTTACACTATATTACTCTGGTACCATTTCCGCCTAGATTTGGCCTACCCAAATTGAAAAGCTTCCCATACCCACAAACAGTGGTCTAAATACAAAATGTTGGTGTCATTTTACAGGAAACCCTTTGAAGTTGCATAAAACACTGCTAAAAGTGATAAACAAATTGTTGTCTGAGCTAGTTCTTGAATGTATCACCATCTAACAGTTGACCCAGAAGTCAAACCTGTCTTGGGGTGTGCTCTCTAAAGGATAATTTATAGTTTTTTTTTTCTCTCTTTCTCACCCCAAAAAAGAGATGCTTTTTGATTTTTTTGGTTATAAATTCATTTTTGAAAGTGTGTAACTCTAGTACCCTGCAGACAGTTTTGGCTGTTTCCACTAAATTCCATAGATTTATACAAATTAATCTAAATGGAGGAATATGACCTTTTTTATACAGCGGTATAAATGCAATATCCCAGTGTCTTTTTTACCCTGAAATTACTTAAAACACTTCTGAAAGTGATAAATATTATAGTATGTGTTGTGTGTGATATAATAAAAATATAAAATATAAAAAAACAGACAAAAAAATTTTTTGGTTATAAATTCATTTTTGAAAGTGTATATCTCAGGCCCTGTGTGTTCTAGCACCCTGCAGCCAGTTTTGGTTGTTTCCAGCATATGTCAGCAAACACTGGGAAAAGAAATTCAATGACACTGGGATATTGCATTTATACCGCTGTATATTGGTATGGGGGGGGGGGGGGGGTATATATATCCATTTGTATAAATCTTGCATACAACATGATACAGACAAAAATCTTTTCTCCACTATTTTCTGGAATTTAGTGGAAACAGCCCAAACTGTCTGCAGGGTGCTAGAGCTCACAGGGCCTGAATTACACACTTTCAAAACCAAAAAAATCCAAAAGATTCTCTTTTTGGGGCGTGGGGTGTTATTACAGCTTAGACAACATGTTTATCACTTTTAGCAGTGGTTTATGAAACGTCAAAGGGTCTCCTTTAAAATGACACCAACATTGTGTATTTAGACCACTGTATGTGAGTATGGGAAGCTTTTCAATTTGGGTAGGTCCCAGGGCTTAAGAGGTTAAATACACATTAGGGCCCAAAAGGCTAAGACAAAGTCTAAGACACTCAACAAAAATGTATGAATGTAAGAATGTAGTTAAAAGGTTGAAGTGAAACCATTTACATTCATTTCAGAATGCTTTACAGTATTTTGTGTGTCCCTCTGTTGTTATAATGACAAATGGAATCTCACTCAGTGTATAATAAAATATGAATTTATATGTTATAGAAAGACATACAAACATAATAAGGTGGAACGACATCTATTCCTCCCTATTTTTCAGTCTTACTACGAGCATTTCAGAGGAGAAGATGAGGGCGATGTGTTGCATTCCTCTCTGGGAACAGGGCATGCATTGAACAGTGACTTTGAATGAAGACAAGCTAAAGGACAGGATGAATGTATGAGAGCTCACCACCTAACAGTTGGTCCAGAAGGGGTGTGCTCTGTAAAGGGTAATTGCTAGTTCTTTTTTTTTCTCTTTCTCACTTTCATGCACCAGGCCAGGTAATTTCAGTGATTTAAATGAAATAATAGACATCCATTTCATAATAGAGTTCCAGATAATATATCATTTGCAAGCATTTTGGAGTGCCTAGTCATCAAGCGACCTCTCATTAGTGATCCAAATAGTCAGGATGGATCTGATCTCCGTTGTTAAGAACAAAATATTAATAATTTTAATACACTCTAAAAAAAAAAGGTTCTATATGGCACCAAAAATGGTTCTTCGTCGTAATCATAGGGGAACCACTTTTGGTGCTATATAGCACCATATCTTAACATGTTCTGTATATGGTAGCGGTGCTATATAGCACCTTAGTTAGCGGTGCTATATAGCACCTTAGTTAGCGGTGCTATATAGCACCTTAGTCAAAGAACCGGTGAAGAACCGGTGAAGAACCTCTGAAGAACCACTGAAGCACCAAAATTGGTGCTATATAGCACTTAAAAAGGTTCCCCTATGATTACGAGCCAAGAACCATTTTTGTTGCCATATAGAACCTTTTTTTTTAGAGTGTAGGAAATTGTTGTTTCATAAAAAATGACTTGAAAAATGAAAAAAAGGCCAATTCACAACGCACTGATAAACAACAAATTTGTTGGGTTTTGGCGGATCTGTGGCTGAATCCGAAATTGCATACTTCCCTACTATATAGTAGGCGGAAAACAGTAAGTGGCAAAAGTATATCAGATTTCACAGTACTCATAATAGAGTAGGCAAACAGTAACCGGAGGACATACTTCTTCCGACGAGATTCTGAAGTGTGCATATGATGGACAGTTTACTATCCCATGAGGCCACGGGAGAAGACTTGTGAATGGCAGTGAAGCGACGCAACTGATGCTGCAGGTCACATGATAATGACAACATGGCAAATATAGTATGTCTGGACTACATTCATACTACACACACTCATAATACACCGATCAGGCATAACATTGTGATCACTGACAGGGGAAGTGAATAACACTGATTATCTCTTCATCACGGCACCTGTTAGTGGGTGGGATATATTAGGCAGCAAGTGACCATTTTGTCCTCCAAGTTGATGTGTTAGAAGCAGGAAAAATGGGCAAGCGTAAGGATTTGAGCGAGTTTGACAAGGGCCAAATTGTGATGGCTACATGACTGTGTTTAGAGCATCTCCAAAACTGCAGCTCTTTTGGGCTGTTCCTGGTCTGCAGAGGTCAGTATCTATCAAAAGGAAGGATCAATGGTTATCCAGCAACAGGGTCATGGGCGGCCAAGGCTCATTGATGCACGTGGGGAGTGTTAGATTTTGGTGTATTTGGCCGAGCAGTCGTTTGGGTGGCTCGCCAATGTATTAGATTTCTCCAATACATAAAATAAGTAAGCTTGACCAGAGTTCTTGTGGGGAGAAGAATTTATTGAAGGTTTGTAGTGTAGCAGTCTTTCAGCATCGATGTTATCATGCCGCCCTTCAACATCTTAACCCAACGTTCTGTGTTCTGAGACAGAACTTTATACAGGGAAGACAAAGGGCTTTAGACAAAGGGAAACTGTTAGGACCTCCCACAGGAGATCGTTCGTACACACCCCAAACGTTCCTGCCATCCATCCTGATCCAATCAGCATAACAGTGACATTCAAATGCATAGATGCTAATCCAATCACTCATGGGCTCCAAGGGCCATTAAAGACAAATGGTGCTCATTTTACAAACAGGAACTGGCCTGGAAGATTTACATACAAAATCTATCAGGAGCGAAGGCCGGCCCGTGTGGTCCGATCAAACAGACGAGCTACTGTAGCTCAAATTGCTCAAGAAGTTCATGCTTGTGAAGTAATTACTTATTCAAAATAAGTACCAACTCAAGAGAGTATTCGATTTCGGACTCAGTGTCAGTGTGTTACCCCTTGTCTTGCCCAGTGTCTTACCTGACTGACCGTTCAATCAGTGTTTGTTTGTTTGTTTGTTGGGACAGTGAGAACAAGACCAATTTTTCATAAAATTCTAAATCCAACGCCCAACTTGTTTGATGGTGTTTGTCTGTGCATTGTGAATTGGCCTTAATATGATACTGTAAAATACTGTGAGGAAAGAGATTTAAACATAGGCTACATAAACTATCCTATTCAAAAACAAAAAGCAAATAAATGTACAAATGTGAATTGACTTAATCTATGCATTTACCCACCATTCTTCACAGTTCTGGGACAGATAACAGCACATGAGTGAATAATAAAATCCATACAAAACAATAAAGGATCAAGTTATCTGGTCATAACAAAAAAAAAAGGATGTCCAAAAGATGGTACTTATGCTATCCAAGTAGGCAGCTCACTAGGTTTTGCAACACGGCCCCAACTCTCACTCTGCCTTCTCATAGACAGCAGTGTCTGTCTAGTCTGAGCTCCTCCCTCCTGCAGAAGCGAGCAGCACCTCCATTCAAACCCATCCAAACTCAAGGCATGAGCGTCTGCTCTTCCCCGCACAGCTGCTGCTGATCACCTACCTGCACAACAAACTCTGGATATTCGTCTTGTACTTTACACCCCTTCAGACCAAAAAACGAGGCGAACTAAATCATTCTGGCCCTAAACACACACACAAGTGGTTTTCCTGACTGCAAACATGGCGAGTGCCTCGTACCACATCTCTAATCTTTTGGAGAAAATGACATCCAGCGACAAGGATTTCAGGTCAGTCGTGATGCACACGTCTAGATCGAGTGTTAAAGAGCATGCTCGTGTATTTTCAGGGCTTGTGATGGCGTTTAAACGTTTTAATAAATAAAGAAGCGATCGCAGAAAGTTTTAGGCCCTGAATCGCGCCCCTGTTGTTGTTTAGACTGACATGCTAAGCTAACAAGCTAACTCATACTGTACGGGTCTTCATTTGGGTTTTTTGCTGTTTAAAATTGTGCGTGTGCTATGTATTCACGGCTATAACTTGTTAATTCCCCCTTTCATGTTGGAATATAAACTGTCAAAAGTGTGTGTTTTAGTGTGGATGTTAGCCAGCTGGTAGCTTGTGTTAGCCGATTAGCCTTAGCATTTCGTTTTAGTGGCACTGCACTCGAACTGTCATATCATTTGTAACGAGTACAATCACTCATAACAAACAATTGTCAAAACTAGCTGAGTTGTTGAGTTAGTGCAGTATTTGATGTAATTTACTTTCCTCGTGTTCATATAAGTTGGCTAGTTTTAGCATAAGTGTGCACGTCCATGAAATGTGCATAGATTTAAACTACATCAGCTACTTTTTTGAGAAGTTTGAAGTGTGTAGAATGGATATTGAATTAAAGGTTTTTCTATTATTAGGATAAGTGTTTAAGAAACCCTTATTTATACATTTAAGTGTTAACAGGTTTGACAGGCCATTCATCATTTCCTTATTTTATTCAGTTGTTAATAAATTGTATTTCCTATCTTGTGCAGACATTATTTTATACAGACAGAGGTTGACTCTTGTCACACACAGACTGTGAGAAATGGTTTAATACAAATAATTGCAACATTTGAACAAGGATAAGTTCTTTTTTTAAATAATGATAGATTTTTCCCTTAATATTATACCTTTATGCAAACTTCTGAGAATACTCGTCGGGTTTGAAATGCTGTCAAGGCCAGAAGCACATGTAAACATGTTGATAACAGGTTAAAAGCATCATGAAATTGTAGTTCATAATCTAAATGGTCAGTACAGTTACAATTTGTGTTTTGTGCTGCCATGCTTTTCTTTCTGTTGGGGGATTCCCTTTAATGATGTCGGTATATTCAGCAGCAGCCACCAGGAGGTTAATGGTTTCCGAGTGTTAAACATGTCTGACAGGAGTTGTCAAATGAATACTAATGCTGTCTTCGGATCATATATCCAGAGTCTTCCCCTTCTGTCATCCACGTCAAACCACTTGCTGTTCTCATTCCATCTCTTTCTGAATTTCACAGATTTTACCCCTGGGAACATTTTGCTTACATACCATTCTAGGTCTCCTCTGTTGGTGTGTGCTGGCGTTCCCTCTCTCGCCCTGCTGTAGGAGCGTGTGCGTCTCATGCATTATTAATTCTTACTTAGGCTCTCGCTGGAATAAGAGATTCCATGCCTTCAAATATATGCCAAAGCAGTCGCTTTTTAGGAGTGTGTATGTGTGAGAGAGATGGCACGTAATCGGGTATGCAGAAGGTTTTTCGCTCACATCACATATGAGGTTTTGTGCTGAGGCTTTGATGTTGGCACCCAAAGACAAGATTTCATTTTAATCCACTCCAGTTTCAGCTCAGAAGTGGATTATGAATTTAGCAAACCATGACAAGTGAGATGAAAAGGTGAAAATGCTTCAGTCAGTCCATTTGCTTTGACATGATGCCAGCAGCTCCCGCTATTCAGGTGGTTCTCACCTTAGGGCCATGTTGGTGTCTTTACAGTAGCCATTATGTTAGTGCTGAAGTCACATGAAACCCTCTTTAAGTGTGTCAGTGTGTCTGGACCATTGGGAACACCATTGGGGGAAAAGGCCTTGCAACTGCTTGTCCTTGCTTTTGCAAAATTATGCTTTTTATGAGTGAAGCAGGATATACAGTGGAAGAAAATGCTGATGCTTGATTTTTATCCATTGGGAAATGGAAATGACAAGTGGATGGTGGGTAGGGATTGCTAACGTTAGTCAAAGTCATTTCAGGGGGTGGCACAAGTTATTACATTTTGGTGGAAGAAACACTTTCAAAATCCTTTGTTTATTCCCACAGATTCATGGCCACCAATGATTTGATGTCCGAGTTGCAGAAGGACTCCATAAAGCTGGATGATGATAGTGAACGGAAGGTGGTCAAAATGATCTTAAAGCTCCTGGAGGACAAGAACGGAGAAGTTCAGAATCTGGCTGTAAAATGGTAAGATTTTTGCCATTGCTCATTTCTTTCATCCGTTCTCTTACTTGGGTGTTTTCAATGTGTCCTTCATGAACTGGCTTTGGTTTGTCCTCTGAAAAATGTTTTAATGTGAAATTGATTCATGCCACAGTGATTTACTGAGAGGTATTGCTGTTTTTTACTTTGATTTATCTAGGTTATTAGCCTCTAAGATTAACCTCTATTTTTCCCCAAGATAGTTTAGAAGGGATTGCATGAATAAGTCACAGTAATCTCTGTTCATTTAATTCGTTCTTTGTGCTGAAATGCAAGTATACAGTGACTCTTTCTAAACCTTACGGCAGTTTCTTGCGAATGGATTAACACCGACCTGAATGCTGAACTGAAATAATTTGTAATGTACCATTTTGCAGTACAGAGATTTTTGCAAGCAATCCAAATTCATACATTACATAGTAATAGACAAACAGGAAGTAGGGCTGTCAACAAAAAAAAAATCGAATTTCGAATATTCGTCGAATGTACAAAAAAAAAAAGCACATTCGAATGCAAAAACTGTGCATTCAAATTTTTGGTAGTGGCACGCGAGACATGATGATGACGTAACTGACGCGGTTTGTTTATCCAGTACAGCGGTGCGGCTGTAAAAAGGCGTAGAAAATGGGCAACCTGTTCAACAGCGTATTCAGTCAGACACGGAGCAGTGCAGAAGAAGACAATCAGGGCTTAGGAGCATGAGATGGATATAAATGAAAGAGAAGATAGATTCGCTACCTGCTGACGAAAATCCTCTCAGTTGGTGGCAAAATCATGCGGTATAACGTTATGTATCCACATATTGCGCAGCTGGCAAAGACATACTTGATCATACCTCACCAAAAACCGCTCAGCACTCGCTGCAGGTCAAGTTGACTGGTGTTTTTCACCAACAATATGTAGATGTTTAGTGAGTGGAAATGGATTGTTTCTGAATGTCCGTTTGCTATTTTGTGTCCACATTACGTTGTCTGTTGAAGCGTGTTTTCTCAGGTTACTGATGCACTTTTGTTACCTAATTTTCCTAACATGCTCATTAATGAAATTATATTTAATTTAATAACAATTGTTTAAAAAAAGCTAATGCACTGTAAAAAGTGAATGTCATTTAATTTCAATAAAATACGCGATGCTTGATTTGGTTTACATTTGCTTGTTGCGCTTGCTTGCGCCCTCTTGTGGCCATAGGAGACAATACAGTACATTTTCCATCAAACATTTAAATATTGCCTTAAGAATTCGAATATAATTGCTAATATTTATGAAAGAATTTCGAATTTAGCTTTTCAGACATTTTGACAGCCCTAACAGGAAGCATTTCACAGGTTGCCCTAAATGTCCTTGTTATTTCTTGCAGTTTGGGCCCACTTGTCAGCAAAGTGAAGGAGTACCAGGTCGAAACCATTGTTGATACATTGTGTACAAACATGTTATCAGATAAGGAGCAGCTTCGAGATATTTCTAGCATCGGCCTCAAAACAGTGATTGGAGAGCTCCCTCCAGCATCCAGCGGTAAAACAAGTTTTTCCTGCATAATAGATGTGTTCCGCCACTTTTTTTCTCTATTGTGCTAAAAGGATAGAGAATTAATTCACGTCTATGGCTATATTTAGTTGTTTTCGTGTACCATCTTGCCCGCTAAGTCCATTTCTCTTTGCTTTAGGATCTGCTCTTGCTGCTAGCGTTTGCAAAAAGATTACAGGCCGCCTCACAAGTGCCATTGCCAAGCAGGAGGATGTCTCAGTTCAGCTGGAAGCATTGGACATCATGGCAGACATGCTGTGCAGGTATGTCAGACAAGCCATGTGATGACTGCTGCTTTTGTTTAGACCAATTGTGCTTTTGAGTGTACATGGGCTCCTGCCAGGTAATTTCTTGATGTGTTTGTGCACACAATCTCCCCTCTGTGACAGTTCTCAGTTGTCTTTTTCCTCAGTTCACTGAACTGAATATACTTGTAGGTCTTTCAGTTTAGATGCTGACGCACAGCTCTGATGTGTGGTAACTAATGGCTGACTTGGTGAATGCATTTTGCATTTATACGTGCACTTATGCATTAGGCGACTTTAAGATTTTTTTTGCCAGTATCTGTGTGCCTTGAGAATTGAATCCACAACCGTGCCATTACTACATACTCTACCAGTTGAGTTACACAAAATAATTTAAAGGGGTGGTTATGATTTCACACTTTTAATTTAAGTTAGTGTGCAATGTTGCTGTTGTAGCATAAACAACATCTGTGACGCTCAGTTCAAAGCAAAGGGAGATATTTTCTTTTAAAGAAATCGCATTTTAAGGATTACAACAAATGGCTGGTAGGGACTACAACAAGCTGCTTCACGGGTTAGTGACATCACTAACCCTAAAATTGACATAAACCCTGTCCCCGGGAACACACAACAAAGGCCATGTTGAGAAGGAAGCGTTGTTGTACTAAAGCACATTTAGGAGTCTGCTCACACTGTCGCATCCGTCTTTTCACATTGATTGCAATACAGTATGTAACGCATGCAATAGCATGTCATTACACTAAACTATATCTGTTCTATCTTCATGCAGCATATATTCTCTGGCTTTGTAGGCATCTTACAACAGTTCCGACATGAGCGATTTATAGATTATCATAACAGAATATGCTAATCAATTACTTGAAGATAGTTAACAACACCAGCTACATACATTTGTCAACTAACTATTCAGAAACGTCCTGTTGCAGGATAATCTCTCCAACATTTGAACATAAAAGGCTGAACAGTTTCTGACATTTTCAGTGCGTGTCTGCGTGAGGTAATCAAAGCTGCTAACATGAGCTCTTGAAGCTCTGCCCTCTTCTATAAAGGGGGCTGGGAGCACCAGCTCATTTGCATTTAAAGGAACACACACAAAAACGGCACTTTTTTTCCATTTTAACATGTTATAAAAATGATCCGTGGGGTATTTTGAGCTAAAACTTCACATACACACTCACATCAGAGACATATTTTACATTTTGCATAAAGGGGCATGTATTTTCCAACGATTAGGATTTAAAGCCTGTTCACACTAAGAATAAAAAACTAAAATTACTGTATAATAATCCACGCCAACGGATGATAACGATATGTTTATTCTAACTTTACAATGTGAAAATAAATGAAGTAAATTCGCTATACATGCTGTACACTGCAGAAATAGTATTATGTATATTTCCTATTTAAGGATAAACCACAAAATTTGTGGTCATTATGTGGTCTTTGCAACAGACTCTTTTAAATGTCTAACATTGTTTGTGTTCATTCATCCAGACAAGGAGGCCTCTTAGTGAATTTCCACCCTTCCATTCTGAGCTGTCTGCTGCCTCAACTTACAAGCCCTCGTCTGGCAGTAAGGAAGAGGACCATCATTGCCCTGGGACACCTGGTCATGAGCTGCGGAAACTTGGTCTTTGTGGACCTCATCGAGCACTTACTATCCGAGCTCTCACGCAACGAGTCCATGTCAACCACACGCACTTACATCCAGTGTATTGCAGCCATCAGCAGACAAGCTGGCCACAGAATCGGTGAGGCTCCCCCATTGTTAAAGACCTCAGTTAACTTAATGTCTTTGGGGTTCAAGACCTCATCTCAGTTACTCTTTAAGTGCTGAAAGCAATTTTAGTGTGCTCTTATTGAAGCCATCAACTGTGATCTTCTCATACAGCTATTAGTTTCACCACTGATGCTGTAATTTAGCCTTCGTTGGAATGAGCTAAAGCAAACCAAAGCCATCCTCAAAGGTCTTTAATGAAAATGATCCAATTATTACAATAGCTGTTTTTAGCTGAAAGTGTAGTGTAAATACATATGTGTAACGATATCCTCCCCTCCTATGGATTGCCTTTTTACCGCAGTTCTCCATGGCTTGATCTTGAAGTCAGAGTCCTTTCTTATAATAGAAAATGTTTCACTCAAGATTGAGGTCACCAGCATTGACATTGAATTTTGATTACATTTTACTTTATGATTACTCCAGTGATGAGCATTAGAAGTTATTCAGGTCGAGGTGTGCCATCTTTTTCTCCCATCAGTTGAAGAATAATTGACGTCATTCAAAGATATTTTGTTTATCACTTTTTTCCACAATTTTTAATAATTGATAAAATAATAAAACACCTTGAAATTGTCCTTAACAATTCACAACATTTATTTTTTTCTACATTTTCACCTCCAAAGCACGAATATATAAGGGGGTATAAGCTTCAACTCTCTTTGGAATTTGACCGAACAAATTGCCAGAGTGTTATTGTGTGACAGGAGATAGAACAATCTCCAGTGCGGTCGTTATTACCCGTCACCTTGTCATCAACGATGTTCCATTGCTGCGCTGCTAAGGCAGGCCATTTGGCACAAATGAAATGAAGTGAAAAGTCATTTAGGTTTTCTTCTGTGGTGCGCCGTTCCCCATCAGCCAATTACCGCCTACGTTTGATGAAACAAAGACCGCTGCGATTAAGATGCACAAGATTACTTCAGTGGAATGCACTCAAAGTTGTTTTGTAGCCATCTCTTGGCGCTACTGTTTTAATTAAGTCTTTTTGTCATCTTAAGATCGTTTCTTTGATTGTGCTGAAATCAGCAAGGCCTTTATCTTGCAGCTCTCCAAACTCATTTTTATTTCTTAATGAACTATCACAGTTTGATGTTAAGTTTTGCTGTCTGATGTGTGTAATGATGGTTCATGACAACATGCTGGTTTTATCCTACAGGTGAGTACTTGGAGAAGATAATCCCATTGGTGGTGAAGTTCTGCAATGTTGATGATGATGAACTGAGGGAATACTGCATACAAGCTTTTGAGTCTTTCGTAAGGAGGTTAGTCTACATCATCTTAATGCTGACATTTGCAATTGTTTGTCATGATATAATAGATGTGTTGGACCAGAGAGTGAAAAAAAAGTTAAATAGGTTATATCTTTTTAAGATGTAAGACTGTTTTTCTGCTGTGAGAAGTAGTAGTATAGATAAGAATATTACCATCTTAATCATAATCTTGAAGTTTCCCTGTTGCATGACTTGATTAAAAAAAAACCTTATTGCTTTTGATTCCCAGGTGTCCGAAGGAAGTCTACCCACATGTCCCAACAGTCATTAGCATCTGTCTTAAGTATCTGACATATGACCCCAACTACAACTATGACGACGAGGATGAAGATGAGAATGCAATGGATGCTGATGGTGTAGACGAAGATTATCAAGGTACGAGGCGGGGCTCATTTCTCCTCTCTGTCTGAGGGAAGAAGGATTTATTCTCTCTCCTAAACCAAAAGAGTCTGTTTAGCTGTAAGTTACCAGCTTAGTTTGTTAGTTCTGGTGTGTGATAGCCTCTGCTTGATGCATAACAGTAATAACAACCCGTAGGTTTATTGATCAACGTTTTGGTCATTATAGCTTCTGTAAAAGCACTGTATTGGTAATACAGCAGTCGGAGAGGCAGTCTGTCTGCTTTTGAAGACAAAAAAGTTGGACCTCTGCAAAGACTCTTTGCAAGACCATCAGAAATCACCTTATTATTGGAATGAATGGACAGTGGCTACTGGTGCGGTCTAGTAGCTTTAAATAATGCCTATGCTTTCACCGCCTATAAAATTGGCTCAGAGATTGGTTTGGGGGGTACTGATTGTCCTGTAATGTCCAGACAGGCTTAAACATTTGCCAACATTTCTCTGGCACCTTAGAGATTGCCGAGCAGGCACCTTTTCACCCTCCTTAATGCATGTGTTGAGCATGTCGTGCCACTTTCTCTGACAGAGGTTGTGCTTTCTCTGAGTGAAAATGCTTCATTTAACCATTAGCGCTCTGAAGCACAACCGAGTGTGGATGTGCTCAGCATTGCATGTTGAAATGTTGTAATGAAGTGGAAGCATGGTTGAAGAAATATGGGTTGTTGCACCCCAGAATTTGACAAGAGCAGACTATAGTGAAAGTTTGATCTGCTTGATCTTTTCTGGCGTCAAAGATTTTTATTTTCTGCCCCTATTGGAGTGTTGTTTTTATCCATGAATCATATTCGTACCTATTTGTTGTTTTCTTTTAAATAATTTATTGTGCTGATTGTGCACTAGCTTGTAAGCTGCCTTAGGAGGCACATACCGTTTGGAAGCAGATTTGAGGGTATGTGTGTTTTTCTCCACGCTTCAGAAGTCTACGCTTTTTGTGTTTTGTGGTTCAGGGGACTTGAACTTGTAGCACTGTATGTTCCACACTGTGTGAGTGTTTACAAAGAAATCCTTTTTGGGGCTTCTTGCTTGAACACTACATAATATCCCAACTGTTTTGGCCAATAGGGAATAAAAGCTGAACAATGCAGATTGTAGCAGTTGCAACAGATTGAGTTATTCAAATTAGTGGCTGTGATTGATACCATCTATCTCCAAACAGGAAGTGATGATGAGTACAGTGATGATGACGACATGAGCTGGAAAGTGAGGAGAGCAGCAGCAAAGTGCTTGGACGCCGTGGTGAGCACACGACATGAGATGTTACCCGAGTTCTACCGAACTGTTTCACCGGCACTCATTGCCCGCTTTAAAGAGCGAGAAGAAAACGTTAAGGCGGATGTGTTCCATGCCTACTTGTCCCTACTCAAGCAGACACGCCCTGCCCAGAGCTGGCTCTGTGACCCAGATGCCATGGAACAGGGAGAGACTCCTCTGACAATGCTTCAAATCCAGGTAGAGAAAGATGTACTTGGTTTTTTTTCTAGTTCATACATATACACGTATACATTCCTGGTTGGTGATTTGATGTACATTTGCACAAATGATTTGATACTCAACTAATGCTCAAATTGTAATATACTGTGAAGACTATTTGGAGAGAATAACAACACTACTCCATAAACTTGGGGTTCCTAATTATTTAAGTTTATTCATGAGAGTGATGTAATGTGTGACTTTGCAGGTGTCCATGATAGTGAAAGCATTGCACAAACAGATGAAGGAGAAAAGTGTTAAGACCCGGCAGTGCTGCTTCAACATGCTGACAGAATTAGTAAACGTGCTACCAGGTGCCCTGACACAGCACATTCCTGTTCTCATCCCAGGTATGTGCCGCAGGCAAGCTACTACATGTTAAACCATGAAATGTTAGGTCTTTTTAGGTTGGAAACCTTACGTAGCCATTATGTTACGTTTCTCAATATTAGCTTTTTTAGCATTTGTAGTGACATTTGTGAATTTTATTTTTCTAGGAATCATATTTTCTCTCAACGATAAGTCAAGCTCCTCAAACCTGAAGATAGATGCCCTGTCTTGCTTGTATGTGATTCTGTGCAACCATCAACCTCAAGTCTTCCACCCCCATGTTCAGGCTATAGTGCCTCCTGTAGTTGCATGTGTGGGGGATCCCTTTTATAAGATCACCTCTGAAGCACTGCTGGTCACCCAGCAGTTGGTCAAAGTCATCAGGCCCCTGGATCAAACAGATGCTTTTGATGCCTCGCCCTACATCACTGACCTTTTTGCTTGCACCATTAAAAGGCTGAAGGCAGCAGATATCGATCAGGAAGTCAAGGAGCGAGCTATTTCTTGTATGGGGCAAATTATCTGCAACCTTGGTGATAGCCTTGGTACGGACCTACCAGGCACTCTCCTCATCTTCCTAGAGCGACTGAAGAACGAGATAACAAGGCTGACCACTGTCAAAGCTCTCACGCTCATCGCAGGTTCGCCGCTGAAGATCAACCTGAGGCCCATCTTGGGTGAGGCTGTTCCCATTCTTGCCTCCTTCCTGCGTAAGAACCAACGAGCATTGAAACTAAGCACACTGGCTGCACTGGACATTCTGGTCAAGAACTACAGCGATAGTGTAACACCGGCCATGATCGACGCTGTACTGGCCGAGCTGCCGCCTCTTATCAATGAAAGCGATATGCATGTCTCCCAGATGGCTATCAGCTTCCTCACCACGCTTGCACGAGTCCACCCTGACTCACTGTCTAAAATAAGTGGCTCTATTTTGGCTGAACTCATAGCTTTGGTTCGTTCGCCGTTGCTGCAAGGTGGCGCTCTTAGTGCCATGCTGGAATTCTTCCAGGCTCTTGTAGCTACGGGAACTGCCAGCTTGGGCTACATGGACCTGCTACGTATGCTAACAGGTCCTGTGTATGCCCAGAGTGCAGCGCTCACCCATAAGCAATCCTACTACTCCATTGCAAAGTGTGTGGCCGCTCTCACCCGTGCTTGTCCTAAAGAGGGCCCTGCAGTGGTGGGACAGTTCATTCAAGATGTGAAGAACTCGCGCTCCACCGACTCCATCAGATTGCTAGCTCTGCTTTCCCTGGGAGAGGTCGGCCATCACGTTGATCTGAGTGGCCAGCCTGAGCTGAAAACGGTCATCCTGGATGCCTTCTCTTCAGCCAGCGAAGAGGTCAAGTCAGCAGCTTCATATGCGTTAGGCAGCATAAGCGTGGGGAACCTCCCGGAGTACCTGCCCTTTGTCCTGCAAGAGATCTCTGGCCAGCCCAAGAGACAGTACCTGCTGTTGCACTCTCTCAAGGAAATAATCAGCTCCGCCTCGGTTGCAGGGCTCAAACCCTATGTAGAAAATGTGTGGGCACTGTTGCTCAAACACTGCGAGTGTACCGAAGAAGGCACAAGGAACGTGGTAGCCGAATGTCTGGGAAAGTTAACACTTATCGACCCAGAGACTCTTCTGCCAAGGCTAAAAGGCTATCTCTTATCAGGTGATTGTCAAACTCTGCCTGTTAAATCTGTATCAAAACACTATAAATGTTATATCTTAAACTCTTTTTAAATTGATGTTCTCTTTCTCTCCCCAGGCTCATCTTATGCTAGGAGCTCAGTAGTTACAGCTGTGAAATTCACAATTTCTGATCACCCACAGACAATTGACCCCCTTCTTAAAAACTGCATAGGTAAGTGCAAATTTGCATTTTGAATTTTGTCTAATGCTTTTTAGAACTTTTTTTAATTTTAATATTGAAATACTTCTAGGTGATTTCTTGAAAACATTGGAAGATCCAGACCTCAACGTACGAAGAGTGGCTCTAGTTACCTTCAACTCTGCAGCCCATAATAAACCTTCACTTATTCGAGACCTGTTGGATACAGTTCTCCCTCATTTGTACAATGAGACCAAAGTGCGCAAGGAATTAATCAGAGAGGTAATCTGCTCTTTGTCCAACGCCTATTGCTTTACTGTCTTTTTTTTAAAACTTTCCTGTAGCTCAAACAGTAGAGCATGGCGCTAGCAACGCCAAGGTCATGGGTTCGATTCCCAGGGAAAGCAAGAACTGACAAATATGTAAAATGTGTACCTTGAATGCAATGTAAATCACTTTGGATAAAAACGTCTGCCAAATACATAAATGTAAAATGTAAAACCCTCAAAGCTAAGGGTTGTAATTGCCTCCTTCTAGGTTGAGATGGGTCCGTTCAAACACACAGTGGACGATGGCCTGGATATCCGGAAGGCTGCATTTGAATGCATGTACACTCTATTAGACAGCTGCCTTGATAGACTTGACATCTTTGAATTCTTAAACCATGTTGAAGATGGACTTAAGGACCATTACGATATCAAGGTAAGCTATCAAACTCTAATCCATGAATTTTTCATGAGACAGGCTTTTTGCCATGCAGATCATTTAGCGACCACAGAAAATGAAAGAGTGAATTGATTAACACAGATTCAGTGTGCGGCCATCAAAGGCATAAATGCATAATGCATTGACAAGAAACGTGATCCAACTTTGTTTTAAATGTACTTATTACCAGGTGTACTTTCATGATAATTAAGAAGCAGCAGAAGCCTTTACTACCATTTTAATAGAAGGGAGTGCTTTGTACTAGAAAATGTAGTACAAACAGTCTGAAACAGGAATTATCAAGTTATGTAATTACCTAGCTAGCTATGTGTATTTTGACCGTTACTTGGGACTTCAAAGATATAGTGGGACCAAAATATGTGCATAGAATCATGAATCACAATGAAGGTTTATTCCTAATGTTCTATGAATGTCCTTACAGATGCTGACGTTCCTCATGCTGGCCAGATTATCTAGTTTGTGTCCCAGTGCAGTGTTACAGAGGTTGGACAGACTTGTGGAGCCGCTCAGGGCAACATGCACCACAAAGGTACACCAAATATTCATCAAATACCAAAATAGACATAACACAGTTTCTGTGTGTATTGAAAGAGGAAATCTGAGACATCTGTGGTTTTCTTAGGGGAGCGAAAGCTTGAATACGTTTTGCAATATTTACAGATCCTATTCCCCCTTCTCATCAATTCCTCTCTTTCTCAGTAATCACAAACAACTGGAAAGGTCATGAAACAGTCATGGCAATCAATCAAATAGTGTGAGAGCCCTTTCATTTCTAATTATGGAATGGCTCATAACATCTTTTCTTTCCCAGGTAAAAGCCAACTCTGTAAAGCAGGAGTTTGAGAAGCAGGATGAGCTCAAACGATCTGCGATGCGGGCCGTGGTGGCCTTGCTAACCATCCCAGAGGCAGAGAAGAGCCCCCTAATGAGCGAGTTCCAGTCTCAAATCAGCTCCAACCCTGAGCTGGCCGCCATCTTTGACAGCATCCAGAGGGACTCCTCCAGCGCTAATATGGAATCCATGGACACCAGTTAAACGACCACAACAACGTGCCCGTTGTGCCCACTCCAAAATCCACAAAGAAAACCAACCCTGGGGGACCCTTGTATTGTTCCATGCATTGCACTGAATCAAAAATAGGAGGAAAACAAAAATCTAACATTAAGGAAAAAATGAAAAGAAAAAAAAAAAAAAACTAATGAAAGGACAGACATTCGTTATCTCAAGCTTCAAAGCTTATTACCACATTCTTTTTTTTTTTCTATAAACAACAGGAAATTGCTTCAATTGTACATTGTTCTCCATTCCTCCCCCACCATTTTTTTTAATTAATTTTTTCCTGTTCATTTCCATAGTTTCTGAGACTGTCACCTGAAAATGATTTGACCACAGTATTTGTGTTACCATGGGAGATTCGTTCTTTACATTCTAGGCTGCTGACGACTCAATCGGGACCTACAGGGGTAAACAATAGCACTCAGTGAATTTGAATCGTTTCAGAACCATGTTCTTTTTCTGTCATGTTTCTTATCAGACAAGTTTTATTAGGTTTTTGTACGATTTGAATGTCATCTCTCCTCTTTTTACTGTTGACAGCTTAAGTACAGAGCGAGATAAGTCTTAGAAATATTATCCCGACGAGGTGTGGCATAGTTAGGGTATTCCATTGGATGAGTGGCTGCTTATTTTTCTTTAAATGCATTTCATTACATTCCCACTGTCCGCAGAATTGAGAGTCATCAGCATGTCACACATCCAGAGAAACGAGAATTCAGCTGCACACGATTTGCATATTTTTCTTTTTCTATTTGATGAGGTTTTGTTTGGCTCCAGCATATAGAGGTAAAATATGACATTGAACATTGTTATGAGAAAATATTGCCCTGTATGGAACGCACATATTGTGAATAAAATGAGTGGAGAATATTTTCTCAGGTGCTCGACTGTATTCTGAAACCGCAAGAGTGTTGCTCTTGCTATTTAGATCCACGATTGAGATTCTGCCTTGTTTGAACTGCTCACCTGTAAAATTGGTTGGGAAAAAGATTATTATTATTTTTTAAATAGAGCTAGTTTAACTTGGCACAATACTCTTGAGTTCTGTGTTTAATGTGCAGGTCTCTCTTTGACGATATCTACAAGCTGGGCGAATGAACACCATCATACATCTCACCGTATAGTTGACCGACAGGTGACTGAAGTTTGAATCCGATACCCTGGAAATCACAGTGTGTAATGCACAATCTAGGTTTATTTGTGTAGTCATGTATGCACAGCGTTTACATTCATTGAAGTGTGACAGTATATGGCAATGCTCCTCCGTAAGAAATCAATAAAAGGTTCATTGCTGCCTGCATCCAAATGTCATTTTATGGCCCTTCCAGTACAGTTAGAACCTTCATAATGATTGATGCATATTGCTCTAAAATGGCAAGAGCTGGCTGAAATTGCCAGTCTGCTTGGCTGACTTAATGCGACTTCTGGACATGAGGGGGCACAGATTTTTTTTTTTTTAGCACTTTTGAGGAATTACTACTCTGGATTTTGAAAAGGTTAGTAGCACCACATTTGTTTTTAGTCTTTTAGTAGCTGATTTCTATTTCATCAGTCTGAAATAATACTTACACAAGGTCCATAAATGTTTTCCATTTTTCGGTTTTATATATGGCTTTTCATGGAGACTGCTGCACCATTGGACAGAATAATCTGCAGTATGGAGCAGATATTGCACTGCAAGTTAGAAGTCTGCCTGTGCAACACTGCGATTTGATTTTTGTCCAGATTTCATCATCTTGTACCAAACTGCTTAGAATTTTCACTTTGTTTTCAGGAATGAGTAATTGTAAAGTTAACGTGAGATCAAATTGGTTTAATTGTGGAATTATCAGTTCTGGTTAGGTTAACTTTGCTTTCATCATTCCAGGCATTCAAAGTATAACTTTGAAGCATGCTGGAATTCACTTGCAGTGCAAACCGGAAATTATTTTATGATTAACGATAATGCGAGGACCTGGTCAGCTCTGACGTCTGTCCTCAGTCGTTGATCATTAGAAAAACAAAGCAACACTGCAAAGGTCATCGACCCAGCTCATGCATGGCGAACAAGCCATGGCAATCCATTTTTATAAGCTAAGAAAAACTTTAAAATATCGTTGCGTCAACATGCCACAGAGGACATAAACAGGCAAATATGAGGGCAGAAAAATTATAACCGGTTTTGATCTTCTAGGCTGCTGGAAGCATGAAAGTACATTAGCAGTTTGTCGTCGCTTAAATTAACCCACTTCCAATTTGCACGCTAATGAGTCACGCAAATGCTATTAAAGCCCAATTTTCAGTGGCCTGATTTGCATCAGAGGTGTGAGGGCTAATGCACAGATGCGATTGTTCACTCATAAAGACAGATGTAGGCCGACAACGTCACCTTGCAAGGTGTCTTCCTAATTTTAAACATGGATGGATGGATAGATAGAAAGAATGATCTGACAATTGATGGATGGATAAGTTGTCAACATTTTAAACATTGCTTTTGTCACTTACAAAAGACAACAGAAAGCCTATGGCACAGACTTCCCTTCCAAACTGAATATATGTGATCATATTGTGCGCAAGCCCCCAAAAAAGGGCTAATCATCATTATAGATGAAATGTGTTTTATAATGATGACGAAGTGTTTGTCTACTGCCCTATGGGAGAACGCAGCAGGAGGCCGTAAAAAGCACACTGCAGATTAATGCTTCCCTACTGCTGACAGATCCTCCATGGCCCGCTGAGCAGCTGCTTGTAGCTGCTTTAAAGCCTGAAGCTTAATGTTTCACCTCTAAGCCGGATTTAAACAATGCAAGGAGACCTCACCCCCTACAGGGGACTATAACTCATATCATCTCACTAATGGCGCTTACACTAGCTACGTGTCAGAGTGAAGTCTATGTACTGACAAATGTCTGTGTTTAGTTTCTCTGAACTGGATAAAAAGGACGTGAGCTCATTTTGTGGCCAGTTAACCAACTTCAAAAGATAAGTTAGTGTGGCTCTTTTACTGTGTTATATAATGTTATGTAAATACCATAAAATTATCTTATTTTGAGTCATGGTTCTTTGTTCGCTTCTGTTCTGATATTAATGACCCTTTACAAATCATTTCAGAGAAAGTGGTTGTTCTCAGCTCTGTGTGGGGTTCTGGGACACAACCACCCAATCAGCAGTGGAGAACTTTGTTGTCTTGGATTTTGACTGGTCTGTTAGGGTGGTCATGGTAATGTCCCGACTTGCAGTGCTTTGGATTGTCCTCAATGTGAGGCGGTGGCCAGCCTTTCCACTGAGCGGTTTTGTTGCTTCTGCATTCCCATGGTAAGTTTTATCTTTATCAGATGTGTTTTTTCAAACAAATGACACTTCAAGAAGTTGTCGTCAATGAAATGTGTTGTCATCAGAACTGAAAGATTTTATTACAATATCATCTTTTTTTATCTGTTGTTGTCTGCAATGTCAGAATAGACATTTCTTTAGTTTCCATGCTAAATCATTTTTAATCTGGCACTGACAAATTTCAAATGGAGAAAATGAAAATTTGAGGTTTATGCGGAGGGAAATGGGCAGGCAACATGCTTTATATTTCATGGTAGATTTAGTTTTTGATTAATATCTGAAAGCATGAGATTGATTTAAAACAATCCTGATGTATCAGTAGGCGAATTATCTCCACTGTGGCTGAAAATATATTTTCAGCGCACATGCATTGAATTTATGCAATGAAACACCTATTTATATGTTAATGAAGACTAATGAAATTCTTGAAATCCTGTTGGTAAAATGCAGATAAAAGCTGAATCATTGCTCAAGAATATCTCTAATTAAACAACTATTTATAGGAGGGAGAGGTTTGATAATTAGGTGTTTATTTGGTATTTATGAATATCTATGTGCTTTGTTCTAACAACTTGTTCGGACCCACTTTATATTAGGTGGCCTTAACTACTATGTACTAACATTTTAATTAATAATTTGATACAATGCACTTATTGTGTACATACATGTTTTTACATTGTACTTACATTTTAAAAAATACCTGCATGTAATTACGTCTGTAATTAATTTCTGTAGTTACATTTGTAATTACACAGTTGTCACTTCTCTTACACCTAACCCTACCCATACCACCACACCTGTCCCTAACCCTACCCGTATCCCACCTCAATATCAGCATAGGTGTTTTGCAATCCAATTTGAACACAGTAAGTACATTGTACTTATTTTTTGATGTAAGTACATAGTACTTAAGGCCACCTAATATAAAGTGGGGCCACTTGTTCTCTTTAAGGGTAAATAAGAATCAGGATGGGCTTTTCTGGCAAAGGCCTTCCCATGGATGGGAATGGAGACTGGTAATATTATCCATGCTGTTAATGTGCAACAAGAATGCAAATATTATTATTATATTTTTGTTGGAATACACTTTATACTTTTGGAATACTTGTTATATACACACGTATATGGCTGTAAATAACAAGAACAAGCAAACAAACTAAAAACATTTATAGCTTTTATAGCATGTTTGAGGTTAATCTACGTCCAGTGTAAATCTATCAATCATATTTGTATCTCTTATTGTGCATTGATATATCTAAATCACTTGCTGTGTCAACAGGCCCTTCAAAAAAACCAGGAAACACAGAAGCCAGTCTCCTTTTCGTGATGTTTCACCTGTACCATCACATTTCTCTGAGCCGGTCTCATTCCTGCAACATGGGGTAACGCTGCAGAATTATTCAGACCACTGACCAATTGTATCTGGTAGCCAATCTCCTACATTAGTACCTTGTATCACTCCTTGCACTTTTTTTGTCTGTTAATTTTGGAATGTAGGAGCTAAGCGGGATAATATTCAGCTGCAAAATACACCCCTTGCTACAACATGGTTCTAATCGCCCTGTTTATTTTGCAATAATGACTGGTCAATTGTACATTATTACACATTATATGGCAGCTAGATCATCCCATGTATGTACGCACAAACCCTGCTTGTTTTACATAGGATGTAACTGCCAACCTTCCCCGTCTCCCGGGTGTAAGGGGGCCACTCAGGGATGAAGAGGATGACGATGATGTTAGGAGTCATAAGAGCTTGCCAGCGGTGATGACTAAATTAAACCTCCAACCCAGAGACAAGAGGTCATACAGACATTCTGAGAGTCGCGTCATATCTGGTTTACCCCCTCTCATAAGCACCAGGTATTGAATACAGGTCATCCCAGGGCTGCGTTTAAATCTGCTTTTTTATGCCCTTCCCTCACTAGCTTCCCTCCGTCTTGTTCACTCGGCTGTACATCATTGCTTAGATTGTAAGAGTGCCCACTATTGGCAGAACTCTTGTAATAGATTAAAGAGGGTCAAGAGTCTGTCCAAATAAACTTTCCTCGTCCACTTGACGAAGTTGAAGCTTCAGAATTGTGGCAGGGGGAAGTGCTCAGGAAAATTTGCGAGTGTATGTCTAAAAGTGGAGTTAAATGCAGCCCTGGTAGCCATAAGCTATATAAGTGGTTCCCTTTGAAACAAACATGCTTTAAAGGCACAATATGTAATTTTCTCTGTTAGAGGTCGCTTATTCAAAACAAAGGCGTAGCTTGATGACGCCTTGATTTCACGGAATCATGGGAGTTGTTTTCTTCCCCTCTACAGCCGGTGGAAAAGAATCAGATGAGATTTAAACAATAAGACTAACTGTGTTGAGCTATATAACAATGATTAGTTTTCTGTCGATGAATGTATCCAAACAGTTGCTCACCTGTCTAATAAAACACATAAAGTATTTAAGCGTCTTTGGTGTTTCCATGTTTTCTACAAAATAAAACCGGAAATCGATGGTAACGCGGGTATGATGTCATTGATAGGCGACTCACGGACACGCTCTGTGGCCTGGTTAAAATTGCTTATTTCTCAGAATTTAAACATACTTGGAAACATTTGGGATAATGTAAGTACACACAATTCAACAAAATATATAACATTGTGATAGTGGTTTTTGGATATTTTAATCCCAAAATCTTACATATGGTGCCTTTAAAGGAATAATTCACACAATGATGAAAATGTTGTCATTTAATCACCCTCAAATCTTAACTATTCCTTTAATACAGACTTAATACACCACTAATTGTTCACCAATGGCTTAATATGTTCAGTGCTGATATAAAC
Organism: Romanogobio albipinnatus; assembly: GCA_023566225.1. Lineage (NCBI taxonomy): Eukaryota > Metazoa > Chordata > Actinopteri > Cypriniformes > Gobionidae > Romanogobio > Romanogobio albipinnatus. The sequence continues at coordinate 45,027,543 of CM042245.1, read as the reverse complement.
ATCTGATTTCCAGGTGCAGTTTAATTGTGAAAGGCAATGGATGCAAAACTGTCCCCAAACTCCCACCAATCACCAAATCCAGAAATAATTGGAAGGAAACAGACCCCCTGAGACCACCTTGTAGGTCTGGATGCAGGTATTGCCTCCCATTTTTCTGTAAACAATCAGCCTTTGCGAGTACATTTCATGTACATTGTATCTTATTTAATAAAAAAGTCATGCCACTGTTAACTTGTCAGCTCATAGATCAAATCAACCATCTATTGACTGGCCATCTAAAACCTTCATTCGATGCTCTTCGCTTTATTTTATTTAAATTCTTTCATACTTGTCAGTGTAGGCAGGAGACTCTTTTTTTGCATGGCTTGACTTCTTTCTGCATTTAGGGCGCTGTTAAATTCACAGAACAAAAATGAAAAGGCACAGTCGATATCTCGCCCGGCAGATATATGCAGAGTCATTTTCAGCTTATTAATGATTTAAAGCCTGGTTAGTCTCGGCATCACGTGGGTAAGTATTTTTCTGCTTCCCTCATTTATTTGAGGCTGTGAGGTGCGAGGGAGAGAGAGCGGAGATCAGCACTGAGAAATGAGAGGGCATGTAGATTTCTATTCACTTACTATCAGCCCCCACAGCTGGGGGAATAAACTGAAATTAAAGTGTCCCAGTAAAGTGGAATTACACAGTGCAAACAACTACACAGTCAGTTCTGCTTGTAGCGCAGCGAGTATGTTTAAACGCCTCTCTCTGGTAGACACTTCTGTGAATTAAGCGCAAAGAGTTTTAGATTTGTCTCTGCTTGCAATGAGTTTCAGATATGTCTTCGCTTGCCAGGACCATCACTGATGAATACGATTAGTAACAGAAATGGTAATTGAATCTTAATGTGATTGAAAACCTGATAACTATTCCTGTAGTGGAACTTTTTTCAGTGTACCCGTAGCCAACTAAGCAGACAAGGCTTTAGAATACACAGTATAGTGACAGTATATTGACATAGATTCAGGCGCTTTAGCTAAATAAATAGCTATGTGATAACCAACTCTGGACAATTTTCATTGATTTCTCTTGCAGCTATAGGCTTTATCTAATTGCACCTGCTTCTTTCATTCTTATATTCAAAGGCAAACTCTGCTGCTTCTAAACCTTTCTCTGTTTAATCAGTAAATATCTGATCGTTTTTGGTGCATTGCTACAAGGTTGCTAAAGTATTCTGGGTAGTTGTGTTTGTTGGCCTGGCCCATCAAGATATTCTGGTCACTGGATATAATTGGGTCCCTCCTTCAATGCAAGTTTCCCCCCGTGTTTTATTGTCCACCAGGCAAAAAAAAAAAAAAATCTTAAAGGGATAGTTCCCCCCAAAATGAAAATTATGTCATCATTTACTCACCCTCAAGCTGTTCCAAACCTCTAAGAGTTTCTTTCTTCTGCTGAACACAAAGATATTTTGAAGATTATGGTTAACCAAACAGTTGATGGACCCCATTGACTTCCATAGTAGGAAAACAATACTATGGAAGTCAATGGGGACCATCAACTGTTTGCTTACTGACATACTTCAAAATATCTTCTTTTGTGTTTAGCAGAAGAAAGAAATTCATACAGGTATGGAACAGCTTGAGGGTGAGTAAATTATGTTTATTTTTGGGTGAACTATCCCTTTAAGTCTGTTTTCTTTGAAAAGTAATAGCATAACTCAGTGGCAGCTCAATTTGAGATATCGTTCTTGTAGACATTGAACACATGCAACATACTTTAAGTTGTGCAACGAAGTTTACAAACCACTAACCCTAGCCTAAGCATGCATCTGGTGCATCAAAGTGAGCATGCTTGTTAGTTTTATGCAAACAACTCTAGTTTTTAAAAGACTGTAGTATTTCGGCATCTAATTATTCTCATTCTCTTATGACAAAGGCCGGGCAAAACTGAATTTATTTCAGCTAAACCTGCTCATGCATTGATGCATCCAAAAATTGTACCTGTCGGGCAGACATCTCTGTCTTTCAAGGTTCAAGGAAATGGGCCCTGCTTGCTTCCTGCCAAAGCCTCCGGAGTGTCCCCGAGATCTCGACTTACTTTCCAAAGTCCTGTAGTGCAGGCAGTGTACCCTATCAGTCCTGACACCATGCAACAGATGAGGCAGACTGACAGAGCGTGCCAGCCCCCGAGGTCTGTGCTGAAAAAAGCACCAAACGGAGGGGTGTTTGACTGCCCACTAGCGGCCCACCTGCTGGAGCCATTTTCTGAGTTCCAGGAGCATCTGTGCCGTCAGATCCTACACTCTCCACTGCCTTATCGTGCAGCTCTGCCACAGCTACGCATTCCTTGTCACCGGGACCAGGTAGATCTGTTCCCTGCACGTAGGGGGCCATACAGTTCCCTGATGGAATGCACCGTGGAGCTCAGCAACTACCAAGGACAGAAGCTTCCCAAAATCACCATGACCTGCCCGACACCTTCTCCAAAACACCTGTGCCACACAGAGATGCGGTATGCGGCTTGAAAGACAAACCAAGATGGCTGCCATGTAACATGCTTAAAGGGAACTCAAAGTTAATACTGCTCTGCACAAAGGATCACAGAAAGTTCACCAAGATCACAAATTCATTTTGTTCACTTTAAGAGACAATAAAGCCAAAACAGAGACATTTGTGCAATCCCTTGGCACTTTTCCTGATTGCTCAGTGATTATTGGACTTATGGTCATAACCCTCTCCAGTGCAAAGCTCAAGTTATTGCTGTATCACAAATCATCTTTCATTTTTTTCCCTGGACGCCCTAAGGATCATTAAACCATGTCAGAACTGGACCCTGAGGGCTGCACTATTGCACAGGAAGTGCCTCCGAGGAGCTATATAAAGTCATGTCGTACATTTTCCTGGGTGTTAAGATCTCTGGAGGTATGAATCATAAGTCTGTCTTACTGAGGAGAAATGTAATCAGTTTTCCTCTCCCTACTTTTCAGGGCCTTTCTTTTCTTTTTAAAATCAATAAAATTTTCTCAGTTGAGCTGAATCTACAGTGAGATATACGGCCGGGGGCAATTTTTACATTTTCCTTCATAGCCTACTACAGATGTATCTGCCATCTTTTTGTATAAGAATGTGTATGTGTACATGTGTATTTGCTAAAATGAACTGTACCATTTAAAAGACCTATGAGAAAGACTAGGCTGTAATATAGAACTTAGAAGTCATCGCCCTCATTACAGCACCGATTGTAACATTGGTTGGGATTTATTAATTATTAAGATGTTATTTACTATTATTTAGTAATTAACATCTTTCAGTACAGGTATCAGATTCTTATGGTAATATGTCAGGAATATGTGTTTAAAGGGTTAGTTCACCCAAAAATGAAAATTCTGTCATTAATTACCCACCCTCATGTCGTTTCAAACCCGTAAGACTTTTGTTCATCTTCGGAACACAAATTAAGATATTTTTGATGAAATCCGAGAGGTTTCGGAACCATCAATAGACAGCAATTTAATTACCACTTTACCACCAGAAAGGTAGTAAAAAACATCATTAAAACAGTCCATTTCGACACTTCATAAAATTAAGGTTGAAACACTGGAGTCACCAGTGGTTCAACCTTAATTTTATGAAGTGTCGAGAATACTTTTTGTATACAAAAAAGCAAACAAAAATAACGATTTTAGATAACAATTTCTTCGCGTCTGCGTCAGTCTCCTACGCGAGTGTTACGTCATGGCTACGGTAGAACGGCGGCTTACCATTGGCCGACGCTGTTCACGTGAGCACCACGACGTATGCGTGTGATGCTGACGCAGAAGCTGACCAACGTAAACTGCATAGGAGACTGACACAGACGAGAAGAAATGGTTGAATAAAGGAATTATTTTTGTTTGTTTTTTGCGCACAAAGTGTATACATGTCGCGCCATAAAATTATGGTTGAACCACTGGAGTCACATGGACGATTTTAACGATGTTTTTACTATACCTTTCTGGACCTTGAAAGTGGTAATTAAATAGGTGTCTATGGTGGGGGGGCTAAGGCATAAAGAGACATTTTGTGTGTTACAATTGCATTCGGCCCAACCCTTTAATTATTTACCATATAAAGCTGCCATGTCATTTAAAAGTCAGTTCTAACCAGAACGCAATCATGATTTGAAAATGTACTTTTATCCAGACTGTTGAAGAGGAGAACACGCAAGTTTTGCTAGTGATTATCTTTCAGTGACAACTTCTAATTTTGGAGGATAAATTCTAATTGTGCGTTTCATGATTAAAGGGGCATGGGAACTTCACTTGTTCACGTTATTGCTAAAATTAAAACAATGGTCCCATGACCGGCATCAGTTTTTGACCTAGCAAATGAAAAAAATGAAGTTAAAGTGTGTTTTTTATATATATTGTTGTCATTGTCCTTGTTGTTCACGCCAATGAAAATAATGATAATCTTGAAGTAATAGATAAATTAAATATAAATCACGTCATAGCATCTAAATAATTTTTATATAAAGTGGATATTTGCATATTTGCACTGCATACACAGTCAAAACTCATGTCAATAACAACATGTCAATAAAAAAAAGTTCAATAATTATATTTCCAACTAATAATTTGCTGTTCAAAGTCATTTGAAGGACACTCAATTAAAACAGTAAGTGGCAGTATTTTGGTTAATCATTGATTTATCTGCTTTTACAGCAGGCATGGCTCAAACATGAGTTACAAATTCCAATGAGGACTGGACACCAGGGGTGGGATTATAGCGTTATCTACAAGTTACAGTTATGAATAATGAATGTAATTGCTGTTGAATGTAAAGTAGCAGTTTAGACCACTTTAGCATTTGCCATTTTCTTTAAGGAAGGTACCAAACAATTCAAGGTATACACACAATTCAAAAATTGCAAAGCATGCCTGTGATCACCACTGCTGTTTCACCAATGAGGTCAGAGCAGAATTTTCACATTCTTCATTCATAGCACATGAAACCGAGTGTCTCGGAGGTTTCACGAGGAATGGGACTTTGATATTGAAGATGACAGAAGCGTTTCACATCTTTCCTTTACAGAGCTTAAGGCAGGGACATGTGTAACAATCTCTTTTTCCAGCACTAAGCAAACATGTCACAACCTGGGTCTTCAGTAGTCCAGGCTTAGCTTCATTGCTGAGTCAATGTGTGTGTGTGTGTATGAGCATGTGGCCTGTTTCTCAGGGCCTGTTCCTCCTGCTGTGCTTGTGTATGGGTGTAACAGCTCCCTGGTTTCACGCTTCGATTATCTGGTCAGGCATTACCCATGGCTGCATTCCCCCCACAGCCTTGTCCCAGCACTGTCTGACCCTTTTCTCTCCAACTGGCAGGCATTCCTCTCATTCCTACAGAGAATAACGTCAGGATCGGCCCCATGTTGAACACACAGTCCGAACTGCCAAATAGCCATTACAAAAGTTGTCAGATTATTGTAAATTGGCATAATAATAAAACTTTCTAAGGAAATCTATAAGTAAATACAGTAAGTCTACCCCTGTTTGAAAGTCTCACTAGGGAAAATATGTGTAACCAAATAAACCTGTTAGACAACATGTACTAGAATGAATTTACCACTAGAGGGCATAACAAGCCCTTTCCTGGCAAACCTCAAGGGTTATATTGTGATAAAAAAAAAAAAGTAGTGCATGTCAGTGCCACAACTGAACTAGATTGATTTACATTATGAAAAGAGGGCTCTCTGTTGTGCCTGAGACAAATCCTTATTTTTCAGTTAAGGGGTTTATGTCTCACTTGTTACACATGTTATCTGGTCTCCGATTTTCATGTTAAGGACCATGTTACTGGACCTTCAAAGAAACTACTCAAGATTTTTTCTGAATTGTCTATATTGTAGGTTCGTTCCTAGGGTAATTGGTAACACATTACAATAAGGAAGTTAATGCATTAGGTATCATGAATATTTGAACAATGAAACATTTTACAGCATTTCTTAGGTTGATTTATGAATAAACTATTGTTCATTGTTAATGTATACAATTTGTATTAGTATATCTAGAGATTAGTGAAGTATTGTCCATTTTAGTTCATGATACCTAGGGTCAGATTTACTAACAGCTTGCGCCTGCACAAACCCTTTTTTGGCGTTAAAAAAAACTACTGTCAGGATTTACTAAAGACACACAGTGATGAATTAGCGCTGAAAAGGTGTGGACAGGGTTATTTTTGCGGCTGACCTTATTGCATATGCATTTGAAGGAGTTTATTTACCACCAGCTGCATCTGCAACCTTATTGTAAAGTACATTAAAGAATAACTTAAATACATTTAGTAGTTTTAACTAAGCTCTGCAATATTGAATAGTTCATTAAATCCACAATATGTAATTTTTCGCAGCTAGAGGTCGCCTGGTTTTCGCAGAGCTTTTATTATGCCACAGATGTCCGCTTCTGCTTTTTCCGGTCATGCGGTCGCAGTGCTGTTTTATCATATTAGATACATTATTTGAGTATGTTGAAAGTTATGTTGTAATGCTTCTCTGTGTGTTCGTTCGGCGGCTACTTTGAGACACTTGTTGCTCACTGCAGTAAGCTAGATCGATATTAGGCATGGTAAAACATGGTACTAGCTGTAAATCATGAAAACGAGATTTAAACAACTGTTTTGATATATAACAATGATTTGTTTTCTGTCAATGAATGCATCCAAACAGTTGCTCACCTGTCTAATATAACACATAATATATTAAAGTATTTGGTGTTTCCATGGTTTCTACAAAATATAACCGGAAAACAAGGGTAACATGGATATAATGTCACTGATAGGCGACGCATGGACATGGTCCGTGTTCTGGTTAAAATAGCTTATTTCTCTGGATTTAAACATTCTTGGAAACATTTGAGATAATGTATGTAAGTCAACAAAATATATAACATTGTATAGTGTTTTTTTTTTGTGTGTGTGTGAATATTTTAATCCAAGAAATCTTACATATTGTGCCTTTAACATTAACTACCCTATTAACAATTACTTTGGGGAAGTTTAAGGATTCAACTTTAGGGAAAAGTAAATTCTGATAACACATTGGGATCTTAATTTTTTCCCCTTAAAATTCTTTAATAGGCAATTTAATTAGCCAACATCTTCTGATATTTGTAAGATATGTTCAACAGTCAGAAAAACTGCCTTTGCACCCTTAGATGAGCATTAAACAACCCTGAATAAGCCCGTATTTAGGACACAACCCAAGAGACGATTATCCATGCTTGTTACTTCTGACGCAAACGACAGCTTGCCTCAATAATTTGATAAGCTACCTGGAAGTTCACTTGAAACAAACAGAAAGGTCAAACAACAGTCCTCAGTTAACGTTAAAAGTTTATGATAAGGCTTATGAAGGAAGCACAAAGGCGTTTGAGTTCTAAGTATTCTGTGGGAAGAAAAGAAAAAAAAGTGTAAGAGATACCCTATTTCTTTCTGTCCTAAGAACACTTAAGAGGATGTTAAACCTCAAAACAAATTGTCTGATGCGTATTTTGTAGCTTATCTTATAAGAAACAGACAGAAGTAACTCTAAATTTAGACTGCTAAACTTGCAACATTGCTTAGTAGCCACAAACTCTCTACATTACTTTTTGAAATGATTATTATTTGGTGTATATTGCTATTGCATTTGATAAAACCAACAAGCCACTCGGGGTAATGTGTTAACGTGATTTTTAGGCACAGTGCACAACAAAGTCTCTCAAATCTGTTTACCCATTAAACCACTGTAACGAAGGCCCTCAAGCGCCTTATTTCTCTATCAAACAAACAATGTGTGCATGAAATAGTAAAATTCCTCTGGTTTCAATGTTATACTGTAAGAAAGAAACATACGTGTATGGGCAACAGCTGCAGTACATTTACAGACAGCTCTCCTATGTGGAGGTCATTCATCTGCCTATCAGATTTCTAGTGAAATGTAAGGCTTACAGCAGCAGTTGCTACTTCAGTATCAGACCTGCCTTTAAAACTGGAAGGCCACCATTATGGTCACTAGGGCACACGCTCCAAATCACTTACAATGAGGTGTCAATCCTGTGCATATGTAAGCCGTATGCGCAATGTCATATGATCTTTACCAAAGCATCTGTGTATGTCTTTATACACTTACTCCTAGATTATGGCCTATCTAAGATTATCTAAGGCCATTGTGAAGCTTTCACCACTAGTCCGTTTTTGCTCTGGTGTTTGTAATCTATAGTTTGAGCTCCTCCTCTGTTCCACCCTAAAGTGACATGCACCCGCGTTCTGGAACAACACCTGTTCACAGAATACTGCATCATGCGATCTTTATCTCTCAGAGGGACCAGCACCCTTTTTTTGTGCATAGTGAGATTTTGCACTGTGCCAATGTGTCCATGTAACTTTCTATATTTGACTGCAAGCACAGCAGTGCCACAAATTACCACCTCAGCAGTCGGTATCAATTTGTGAAGATTACGACAGTGTCAAATCTGTAACCAGAAGACCTATCATCAGCAATAACCAATGTAAGGGTTGCATATGCTTCTAAAAGTAGCTGTTCTTCTTTCAATCAATTATCTTCTGAATTTATTTATTTATTTACTGAAACGATAAACTGCTCATCAAAAATACTTGAAAAATTGTTTTATACTTGAAAAATAGTATCAGCATTCAGCTGGAACAGAGCTAGAAGTGAACAAAAACTATTAAAATCAAAGCCTATCCAACTGATATTATATGCCTGTATATAGTTATTTGAGTTTGAGTTTACAATAAGGTGCAATTGGTTAACATTTTTAATGCACCAGGTATCATGACATAGGCCTACAGGTAACAATAAACAACATTTTACAACATCATTTATTAAACTATATTGTCAATATATATGAATGTATGGAGCTTTAAATATTATATGGGCCAAAGAACAAACATGGAACCAGAGAACTACTGGCATCATTATAATTCACAGCAATTGGCAGAGGAATTATTGGTAGTAATGTGGATCCATTTGTATATGTTACCTGTAGTAAAACCATATAAAGTCCGAGCTCATCAAAGCTTGGCACTGGGAAAAGTGATTCCTATTAAAAAGAAAAGTGTTGTCTGGAGGTTTGTTTGCATCATAAAGTGAGGTCATAAATGTATAAGGCTGGTTCACCGTTCATGTTTTGACATGCACAGGATCGCTTTGGTGTCTTAGAGAGTGCAGGTCTGGGTGAATGGGTTCATTTGGATCGCACTGTGCAAGGGGCCTGTTTTTGGAACCGCATCATTCAATAAGTTTCATAAAAGCCTTTGCCAAGACTGCCAGAGCAGATCCCCCCCATGTCTGTCAGCACATGCAAGGTGCTTGTCTTTAAACGGCTGCGTCCTCTATGACTTCCGTAAGGGCCTGATGCACCGTGGGCCAGAGAGAGCTGACCAAGCTATTTATTTAAGGACTCTGTTAAAACACATCTCCAAGTGTGCATGGTAGTTAATTTTCACCAAATGAGTTTAACTCAGCACTGATCCAAAATACTCTGCTTAAATAACCAGGAGGGTATTTTGGACAAGATTGAGTTGTTCACTGCAGTGGATGTCTAATAAGTGGCAGGTGAGAAATCACGTGGACTTGGCAAAACAAACAGCAATAATTTACAGCAGATGTCCTTTACAACCTCTCTTAAACAAATGACTTGATTTTATGTACATCACTGGCTATAAAAGATCTATTGACTGTAGTATGCTACATACTAATAAAGACATTATCGAAAATTAGTTCTGGAGTCTTACCCCCTGTAAATTCCCTTATGTTTCATAGTATTGATTTCCAACCAAATCATAAGATCTGCCATAATTCGAATGCAACCGATTTTGCTATGACAGTTAATCATCAGCTCACGTATGAAGTCATTGCACTGCAGTCTCAAAACCCCTTGAGAGTCAGCGTAGCTAATGAAATTATTCTCCAAGTCTCGGGATAAACAAACATTAAAGAACAGTGATAGAAGGAGTGGGAAAGAGAGTAGAATACAGATGAGCCTCCTACTGGGTAAAGCCTGCTATTTAAAAGGAGACACAGGAGGTCTTGTCACCACTCTGTGAACATCATGATTAAAAACGTGATGTAACTAACTGCCTGATAGTTACATCAGATAATGACTGTTTTCATGTCATCATCACTGCAGACACAGAGTGATTGGGCTAAAAATTGTGCGATTCATGAGCAAAGACGGCACATTTTTCATCCTGCGCCAGCTGAGAAACCGCCATTGAGATAAATGGGAACCCTGAAGTATGATAGACAAGCAGACAGTGTTTCTATATAGCTGGATAAAAAGTGTGGACCCATCCCCCTGTTTTCCCCCCCTTTTCAACAAAACCAGTGTCATCAAAAAGAAACCTATTTCAGGGATATCTGTTACGGAGCAGAGAAAATTAAAGTGTGTATTTCCATTAAAAAGTTGCTTATAGCACCTTGAAATCATTTCATGATGAAAAACATTATGATAATGCATGCTAATTTAAGTCCAACTGAAACACTTGGCAACTTTAAAAACGGCCTTACTTTGTGGGTCAGTGAGTTCTTTGAGCAATTCAAAGAGTCGTAAAATGACCACAGGGCTGTTGCTTCAACAACAAAAGGTGTTTGCCCTGAAGGGCTATTTCAGGGCGTGCAGTATTCAAAGAATGGCTGCGCTGTTGATTCACCTGCATCTACTGTGAGTCAGCTTTGTAAAGGCCAGTAAGGAGCTCCCGTACAGCCTCTCAACCTGTCACTCTCCTTGAGTGTGTGTGTGTGTGTGTAAGAGAGAGAGAGATCACTCCTGCAGAGGTAAACTAATCCTGCCCTAAAGAAAGCCTTGCACCCAGAGTAAAGAGCAGAGGGGACAGCTGGATAGGGTTAGTTAGTGTCTCGCCATGCAATGAAATGGCTGCCAAAAATAAAATTATTTGTTTCTGGAGGTTAAGTCAGCTCGCTTGCTCCTTTAGGGCTGTTAATAGATGTGCAGCGGAGCAGAAGGTTAGTTGTTGACTAAAAAGGCAGGTGAAAAGGTCTTCTTTTTAAAATTCTCCCTCAAGCTTTCCAAAGCAAGGGGGACAAATATAAAGGGTTTCTGGGAATTGCATGGTATTTGTAGGACGGCATGGGGCAGGGCGTGGAAGGGGACAGGACAATGTAGCCGGCGGGTATTGGAGGTATTTCTCAGCTGATCTGTACTGTCCCGGAAACAGGTCACAGTTACAACCTCTGACCTCGCAAGGGTGGACACCCAACCTGTCACTCAAATAGGCAACAAAACACCCCGACTCCAAAACAAATAACCCCTATAGGCAAGGCATATAGCGCATTTCATACACAGTGGCAATTCAAAGTGCTTTACACAGAAATGAAGTTAAAATATTCATAAGTGAATAAAATAAAAATATATATAGTATAACAGTTATAATAGGAATTAAAAGAAAAGAAAAAAATAAAGAAAAAATATATAAATAAAAAGTATAATTAACACTAAAAATAAAAACCGGGTTAAATTGAAACAATTAAAGTGCAAGCAGTTCGGACAGAGCACAGAGCTCATTCAGTATATGTATAAGATAAGGTGCAATCAGTCGGACGTACAGTGGCACAGCTCATTCAGTAAATGCACAGCTGAACAGATGTGTTTTGAGTCTGGATTTGAAAGTGGCTACTGTTGGAGCACATCTGATCTGTTCAGGAAGCTGGTTCCAGCTGCGGCTGGCATAATAGCTAAAAGCAGACTCTCCTTGCTTTGAGTGAACCCTTGGTATTTCTAATTGACTTGATCCTGATGATCTGAGTGATCTGTTGGGTTTGTACTTAATCAGCATATCTGCAATGTATTGAGGTCCTAGGTCATTGAGTGACTTATATACAAGTAATAGTACTTTAAAAATCGATCCTAAATGTAACTGGAAGCCAGTGTAAAGACCTGAGGACTGGTGTGATATGGCCATATTTTCTGGTTCTGCTCAGAATCCTGGCAGCAGCGTTCTGTATGAGCTGCAGCTGTCTAATTGTCTTTTTGGGAAGGCCAGTGAGAAGACCATTACAGAAGTCCACCCTACTGGTGATAAAAGCATGAACGAGTTTCTCTAAGTCTTGCCTGGAAACAATCTATCATCTAATATAAGCAAAACCCAATGAACAAACAAAGCTACGCATTAAGAGAGCAGAACGTATGCTTTACATGTAACTAAGCAACAAAACAGTGGGTGCTCATGGGAAAACATGGAGAACGGATTGGTGAAAATGTTACGTAATCTTTACATGTGAGCCACTTCGTATTTGACTACATAGTGCAGTTTGTGATCAGTGTAATGAGTGTAACTGTATAATTGCTCTGTGTGACTTGAGTTATATTAAGGCTAGGGACACACCTGAGGTTACTGTGACAGCTCGTATGTCAGTAAGTGTACTTCATGATACTGTAAGGTTAACACGTGGTTAGGGCAAAGTGAGGTGGATTAGTTTTAAGCTGAATTACTGGACTCCTCGCTGTGCAGGGCATACACTTGTGTCCATGGGGAAAACTTTGGCCTTAGGATCACGGTGGGTATCCATCTGTGCCGTGAGGATGACGTGCTACTATATACGCACTGTTGTACAAGACACATGCCCCCACAATCACACTGTGCCATCAAGATAGAGGCAATGATCCTTTATGATTTCGTAGTAATGACAGCACAGATGGTCACAGATGGCAGGGTGGCATGGAAAGACGCAGACCCTACCAACTTTCTGATTATTTCTCGCACACTACATATGTGCACACATTCTCTTGGTTACCTTTTGTAGTTTTAAGTTTTGTTGTAAAGGAGAATAATTCTGAATGTCAAACAAATTGGAGATTATTTCAGTAACCAGTATTGTTTTTTAGAGCTGCTTGTTATGAACTGTGCTATAGATATTAATGAAACCATTTTGTGGCTTATTTTTTCTGGCAAGCAAGTGAAAATCACAAAGACTAAATTGAACAAAAGATTCTAAGCCATATATAGGTATCAAAATCTCATATAGACTTGGGAGTGGTCACTTTTGCCAGTAAGTATCTGCCCAGAACACCATAGCCATTGCATTGAGTTTTTTAAAGTTAAAGTTGTTTGAATCCCAACGTTCTTCAAAATATCTTCTTTTGTTTGGAACGACAGTTGGGTAAGGATCACTGGGTAATAATTTATAGGCAGTTTGTGCACTTTTATGAACTTTACAAAACAAATGTCTTGGGTTTGAACATGATGCTCTTATATGAGCAACCCTCCAGCATTTAATAGCGTAACTTGAGAAGCAGAGAGCAGCTCAGGTGGCATGTATGAAAACCCTCCATTCCTCTCATGGGATTTTTGTAGTCACAAAATTTTGCTCTGGTGAATAAAGTGTCCACGATGTGGAAGTGATACGTTTTCCACCACAAAATGGCCACCAGGCAGTGTAGACCATCTGATCATAGATGTATGTTAATTTAGTGTGAAGGAACATCAGTACCACACAACTGGCCATGGGAGCTTTCATAATTTAGGTAAATCACATTTCTCCCAAATACTTGATGTTTCATTTGGTTCTCATGTTGTTGAAAGTGTCAGAGAAAGTCAAGAGGGTCCTAAAGCTCTGCTTATTTTTATTTCTGCTCAAAGTTGCTCCACGATCAGCCAGAAAAACAAACTCCCATGCATGAATAAGACTCTGGTCTATCTGACAGTTCTGCTGTCTATTTGGTATAGACTGAAAAGAATGAAAAGAAAATAATCTACAAAGACATTAATTAGAGGCGTTAGAACACTCTGAACTTTTCATCAGGTTATGTCATTTAAACTGATCCAATGTTTGTTTTATAAGGCAGTGAGAATAATATTAAATTATATCAATGGCTGGTAGTGTAGCAGTATGATAATAGCTATTTTTATGATTCTACTTATTGATTTTTGATACAGTCAGTCTTGTTTTGAAATACACTAAATTGCCAAAAGTAATGGGACACCCCTCCAAATCATTGAATTCAGGGGTTCCAATCACTTCCATGGCCCCTAGGCATGCAGACGCTTCTACAAACATTTGTGAAAGAATGGGTCACTCTCAGGAGCTCAGTGAATTCAAGAGTGTTACCATGATAGGTTACCACCTCTGCAATAAGTTCATTCGTGAAATTTCCTCACTACTAAATATTCCATGGTCAACTGTTAGTGGTATTATAACAAAGTGGAAGCAATTGGGAAAAACAGCAACTAAAATCCATGTAACATCACAGAGTGGAGTCAATAGCTACAGACCTCCAAACTACGTGTGGCCTTCAGATTAGCTCAAGAACAGTGCGTAGAGAACTTCATGGAATGGGTTTCCATAGCCGAGCAGCTGTATTCAAGGCTTATATCAACAAGTGCAATGCAAAGCATCGGATGCAGTGGTGTAAAGCACACCGCCACTGGAATCTAGAACAGTGGAGACGTGTTCTCTGGAGTGACGAATCAAGCTTCTCTGTCTGGCAATCCGATGGACGAGTCTGGGTTGCTAGGAGAACAGTACTTGCCTGACTGCATTGTGCCATGTGTAAAGTTTGTTGGAGGGGGCATTATGGTGTGGGTGGAGGGGGGATTATGGTGTGGGATTGTTTTTCAGGGGTTGGGCTTAGCCGCTTAGTTCCAGTGAAAGGAACTCTTAATGTTTGGTGTGGAGGAACTTGTGGAGTCCTGACCTCAACCCGATAGAACACCTTTGGGATGAATTAGAGCGGAGACTGTGAGCCAGGCCTTCTCGTCCAACATCAGTGCCTGACCTCACAAATGCGCTTCTAGAAGAATGGTCAAAAATTCCCATAGACACACTTCTAAACCTTGTGGAAAGCTTTCACAGAAGAAGCTGTGAAGCTGTTATAGCTGCAAAGGGTGGGCCAACTCCATATTGAGCCCTATGGATTAAGAATGGGATGTCATGTGCATGTAAAGGCAGACGTCTTAAAACTTTTGGCTATATAGTGTGTTTCAACACCAGACAAAATTAAAATTCTATATGAGTTTTGAGCTGAGCGAAGATGAAATTAATTTAAGAACACTTGCAACACTTGGTGTTGACTTAGGTTGTGCATACTAGTTTTTGTAAGTCGCTCTGAATAAGGGAGACTTAATAAGACTTAAACCCTTCTAGAATATAATAATGCTAACATAAATTGTATGTTAGAGATTCACACAATATGCCATTTTAAGTGTAGCCTAGTGTTTTTCTACAGAAGCTTTGCTGTCATTTATAAGTAAACAGTTACATTTCTCTTGCCTGAATGAGCGCTGATGGAGAGACTGTTAATCCTGTTGTTTAACCAGTGTGATACAGAGTATAGGTCTCTTCATGCACTGTGAACAGCTGTAGAGTTGAGTAGTAGAAGATCAAACACAGAAAAGGGTGGTTCATACAGCGGATCAATTACAGAGTGACAGTACTCATTACTTTGCAAGGAGGAGCCAAGCAGAGCGTCTTTCTCTTTCTAGCACACACACAATTTCGTTTTCAACCCCATCAATTATTAAGCAGTGTAATTTTACTGTGTAACACATCTACTACTGGCCTTGTGAGCTTGGCTAACAGAAGGCTTTGGTGATCAAACGTGAGGTAACAAGTCTCAAGCGCCTTCATAATTACAGGAATCTAAAAGCCAATGGGGCCCAAACCGCATCAGCTGCTGCAAATGTGTCTTGTATTGTCTTCTCTTCCACGTAATGGCACATTTTAACCAACAGAAGTGAAGAATGAACAGGAAACTGGTTGGATTGTTTGCCAGATGGAGACGATCAATGTCTATCAGTGAAGAATGTGATGAGCTGTGTTTAAAGCCTTCACCAACAATATTGCATCGGAGGCACATATTTTAAGGTAAGCAAAGGACAGTTTTAATGGTTTTAATAAATGGATTTGGTGTCAATTTGTGAAATTCAAATTAGGCAGCACTGAAGAAGAAATCAATATGACTCTCTTGGGAAAAAGCAAGAGCAGAAAATTAGAAATGGGGCTTTATTAGAACCACTAAGATTAACCATTAAGAGTGAACTCTGTCACACTGGAACTCACAAAGGCAGAAGCCATTAACTGCACTGGTTATCAGAGAGACACAAAGTATGTTTCTGTGATAAAGATAAAAAATAATCTAAAGTTGTATTACTGCAAAGTGCGATTAGCTGTACTACAAAACCTAGTGAGCTTTCTAGCTGTCCACAGGGCATTCTGGAGCAGTATCCTAACTGATGGGACAATCTACATATAGGCAACAACTACAGGGGTCATACAAAAAATGCTTTAGGAGATAGCACTGATGACTGAGTTTAATACAGGTGACATGAGAACCGTTTGATACTTTAATACACATAAAACATTTTTTTTTTTATCATTTTGCTAACATTTCATTACACTTTATTTTAAGGTGTCATTGTTACAGTGTAATTATATATTTAATTACTGAGTAATATTTAGTAACTACATGTGCTAGGGTTAGGGTTTAGGGATTAGGGTTTGGTTTAGGGTTAGTTGCATGTAATTATGCATAATTCACTGTTATTACTGTAAAATAAAGTGTTACCTATTGTAGTTTTAAATTAATTTAATTTAGTTCTTTCTCTTCCTTTAATTTATATCTTGGATTTAATTTTTCACTTTGTTGCTGTGCATTCTGGGAGGATACATGTAATGTAATGTGAAAACAAGGTATCCGAGGAGGAGGTTGCATAACTGAATTGATTCACTTTTGGACCAGCCTTCGTCCTGGGAGCAAAGCTACTGTTTGATGCTTGCAAATGCTATAAAGAGGCGTCTAGGTTTTGGGGAGTGAGTCTACAGTCATTGTATTTAAATATCAATAAAAAATGAGCATCAGATTAGACTCTGGCAATGTACATCCCTCAGACTGAAAGACAAATAATGAGATAACAAAAGAGCAAAAGGGCGCCGCACCTCATGTTTATCTTCGGTTGATTATACTGTGATAACCAAAACTGCACATTACACTCCATCATGGTTACTCTGGTGGAGTGAATGAGAGTGTAAACACAGCTGCAGGAAATTCAAAGCTTTTTTCTTTTTACCCTAGCAGGAATGGCTGTGGTACTTCATATCCTTGCAGCGTCAATTACTTTGCTTCATTGAAACATTTCAGCAGCTTCCCACCTGACACTGCAGTACAGAGTTTGTAGTCAGCTGGGTTGTTCTGTTGCTTGGGTGCCGAGGGAAGTTAGTGTGATGGATGCCACTTTCTGCTCTCAGGCTAAAGGATTGTTTTATGAATGAATGGATTCATACAAAGCTCTGTGTAGTGCATACAGTTTTTGGTGTGTACCAAGATACAACTCCTGCCTCTCTGGGATATATATATTTAAAAAAATCTTCATCAATTTGGTTAATACACACATTCATTCACATTACACAGAAAATTAACTTTC
Source organism: Romanogobio albipinnatus (assembly GCA_023566225.1). Taxonomy (NCBI): domain Eukaryota; kingdom Metazoa; phylum Chordata; class Actinopteri; order Cypriniformes; family Gobionidae; genus Romanogobio; species Romanogobio albipinnatus. The sequence continues at coordinate 45,010,147 of CM042245.1, read as the reverse complement.
TGTTGAGAATTGTTTTGGACTTTTTGCTCAACTATTCCCAATAGCCACTGTACGGTAAGCATCAGCGAAGTGAAGTTAAACAGTAGGGGATATTTAAAAAGTGATGCTGCATCTCAGGTTGATGGTCTGGTATCTCTTTTCATTTGTGCAGATGGATCTCTCATGCTAGTTCCACCCCCGCAGTGAGAGATCATTTGATTGGATGTTCTACTCTATTCATCACTCTTCTAATGAGCTCATTGGTCCACAGGTCTGTAGTTAACCTTGTTTGTAAGAACTACATTTTGGGTAATTGAGCCTTCAGCATCATCAATCAAATGGATGTGCCAAGAGCCATTTCAGCTTGGGCTACTTTTTTGTGTTACCAGCCATCGGCCTTTAAACAATAGCTGTGAATTTAAATATCAAAAACAAATTGTAACTTGAACTACACCTGTTCCTGCCGTGTAATCTCTGGCTTTTGTGGGATGTAAACAAGGCATCTGATATTCAGGTTGATAATCGAGATTCATTGTTGCCAGGCAACACATTATTTGCACAGTCCCGGACTGGTCTCTGTAGTTTGTGTAAGGGCTACTCGGTGTACAAAAGATTACAGATGGGCTCAATGATGGCTTTTTAAACAAGCACATGTTATTGTGTGCCCAGAGAACATATGTGCAGCGTGTTGCTCTGAAATCTATCGTTCAGTACAGAGTCTCTGGAAGTGGCTCAAACTGGATTACTGCAACAGAGTAAGACAAATGTGTGCTTTGTTAGTTAGTCCCCTCTGTAATCAATGCGTTTGGACACTTTATACGGGCCAGATGTTACTCCAGCAGTCATGGTGACAATGCTTTGAATGCTAGAGGCAGTTTGACTGAATTTAAGATGAGAGAAGACTCTGAATACAGCCAGGGTTTCCAATGTGACAACAAGTGCAATAATGAACACCCCCTTCTTCAGCACTGTGCTGTGAATAGCCTTGCATCTGCATGCAAAACCATGCCCCTGGCCAGAAGGGTATCCCAAAGACAGGAAATCCTGGGAATGAATACTGGGAATGAGAGATGCTTCAACACTTAGCTCAAGGCATTAAACCATTCAAGTGTGGCTAATGTTGCCTGTGAGCTTTGAATCCAATGCACAAATGAAGATGCATCAAACCCCTCACTGAGCAGTGACAAACCATAACCCATTCATGCAAAACACAATGGAATTTATAACAATCCTCATATTTGAAAGCTATAATGTCTCATTAAAGTGCAGAGAAATCATTTTAATTCTGGCCATGAATACATTCTTGCAAAACTTTGACATATATGTAAGTAAATAATGAGAAAACGGTGTGAAGTAGCATGTGAAAATTGTGTGATTTATAGCACTGTTACATTTGTGCTATAAATGTAACAGCGCAAGTCTGTTTGAGTCACTGCCTCTCATCTTAAATACAGTATGTATCATATTTGATTCACTGCTGCTGTGAATAGCAAAGGCTGATGATTTTCAGAGGCGTTTCTGAGCTTTTCTATAAGAATCCACCAGATGGCTGTAAAAATAAACCCTGCTAAATATGTGCAGTGTAGGTGAATATATGACAGTGGAGCTGACAAAAATATGCTCCATTGCCTCAGGCAACTTTCACAGAGAAAGAACACAATGTGAACGAGTACAAAATGTAAGCATGTTTTTTTACATGTCAGTGTTGAGATTTTATCCTGAAGATTGGAATTATCTGGTCACAAGGTGACATTTTTCATATTTCAGCTACTGACATTTTGTTTGTTTTTTTCACTTGCAAGTCATATTCATTTACACTCTTTGTGGCATTATAAATAGCTTACTTTTGAACAAGAATAATATCTGAAGCATTATATTTAATGGTAATTCATGTGTATAGGGAAGTGGGTTGAGGTAAATCCATACAAACACTACTGAAGTCTCTAGACTATTTTCAAAGGTACTTCCTGTCTTTTCGTGCGAACGCATGTTTATATTAGCTCAGACAGTCTGCATGGAGTCTTCATGCAAATATAGTCTAACGTGTGAACATGAGTCATTTATTGCGTAACCATCCACCATTTATTTTGAGTCTCTTATCAGTCAAGCTGTGTGTCAGGAGTGTTGATTTGCAAGACAGCTCTCCAGCCCCAGTATCTATTGATTTTTTTTCCCATTGATGTGAGGGGATGACAACAGATCGAATCACTAAACACCACACAGGCTCATTTCATAAACCTGACTGTATTATTAACCAGATGGCAATGGTACTTCAGCCATCTGCGCTTTTGTTTTGGCCAAAAATCCTAATTGACCAAAAGGAGTTTGTAGGTCCTGAAATACACCTGCCACATGTTTTGAGCTTTATGCAAATAGAGTGAATATAATAGTTTTTATTAAGCATGTCTGCACTGGTACCTGACTGAAATGGTTTTGATGTTGGTGGGTAATTTATTATATGTTTATATATAATAGGATGGAGTACTCTAATGAGTTTGGGGTTTAATTCATTGCTGTACTGGTGAGTCATACAATAACTGATGAGAGGTTTTTGTCTGTTGTCAATACATGGATATTGTATCTCTGTTCCAAAATCTAGTGAGATCTCTAGCTGTCTACCGTCTATAAAGACAGCGGCCTTGTAAAACGTTTATAAGTGCTTTATAGGCACCAACCACGTGCCACACAAATACTTGACTACTGAAAATTGATTCCAATAGTTTGATGTCAGCATGTTGCTAAGCTAACGGTACAATACTCTAATAAGAGTTATAATAAGCTCATAAAAACATGATGTAAGATAATCTAGTTTATCTTAATGTTTTACACTCTAAAAAAAAAGGTTCGATATGGCACCAAAACTGGTTCTTGGCTCGTAATCATAGGGGAACCTTTTTAAGTGCTATATAGCACCAATTTTGGTGCTTCAGTGGTTCTTCAACGGTTCTTCAGAGGTTCTTCACTGGTTCTTTGACTAAGGTGCTATATAGCACCGCTACCATATATAGAACATGTTAAGATATGGTGCTATATAGCACCAAAAGTGGTTCCCCTATGATTACGACGAAGAACCATTTTTGGTGCCATATAGAACCTTTTTTTAGAGTGTACTTGATCTTTTGCCTTGTCAGTTACCTTGAATTAATTATTTGTCTCAATTTACTTGGTTTTAGAACAAAGCAAGAGTGTACAGAACTGAGTATGTGCCTTTTATAGTGTATTGTGTAAGTGATGGAACATGATGGAAACAGTAAAAACTCTCAGGTGTGTGTGGGCGCTTTTGAAAAGCTCTCAGGTGTATACTATCTGTCCCCAGGACTGGATATTACAAAGAGGTGTTTTGTCTGCAGAGTTCATTATTGTTACAGCAGAGCAGGTGAGGTTATACACACTTTAATTAGTCACCAGAGGGAACATGCATCTTTGGTTCATTGGGGCTTTTAGCAGACAGCTTTTGTGTTTAATTTTTTTTCTTGTCATTTTAGCCAGATGACTAGTACAGAAAAGTGCTTTATATGGTGAACCTGGGTATTTTGTGCCCTGTCTATAAGCTATACTTTTCTCCAATTTTAGGTAGACAGAGAGACTTACATGTATAAAAGCAAGCTGATTAACACATGCTACAATCTAACATTAAACTGTGTTGGGTGATGCACCATCTATCCATGTTTGCTGCGTATTTATCCACATATTCTGAAGCGTTTTACTGCATCCATGTGCCTCAGTGAGCATGTTGCCAAGTGGAGAAAGCTCAGTCTGGAATCACCACACATTCCCAGAGCACCATTCTAATGCCTGGATGCTCCAGTAGTTCTAAAAGCAAAGCAGCTAAATATAGACCAAGGCTTGCATCCTCCCCCTAAGCTGATGGCGTAAGTACAAGACATCATGGTACTAAGCAGGGGACTACCATTTTATCAATTCATTATCATATCCATAGTCTGTGCTTCAGATAGCCTGCCCACAATCTGTTTGCTTACCATCTGATGCATATTGCTCACTAAACAAGGAAGTGCTTTGTCAGTCTGGACAGTTTTAATTTGATTGGCTGGCTTTACACAACTTCCGGGAGCAAAGGGGAGCAGTCCACCTGACACAAAGTAATGTTTACAAGGTACTGGGCTGATGCAAGAAGTTCTTTTAAGGATGAAATAATCACTGGATTTGCCAAACGTTTGCCAGGTTAGTGACATCAAATATTTGAAACATTTTGAGTTTTGCTTGTGGCACTTGGTAACAAGTTAACTAGATATCCATGGGCAGAACTGTATATTCTGCTTTGAGTGTGTCTGTAAAATAGTTTCCCAACATTTTCTAGGGTTTTCTGTACAACCGTTTCTGGATTGTTGCACCTTTGTTTATTATTCATTTAATTATTTATTAATTTGTATTTTTATGGTTGTATGTTATGGTATATTTCAGATAAAACCGCCTGTGACACCTTTAAACATAAGGAATTTTGGTTGGTGGCATGCACTACATGTCAGTCAGACTGTCTAAAGGAGCTGAACTTCAAATAACACCTATGATTCCGTTGCTATCACACTTCTGCAGGTCCTTTCACAGCTTTTAGTCTCAAGTGCCATGCCTCAGTGATTGGGTTCTGTGTCTCAGCAAATGGGTTCTGTCAGCCCTTTGATTTCTCACTATCAGAAACTACTAAGGCAATGATGTGAGAGTTAACACAACCCCAAGATCAGCCCTTCTTACGCTCCCCACTTAAAATGACCCAATGCTGTTATCAAAGGCCCGATTCCTTACATGGTGCTTACTGAGGTTTCCCAGTAACCACAGTGACAAATGCCATGACAGCCATCCCAGCATACCCTGCTCCCCTCTGACCACAGCCTGACATGTGACACTACATTAGCTTGCTTCCTGGGGGGATGGACAGGGGAGATGGTTGTGGCTTGTATTTATTTTGCATTTTATTTTGCAGTTTACTTTTTTAATGTGTGCACTAGTACACTCTTTACGCTGCACCTTGCTTTCTAATAGAGACTGGAAGTTAAGCCAGATTTGATAGTAAATTCTCTAAAAGAACTGCCTCATATTCCGCGCAAGAATCTTTTATTTCCCTGTCAGGCTTAGCTGGATGAAACTGAGCCTAAAACTTTAAAGGGATAGTTCATCCAAAAATGAAAATTAGCCCATGATTTACTCACCCTAAAGTCATCCTAGGTGTATATGACATTCTTCTTTCAGACGAATACAATCAAAGTTATACAGTGAGGAAAATAAGTATTTGAACACCCTGCTATTTTGCAAGTTCTCCCACTTGGAAATCATGGAGGGGTCTGAAATTGTCATCGTAGGTGCATGTCCAGTGTGAGAGACATAAGTTTGCCAATGACCATTTGGATGATCCAGAGGAGTCATGGGAGAAAGTCGTGTGGTCAGATGAGACCAAAATATAACTTTTTGGTCATAATTCAACTAAACGTGTTTGAAGGCAGAAGAATGATGAGTAAAATCCCAAGAACACCATCACTACTGTGAAGCATGGGGGTGGTAGCATCATGCTTTGGGGGTGTTTTTCTGCACATGGGACAGGGCGACTGCACTGTATTAAGGAGAGGATGACCGGGGGCCATGTATTGCAAGATTTTGGGGAACAACCTCCTTCCCTCAGTTAGAGCATTGAAGATGGGTCGAGGCTGGGTCTTCCAACATGACAATGACCCGAAGCACACAGCCAGGATAACCAAGGAGTGGCTCTGTAAGAAGCATATCAAGGTTCTGGCGTGGCCTAGCCAGTCTCCAGACCTAAACCCAATAGAGAATCTTTGGAGGGAGCTCAAACTCCGTGTTTCTCAGCGACAGGCCAGAAACCTGACTGATCTAGAGAAGATCTGTGTGGAGGAGTGGGACAAAATCCCTCCTGCAGTGTGTGCAAACCAGGTGAAAAACTACAGGAAACGTTTGACCTCTGTAGTTGCAAACAAAGGCTACTGTACCAAATATTAACATTGATTTTCTCAAGTGTTCAAATACTTATTTGCAGCTGTATCATACAAATAAATAGTTAAAAAATCATACATAGTGATTTCAGGATTTTTTTTTTAGATTATGTCTCTCACAGTGGACATGCACCTACGATGACAATTTCAGACCCCTCCATGATTTCTAAGTGGGAGAACTTGCAAAATAGCAGGGTGTTCAAATACTTATTTTCCTCACTGTATATAAAAAAAAGTCCTGGCTCTTCCAAACTTTATAACGGCAGTGAATGGCTGTTTCTGTTTTGAAGTCCATAAAAGTGCATCTATCCATCATAAATGTAATCCATACAGATTATCCATCTCTAACTTCTACTAACTTGTATGCGCGTTCACGAGAGACTGGCGTTCCAGTTTATAACTCCAGCGTGAGATTATGCTAGTAGCCTACTCATGAGAACCAGGTCTTGTTTTGCTCTATCCTCCGCGCTTCCACGTTCATCACCGGAACTTACACTACGCCTGCGTCCATCAAATGCTGGAACGCCAGTCTCTCGTGAATGCGCGTACGACAGCTATCTGAAGTTAGAGATTACAGTTTGTGTAGTTTTAAATATGGATATTTTTCTTACCCAAACGCATCGCTTCGCTTCAGAAGGCCTTTATTAACCCCCCAGAGGCATATGGATTACGTTTATGATGGATAGGTGCACTTTTATGGACTTCAAAACAGAAACTGCCATTCACTGCCATTATAAAGCTTGGAAGAGCAAGGACATTTTTTTTAATATAACTCCAATTGTATTCGTCTGAAAGAAGAATGTCATAAACCGCGTTTCCACCGCAGGTACATTCCCCAGGAACTAGGAAATTTGGGTCTAACCAGGGTCTAAATGAAGTTTCGGTTAAATATTTCCCCCTCCGAACGGCCCTGCTCGCGAGGTAGAACTTTTTCAAAGTTCAGGAACTTGAACGTACATGCGGATTGGTTGAGCTCATGCAGCATTTTATTTCAACCAGCAAGTCTGCGAGGCTCGTTCTGCGTTCAGTAAATATCAGTCTTGCTCTTTCTGTCTGATGGCGTGCGTTCGTCTCAGCAATCTCACGGTCAATGTCCGTAATAGCTGAAAATAACATACGTTGTCTTATTTTAAATCTAGCTTTTCGAGCTTTCAGAATACGCTTTAGTATCAGTGCTTGTCTCTTTTCCGCCGTTTTGTTAATTACCTCTTTAGTAAACCAATACATAACCAGCAAAAGCAGCGCTACTTGCATCTCCTCCACTTGTTATTGTTGCAGACAGTGTCACGCAAAAATGATTACTGTCTGTCGCTGACTGGGAGGAGCAGTCGCGCGCAGTCCTACATCACCAGACTAATTTGCCAAATCTTCACGGAACTTTTCACCGCAGTAGAAACGCAGACTGTAGCAGGTCTGGGGGAAAAATGTTCCTGGTACAAATTGTTCCGGGTAATTTCGGTGGAAACAGGGCTATATACATCTAGGATGACTTGAGGGTGAGGCCTGACAAGCCAGACCCACATCAAGATGGTCTGGGAACACACCATTGGCAGGGCTCAATCCGAGGGGCGGAATAAACGGTTGTCTTTCAAATTCCCTCTGCACACTACAACCAACCAGAGCAACGAAGAAGGTGTAGCAGAGCTAGTTGATAGATTCAACTTTTGCCGTATCCAGTTGGCAAAAATCAGAACACACTTTTTTTAGACTTACATCAGTGCCATTCTTTATTCTTTTCTCAAAGAAAAGCTTAACTCCAAGTCTTCCAGAGTCGCGGCCAAAGCCGTTTCGAAAGGCCGCTGTTCGCCAGCTTCTTTGTTTACAAGTAGCATGCGGAACCGTCGCAACTCTGCCATCACTATGTTAAGCCCGCCCACCGACTCTATGCACGATGTGATTGGCCTGACTAGAGTTTGGTTTTTCCAGCTCGCAAGCCAATGGAGAGTTTCTAGACGCCCTGGCTACAAATTACCTTTACGTCTAGATTTCTAGGCTAGAGGGTGAGTAAATCATGGACTAATTTAAATTTTTGGGTAAACTATGCATTTAAATACTGAGCCTGAAACTGATGACATCTCCAACATTCAAAGTTAGGGGTGCATAATCATTAACAGAATCATATCTTTTAGGATGTCAGATACCACTATCCAAAGACTGAAGTAGGATGATCTGCATTGTGTTGAAACTCCACCTACTCCAAAAGATCAATCATAGTTGTGCTTTATTAATGAATAGCTTGTTAAAGACTCTTAAGAACAGATACTAATAGAGATTCAATCACATCACATATAACCTAATCACTGTAGAATGTGCTTTGATATTTAGGCCGTACATGATTTTTTATTTATTGATCTCAAGTCATTTATAATGATTCACCAGCAGCAGTATTAGTGCACATAATTTTTGTATATAGAACATAATCTAATATTTAAATGGCTCTTGTTTGGGAACTAAATGTACAGTACAAGTGGAGGCTGCAATGTTGCTGCACTCACTCCACCCTCTAGTGGACAGTAATTTCATCTATCATGCCAAAATAACATGTGCTGATAGTGTAAAAGGAAATTAATAATTTAAAATGTTATATGCATTTATGTACGGACACAAAACATTCAACTAAACTAAACTAAACCTAATGAATAGGTATAAGTGAAAGTTGTATTCCAACTTAAAACATTTGTACAAATGTTACGAATGATAAGGCAACATAATTTTATATATTTTAAGGCAATTTCTGGGTTTTACCTTTCATAGAGATTTGACAGACATTTTTTAGAGGGGCAAGCTAGAATTAAACAGCTCGTTCACATGAAATCAAGAAAGTCTGCACTTTAATTTATTGACAACACTGACCCTTCAAACTCAAATGTTACCTTGAAATTGTGCGCTTTTACTGTGTATGATGTGAACAGGATTGAAAGCATGAAAAACCTACTTGTGAAATATAGCCTAGTATGCATATATAAACAAACTCTGTGGCATCAGGTGTGTACTTGTGCTTTATTTGTTAATTTGGATGTGGTTGGTGGACTCTGGGAGTCCTCTGGGAGTATGGCAAGCCATTTTAACATGTAGGCCTATCTGTTTTATTTCAGTAGTAGACTTACCAATTTTGTAACTTTTTTAACAATTTACAGAAATATATACTATAAAAGAGTTATTACAACTAAATAAAATAAGTTCTAGTATTTAATGTCAAGGAATAATGGAATACTGAATAGATAGGCCTACTAATCATAATTTGAGTAAGTACCTAATGGTTACTGGTGACTTTGTAATCAGGGGTGTCGTTTCATGGGGATGGATGGAATAATCCCCCACTTCCCTAATAACCAAAACTAATAAATACAACCCCCCACCCCCCTGCGCAATATGAGTGCCGCGTGAATCACAGTAGTGTTTGCTCGTTCAAAAATGTGAGATTTGCGCGAGGCGCTACGCTATGCCAATGAGAAAATGTGTGACCCATTTGAGTTCTACCACCGATTCTTTAAAGGTCCCGTTCTTCGTGATCCCACTGTTCAAACTTTAGTTAGTGTGTAATGTTGCTGTTAGAGCATAAATAATACCTGTAAAATTATAAAGCTCAAAGTTCAATGCCAAGCGAGATATTTTATTTAACAGAAGTTCCCTTTCAAAGCCTACAGCGAACGGCTGGCTTGGACTACATCCTGGTACTTCCTTCATAAATGACGTCAGTAGAACAGTAGAACAGACTAACCTCCGCCCACAAGACTACGCGAAAAAAGGGGGCGTGGTCTTGTTGCTGTCCCACGTGGAGAAGAGGACGTGTCGCGTGGAGAAAAGGAAGTGTTGCGTTTGAGTGTGTTTGTCGCCATGTCGTCGAGACGCTGTTATTTTCATCCCGGAGTCAAATCACCTTTGTTTGGCTTTCCCAGGGACGCTGTAGAGATCATTAAGCACATATATATCTCCCGTTTAGAGGCGTGACATTTCCACGTGCGCTAAGCTGCTATCAAATCACAACACGGGAACCGCTGGCACAATCAGAACTCGTTACGTATTTCTGAAGGAGGGACTTCATAGAATAAAGGAAGTCATCAGCCGTTTTTAGGACAGTGAAAACAGCGGTATACAGATAAGTAAATTGTGTTAAAAATACTGTTTTTTTTTACACGCGAAACATGAACACGTTATATTGCACACTGTAAACACAATCAAAGCTTCAAAAGAACACGAAGAACGGGACCTTTAAATGTTGTGGAGAAAGGACATATACAACAGTCACAAGAAAAAAAAAAGGATAAAAGATTTACTAAAATGTATCATGCTGTATTTTAGTAACAGTTAGGCTACTGTGGTAATTTTTGTTTGGTACAATTAATAATAAATAATATAAGGGAATATATTTTTCACTATTAGTTTCATTACAATGGTGGAGTGTTATGCTTCTAAATGTGCAGGCTGCTCAAATGCTAGATAGATTTTTGGAAAATGTCAATGTTTCTACCCTTGTTTCCAAGAGACACCAGTAACTATTGCATTAATAGATAGGCTACTATTCATTTATAAATGTAAAAACGGCTTGCCCCACGGGGAGGGGAGAGAAAAGAAGGTGGAGGCGAACGAGTGTGATAGATAAGTCCAGACAACACCCTAAACCGGTTTAAAGTATATTACTTGTTACTGTATGTGTGTGAGAGAATGAAACGGGCTGTTCTGAATATCCAAGGCCCAAAACTGCGGAGTAGTGCAGAGCCATGCTTGCGTCTTTGTTTGTTTTGCACGTTTCCAAGCGATGATAACGCGAATTCGGTTAGCTTTTGAGGAAGCAGCCCCTAGAGTTGGCTTACTCAGGTCTGGATGTAGCTGATTGGAGTAGCAGCAGTCAGAGTGGGTGATCACAGGGAGGAGGGGAGAGACTCTGAAGTGGCTTTTCTGCGTGTGTGTGTGATTCTCCAGCGGCCATGTTAACCAAGAAACCCTGCGCTGCTGCTACCGCTGTCTACCCGACTGGTAAGGAACCCAATTCCCGGATCTAAGAGGGCGACGCCGGGCACATTTATTCTCCGGATCGGATTGTGGAGATGGATTATTTATCCGATTTAAATGCTCCATAACGCGTGTAAGGCTCGCAGCGTTTCGTTTCATTGCTCGTGGTGGCTATAGGTTTTAGTACAGTAGCTATAATCCCCGGAAACACCATTAAAAACCGTCCGTTTTTGTATTTAGTGAATTGTTACTGTTGCTATAGTGACTATATATAGAAACCAAGCGCTTTGGATGAATGGTTCTTAGATTTATTGGGGGTTTATAGCTCGTGTGTCTGTAAAGGTTTTCGTTTATTAAAATGGTGCAAATATTCTGTTCACACTAATTTGTTTATTAATTTATAGGCTACATATATGATGTATCGATAGCCTATTTAACGGGGATGCGTACAGTTTTCCTTTTTCTGGATGAACTAGCCTTTTCTTATTTATTTTGTCTTTTAAAAACACCGAAAGATTAAAGCAATTATGTAAACATTTTTCCAGAATTCATGTTTACTAATTTTCACAGGCAAAGGGGGTGAGATTTGCCAGCCACAGTCTTCCCCCGGACTGGGCATCGGGGGTCCCCGGGCTGGAGCAGGGACTGAAGCCACATCACCCGTCACATTACCACCACTCAGGAACAGCAACTCTCTCACGGTAAAAAAAATACCCTTTTTGCTTGCACTTTCCACAATGCATGCCTCCTCCTTTGTTCTTTTAATCGGAGTTTTGCTACAATGTTAGCATACATTTTGGCTAGTGCATGGTTTGAGGAATCAAGGGGTTTCAAACGTATTAATGGCAAAGAGCACAAGATATGATAATACCCTTCCTAAAATAAAGGTTGCTATGTATCTTAATGTTGAAAGACCCATTAATACTGTGTCTGAAGCATGACATTATAATATTTTCAAAGTTAAGTAATGAATTGGCTTTTATATTGTCACGTGTACTAAATCCAAAGCAAAATATAAAAATATTTACTTTGTATTAAGTTTACTGTGTGTTTTCCAACTTTCTTAGATTAATATTAGAGGTAAATGTACCTGAAGAAAAACAGTTTTAGTTTAATTTGAACTGATTTAGTGCTTTGCACAATACATTTTTCACTGAAATTTTACAAAGAGTATTTCATTACAAATTACAGTGAGCAAGATAAAGGTTATAGTTAACTATTACCTTTATCTTGCTCACTGTAATTTGTAAGGAACTACTCTTTTGTAAAACTGCAGTGAAACATTTTATTGTACAGCCCTAAAAAATAAATGTTTTTCCCCCTCTTTCTCTTTAAAATTTTCTACGGACCCCTTTAGGGTGTTCTTGCGGCCTCCTTAGGACCCCCTTTTTTATAGCATGTGTTATTAAGGGCCCTGAAGTTATGGTCAATGATTCAGATAGAATGCAAACCTGTTACTTGATTTTGACATAGGGTATTGTTTATGCGCATATTTTCTTGTACAGTAAGTGACTTCATGAATGCAGCTAGTGGAGTTCAAAATAACTAGATTGTATGTCAAGTTTGTGAGATGTTACATTTGCAATGCATGACAGAAAGGGTCTTTTCTGGGCCTTATATGGATATAGACTTACAGTGTAATGAATAAACGGTGCACTGTATTTGGAAGCTATGCCTTTTTAAGAGACCGTAGCAAGAAGACTTGGACAGTAGTTTCAAGATGTTGGAAACCAAAATGCATCTTTTAAACCTATGTTTTGATGAATAAAATATACATTTTTAGGAAACGCATGGAACATGTAGTTTAAACAGTGAGAAACATTCAGATATGAGCAGTAGTAATGATCAGTGGCTCTCTCAGAGTCATTGGTAGATGTATTGTGTGGAGATGTTGCCATTGGTGGGGGATGGGAAATTCTCAGGCCATCCGTGTGACGCCAACAGGCAAAGCTGAAATCTGTCATCTAGTGAATTTTCTTCTGTAAAGCTATACATCCAACATTTTAATCCATTGAACCTGTTCGGCAAAGTGTTTTGCATGGTTTAGAAATACAAAACATGATGTTTTACGCGAAAAATTATTCAGTTTGCTAAAACCCATGCAATGCAAGACGATGGAATGCTGGTCAATAATTCGATTATTAGTAATGTTTAAAGAATTGCAGTTTATGTAAATGTATTTGACACATCACTGAATTAAATAAAATAATTGAATCAATGCCATTTATGATTAAGTAGCTGTGAGTTCTTTATTTAGCTGTCATTCTAATAGGGGTAAATATAGACAGACTCGCATGGTAGGCACATTTGTAGGTGTGCATAATCTTACAAGACAGAATTCCTGCCACATGTAGTGAATCAAATGACATCTTCGCATTGTATTTGCAAATCTAACTCTGTAATCAACATTTATAGTTATTAATGACATTTAATTGCTTAGCTAAGATGAAACTGTATGAATGCCAATGTCTTATTTCAGTGTATAAAAAATAAATAAAATAAAAATATGCTTATTCATTGAATGAGAACTTTTTCAAATGTTTCTACAAATGCAAAATATGATGGGAATAAGCTTATTGGGAATTATAACTTCCACCTTGCTTTCGCTTATTATAATTGCGTATCACGATGAGCTATGATTTGATGATGCTCAAGTTAACAGTAATGATTTCGAAGATAACAATTTACATCAACAAATTAGAGCTGGTACATACATATAAGGTTTTAAACTTCATTTCTGATGAGCTTTTCAAATGTCAAATTCACAGTCAAGTTATGTATGGCATTTAGTAGGACATTTAGGGATGCACTCTGTGTTTATTTTGGCTTTGAAGCTATTTGGAAAGTTACGTCTAATTATATACCGTAAGTTTTAGATCGGCCAGCCACTCGTGTAAGAAGACATTCTGGTCTTCAAGTTTTATAGTAATTACAAGGAATACTTATTCTGTCTTATTTTTCTGTATGTTAAAATATCTGTCCAGTTAAATTTGAGTCTCATACCTTTCAGTCCAGTTAGCATCATTAAGTGCAGTTGAATCACTTTTAGCACTCCTATATGTATATAGCCGAGTAGGTAAGCGTTAGAATGATTGCCATGCCCACTACATTTCCCAGACCAAGTGTGTCTTTTGTTCAGCTCCAGTTGTGTCCTCTACAGCTGTCAGCAAGCATGCATTTTCCACGACCCCCCACCTGTTCAGATCTGTTTGAATTAACCAGCAGGGTGACCAAGTACAACAAAAGGTTGAAATTGAATCTTTATTCAGATGAATTTTTAGTTACTATATAGGCTACTTTTAAATCTTATCTTGTGTATGGTGCATGAGCTCAAAAGTCAGTCAGTGCGACACTGTCTGCAGAAGCTGTACAAAATTTGTTTGTAGAATGCATTTACTCTTTATGATGGCTGGCAAATTATTAAGAATGTCCTGCCTTAGCTAATCCATAAATCAGTTTAATATCAAGCTTATTTAAAATAGTAAGATGTATTTTATGACACTAAATATTGGTTTAAGATTAGATATTGGTTACATTTGTTTATATTTGAATGATACCATTTTCTAAACTAGAGGCTTGTCATTAAACAGGACATCATTGTCACTGCTGTAGTCTTGCGTGAGACAGGACCAAAGGAAAAAATATGCCTATATTTTGAGTGTTTTAGAGCAGATTGTATCAAAGCCTTTGGATTTAGAGTTCAAGCTGGGTATTATCTTTATCTTCAGTCAGAGTTGTAGAAACATCTGGCCATCTGGGTATTAGAGATGGGGTGAGATAAAAATAAAAATAAAAGAATCTGTAAATATCTGAAGTCTTGTATTGCCCTGATATGTTATTTATACTTGGAGATTATCACTCTCTGCATGTGAATACGGGAAGGCTGAGATTAGACAATAAAGCACAGTTAAGTGAATCATGAGCATCATCATTCAAAACACATAAATAAACACCAAACCATTAAAACTACCAGGCTAAAATAACAGGACAACAGTCATGTCAAAGGGAGTCATGTTCAAAGGTGTAAGAGTTTATGTTTTTGTATAAAATGAGAAGGCTACCACAAACATCTGACTAAAGCAACAGGATGTCCTTGTAAAAACAAGATCCAGAGGTAATCACATTATCAAGGAAGTACGCATCTTGCAGGGCAGGAGATTCGAGAACGCAGGAAAGTCTAATGTCCTTAAATAAACAAGAAGACAAAGAATCTTCCATGTCTCCCATAGCTGAATTCCACATGCTAAAAAAAGATATTGTCTAACATCAAATAGCATTTTAATGGAAAGGTTACGAATTTACACTACACGCGTTGGACACCAATTGTTTAGATTAAATTATACTATAAATTATACAAGCACCCATCATGTTCAGTCGAAAGTCAATGCATAACAAGGGATACGCATACGTGCCCAGTCTGTTTTAATTCTGCAAATTTTGTCTATCAAGCCATTCTTTTCCCTCTATAGATTATGTCCTGAACTCTGGTCTTAAGTTTAGGAGGCTTCATTTCTATGTATTCACCAACAATAGACAAGGTGGATTTAGTTGTACTAAATTATTGTACTGTATTGTACAAGAGTCTTGCAAAAAATTGTTAGTCATTCTTACACAAATTGGCCTAAAGTGACCTCTATGTTGAAAGGGTGTTTGAATATTTTTTTTGCTACAGTAGACTAGACTTAGGATACTTTTGCCAGGGTTGGAATAGCTTGGCTATTCAGTATCTTCAAAATGTTCTATGACTTTCTCTTTTTATCTCAAATCTGAATGTGCTATGTATTATCAGCTGTGTGTCCTTCTTGGGAAACAATCCTGAAATGATGCCTCTTGCTTTTGTTTTGATCTTATCCAGACTGGAGGCAATAAGCACACAATGAATGATCATCTGCACGCCGGGAATCACCAGCAGATCCACGTTCAACAGTTGTTTGAGGAGAACAGCAACAAACGGACAGTGTTGACTGCACAACCCAACGGGTTGACACCTGTTGGTAGAGCAGGTCTGGCCATGCCGGAGAAGCAACAAGAAAGCAGCCAGTGTCGACAAGGCAGCTCAACTTCCATCAAATCAACTGAAAGCAAACCTAAGCCAGCGCCTTTGACTCCTGAGCAGGCCATGAAACAGTACATGTCTAAGCTTTCAGTGTTTGAGCACCAAGAGATCTTCAGCTACACTGAGATCTATTTCATAGGTCCAAATGCGAAGAAAAGACAAGGTGTAGTTGGGGGCTCTAACAATGGAGGTTATGACGATGATCAGGGCTCCTACATTCATGTGCCCCATGACCATATTGCATATAGGTATGAGGTGCTAAAGGTTATTGGTAAAGGCAGTTTTGGCCAGGTGGTGAAGGCCTATGACCACAAGAACCACCAACAGGTGGCCCTGAAAATGGTGCGTAACGAAAAGCGATTCCATCGCCAAGCAGCTGAGGAAATTCGCATTCTGGAACATTTGCGCAAGCAGGATAAGGACTCCACCATGAATGTCATCCACATGCTGGAGAACTTTACATTCCGCAACCATATCTGCATGACGTTTGAGTTGCTCAGCATGAACCTCTATGAGCTCATCAAGAAAAACAAGTTTCAGGGCTTTAGTTTGCCACTAGTGCGCAAGTTTGCACACTCCATCTTACAGTGTCTGGACTCCCTGCACAAGAACAGAATTATTCACTGCGACCTCAAGCCTGAGAATATCCTTCTGAAGCAGCAGGGTCGCAGTGGAATAAAAGTGATCGACTTTGGCTCCAGCTGTTATGAGCATCAACGGGTCTACACTTACATCCAGTCACGCTTCTACAGAGCCCCAGAGGTCATTCTGGGTGCTCGATATGGGATGCCAATTGATATGTGGAGCTTAGGTTGTATCTTAGCGGAATTACTTACAGGGTACCCTCTCTTGCCTGGAGAAGATGAAGGGGACCAACTCGCATGTGTCATCGAGCTGTTGGGTATGCCCTCCCAGAAGCTACTGGATTCATCTAAGAGAGCAAAAAATTTTATCAGCTCGAAGGGATATCCCCGTTATTGCACAGTCACAACCTTACCTGACGGCTCAGTGGTGTTGAATGGGGGAAGGTCACGTAGGGGCAAACTCAGAGGTCCACCTGGCAGCAGGGACTGGGTGACAGCACTTAAAGGCTGTGATGACCCCCTCTTCTTGGACTTTCTCAAACAGTGTCTAGAGTGGGACCCGTCCCTGCGTATGACCCCTAGTCAAGCCCTGCGCCACCCATGGCTCAGAAGACGCTTGCCAAAACCTCCCACTGGGGAGAAAACCACCGTAAAGCGGATCACTGAGGGTACTGGTGCTATAACTTCAATCTCCAAATTACCTCCGCCCTCTGGCTCAGCCACAAAGTTAAGGACTAACCTGGCACAAATGACTGATGCCAATGGGAATATACAACAAAGGACAGTGTTGCCAAAATTAGTCAGCTGAACACTACCTTTTTTCTGTTTAAATGATGTTATTGATATTGGAAAGCTGAGCATTCAGAAGCGTGGGATTTTTAGGAATGAGAGTCATTAATGCATATACACCATTAATGAACTGCTCCATAGCACCTTTAGGATTGATTTTTAGGAAAGCTCAAATGGCCAAGAAAAGGGGGAACAACACTTTAAAGTTTTTATCTCAGGGCTTTGCTGAATGTTGCTTTGAAGGAGCATTCATACAATCTGGTCTATAATAACAAAAAGTCCCACTTTGGTTTAATGCCTACATATTGTAGCATAAAAAGTAAATGACCTAGACACAATGAAGTAACTGTAGGATACATTGTTTTATGTGCTTCTAAAATTTTAATCAACACCCTCAGATCATGTCAGATAAATAGCGTATTAACGGATGAAGGTTAACAATGCATTTTACTAAAGCTATTCGATCTGAGACCTGTTGCATTGCAGCCTGATGGTTGTCAATATCAAGAATAGAATGAACACTCTAAGAGACTATGTAAGAGAAACCGGTAAAATGGAGTGTGGATGTTGCAGACTGTTATGAGGTAGCAAAGGGAAACAATGTTTACATGATAGACTTGGTATGTGCCTATATGCCTCTTGACATTCCTTAAAGACATTAAATGAGGAAAAGAGAGCGTGTCTAGATTGATGGCAAGTTTAAAGGAATTTATGTGGATAAATGGCGACGATACTTAGCAGTACTTGACATTCATGTAATTATAAGCTATTCGCTGGAAGAGTTGCTTTTGACATTGTACTGTCCTGGAAGGAAAAAAAAACTTTGGTGCTTTACCTTTTTTATTTATAATGTTTTTTTATATATTGAAATGTAATGCTTATGGAACAAAACAGTGTTGTGTGATCAGTTGAGTGAAGACTTAGTTTGCAGAACATTCTAGAATGTTTTTTTTTTTGGTCTTGTCTCTAAAATGAATGCTTTTTTTGCGGTGACTAGGACTAGAATTTAAGAATAGGAAAGCAGAACATTGCATTTACTTGAATGCAAGATAAATATTTTAGATGGACAATGTTATGGCAGAGTATGTCACGTTTCAAATCTCAATCAATTCTATAACCACCATGACAATACAGATGGCAACATTGCATACCCTCATATTGTTACATAATCATTGTGTGGACTTGCTAATATCAGGCCAGAGTTAAAATGCTTAAAGGTTGTTCCCTTTTTGATAACAAGTTATGTTACAAATATGTTATTAATAACACTTTCCCCCAAAATCCAGAACAGTTGGATTTGAAAAAGAATATTTCACTTTAGAACACAAAGACTGGCCATTTTGTAGCATTTGTGACATGGAAAGAATAATTTGACTGACATGGGTGTAAAAGCTTAGTAAGTTTATCTTATTTATTTCATTTTATTGTGTCAATGAAGAGCTATAGGTGGAACCAGTGGCCTGAATGTGGCTTGTATATCAATGGATTGGTTACGGTGTAATGCACAAAAAATATATCTGCCACTACTTTGAAATCCTACTCTAGCAGGAGGTAGTCCTGCTTACTTTCAGCCAGTCATGGATTGGGGGGTGTGGAAGGAGGTAAAACTATGGGCTGTCAGGGAGACCAGCAAAGCTGTAATGCTCATGTTGATCCCTCCACCCTCCCCCACTGGAGGCTGGCACAGTGCCCACCAGGCATACTGCACACTGCACAGGGGCTCAGGCCCTTTTGGACACCCATAGTGCTTTACAAATGCAGAAGTTACCTGCCAACATCAGCAGGCATTTCACAATGTACTTTACACTGTTTTTATTGTTCTGTGAATTGACAGCAGTGTGGAATAATTGTGCCCTTAGGTTTAATACAATGTGCCTTTGGTTATCAATGCCATTCATTTTATTTCAAACAACAGTTCTCCCTTCCATTTACTATATTCATGGTGATTCTCTTGCACATGTTTGAGCATTGCCCAAAGATACTTCCCAAACCTTGTTAAATGGGACTTGGGAACGAGTGGCCACAAGTGGTTGTACATACAGTTCAGACACTCAATCTTTTTTTCTATGATTTTAGAGGAGGAATAACTTTAGGGCCCTTTTCCACCAGGGATGTCTTAGTAAGAGACAACAATCACTACAGTGACATAGAACAAGTGTCTTCACCACTGCATTCATGTTGTCTTAACATCACAAGTATTCAAGGAGATACATTTGGTTGATTTTATTACAATAGAAATAAGAACACATTTTAATATTTTACCTCAGACTGTTGTAATATTCTTGTACTTTACGAATCCAGGGCATTTGGTACATACCAAAGTGCATTCCTTTCTGTGTTAGTGGCTATGTGGGAAAAGAAGCCAGATTTTCTCTTTTTACCTGATCAAGAGGCCATTCAAGCCACTCAAGAGCATGTCTTGAGAATGATAATCTTCAGTGGAGAGGGAAGGATGCTTGAGCTCTATTAGACAGTCGCATCACCTGTTAAAATGTCTGACAGATGTAGCATACCTCTAAACCTCTTGTTACTTGACATGGCTGGATGTATCTTTTGAGCAGTAAAAACTGCAACCCCATAAAATCCAGTGAGTCAGTTGTCATCCTAGTGTGCAATACAGTGGTAGCATTGTTGGGGAAAATCAAACCACATGGCTAAAAGTTACATTTTAAAAGGATATGCTTTTTACAGTTTTTAATGTATGCCCTAACTCTTGAATCTAGCTACCCACTGTCAGCTTCGTTTTTTAAAAAACAAATCTTTAACAGAGGAACAAAGTTGGCATTGTTTATATTCAGCCACAGAAATGTACTGTACATATGTGAATTTGTTGACAATTCGATGTGGATGTGTACATATGTATAATGTTTTAATTTTGTGAAATGCTGCTGAAAACACTACATATATTGCTGTAGTGGGGGTTTAATGTTGGCGGCCAGTTTAATGATACTGTATGTATTGTACAGCTGATGGAAGAAGAGGTTTTTCTAGTGATCATTTGTTAAATTTTATTGTGTGGCTGGAATATATTAATAATAAAAGTTTTAATGTCCATCTTTACAACATGTGGTTTGTAGTGACGTCTTTAAGCAATATGAAGAAACTAAAAGCTAAGGTAACTAAGGGGCCATTTATACTACACCATTTTGAACTAAAAACAGACAACTTTTTATGGGTTTTGGCTCTTTATTTACATGTCAACGGCGTTTTAGGGGGCCTGAAAATGATACCGTTATGGTCTTTGCGTGAACTACAAAAACATGAATTTGTGAATTTAAAGTGACATCGCCAAGGTGGAGTCACCTGATCCAATCAAGTCAGGTGCAGGTTTGACCTGCTTTGCCATGGAAAAAGATACACACAGTGTTGCCAATTTAGCTACTTTTCAGACCCCTTTAGTGACTAGCGAAAAATCTAGCGAATTTTTAGACTGCTAGTTAACATGTAGTCAGTCATTATATACTATATCCATTGTCTGACAGAAAATATGTAAATAGGAAAAGCTTTATTGGATATTTGGCTATGTATTGAATATATTAAAATACAGTATGTGAGCACAGAGTAGCAGAGAAAACATGTAGTAAACATTTAGCCAAAATGGTTGTCAACACTGCACATCATTTTGTATTTTTGTTGAATGGGCTGTAAAATGATCCATTACTCCACATTCAGTTACATAGCTTACAAATGAAGGGAATTTTGCAATGTTTCTGTTCCTCCTAGGGCACTCAGATTGACCGTTGATCTACAGGCAACATTTGAGTTTGATAGTTCAATATAATAATGTTCATCAATTTTTGATGAATATTAGCAATGGCTTAATGGCTAATAAAACTGGGGGAGAAGAACTTAGGCGCATGTCAGCATTATTGATAAATCTACAGTAATACAGAAATATCTCAGGACAGTGTAGTCCGCCTTTGCCATTTATCATGTATTAATGCAGAATGCTGTGTCCATGGCTGGGGTTTTCTTTGAGGAAACGTCCTTCAGGGGCATGTTGTCCATGCAACAACCATGCGGACACTCCATGCATGTGCTATTAATAAAGCGTTCAAATATTGAGGGACAATAATCCAAGTTGTTTTACTTGTAACAGGCAGAACAAAACCACTAATGAGCAGCAGCCTGTTCTAAATTTTAGAGATTTGGACAGTGTGTGCATGGGTGCATTTATTATTTACAGGAATTTCTATTGGCTGCATTTCTGCTACTGATCTTGAGTCCTATCCCGATGCAAAACTGATGCCAACAGTATAGTTAGTGCAAATGAATGAGTCATTGCAAGTGGAGAGAACTGAAAGGTGCTTCATTATTTTATTTTATGTGCACTGATATTTGGGAGATTGTCTGTGACTCCCCAGTTATAATCTGATGTCCCAATATGTGTCCTCTGTCTTTTGGTTAATACCAGCAACCAATCATCAATACGTCATTGTTTTCTGAAGCAGATAAATCCTTAATTTCACTCACTGACTTTAATAAAAGTGTTTCTCTGGAGGAAGTCTTGGCATCTGTAAATGTGTTGTCTGTAGTGCTAATGAATACAGTGTTGATTCTCGGAAAAAAAATCTCAAAGCATGAGAATTTGTGGTGTGCTGGGTCTTTTATAAGACTTTAGCAGGAGGTTGTGTTGCTGTCTTTGCCAATTATGGTTTAAAGGAAGACTATTAATAGGCTTTCCAAATTCTTTACATTGCTGATAGATTGGGATTGCACAGACTACCTTTTCTTCTTCTTCGTCATAACCATGCATATATATCAGGAAATTAAGATAGTCTCGTTTTAACATCTAAGCCATTCATCTACAGCTTTGAAGACCATAACATTTATCTAAAAGCCTTTCCGTTTAGTTAACGTTAATATTACTTTGCCTTATGCCAAAAACTTCATACTTAGGATGGAAAAACATCTAGGTAGGTTGAATGTGCTTTGGAGATTAAAAACGTTCTTAATATTGCATTATAGGTTCTTCAGATCAGAGTTTAAAAAAATACTGTTTTGAATCTTCCTTGATTTGAAACAATCTGTACTGCCATCTAGTAACAGATTTTTATTTCATGCTGTCCATAAATGGGTTAAAGCCGGCAACCTTGATTTCAGAATATAAGCACAGTTGAACAAGAAAAACTACAAGAAGTCTGTGAACAAAAGCAAACCTTCCAGTTTATATCGGGCCAGTTAAATGACTCATGAAATAAAACAGAGTCAAGTACATCAGCATAACTCAGAGACAGGAGGCAGAAGGGATTTTCTGTCTCCATGCAGTTTTCTGTTGTTTTGGCTTATTGGCCTTTCTTCGTTTTTGCTGGGCAAGCGAGTGTGGGAAGAATGCCCATGTGATAGACCTCTGTAAACAAACAGAGCTGGTGATGTCATACCACTGGAATGCAGAGGAATGCATTTTACAGACTGGGGGTGCTGTGAATTGGGGTATTCCCCCAGAGAGAAGGACAACGATCCATAACTGTTGCTGCCTCTGTTTTATCATGACCCATTATATTTCCTTTTAAGTGTATAAAATGACACTAATATACTGAACAGACATTTTAATTTAAAAAAATAGATTTAGTTTTTCTCCAAATAATGGTTCTGCATACAGATTATTCTTGTGTTTGTAGCTGAACAAAGATAAATGCTCAGATGTTTCAATGGATCAAAAATATCTTGAACTGATAATGAGCCGCTTATCTTCATTCCCCATTGAAAAAAGAAAATCATCTTCAGGCAGTCCTCAGGTAATCTGCTGTCAGATATTGCCTTTCTCAAATCTCTGAGTAAACAACTCACTATTGTACTGACAGCATCCACAGGGACATGCTCTCTTAAAAGGTTTTACCCTTACTGGATGTGCTTGTTGATATTCATGGGTGTACTATTTGCATGACCTAGGAAACCAAGTTTAACCTTTCAGTGTTTCGTATTCGGTTCCATGAGACATTCCCTTACAGTACAGATGTAGCTTCTATATTTCCTAACATAGTGGCCTTGTCTAAGACTGTGTTCCTATCCATGGACATTCATGCACAAGTAAATATTATGCTGTTCATGCTGCCAGACAAATGGCTTTTTGCCCTTTTGGGCCTTTTTTAAGAAGAGGAGTAAATAAGGCTTCCGTGGGAGGGTCTCGCAGAACTTTGAGCTGGAGGGAGTGCAGCTCCTCTCCTTTGAAGTTAGCCCGTCTGCTTGAATATGAACACCCTTAGACGCCAGACAGCACCTGATACCACCCTTCACATCAACTGGATGATATGACAATGATCAGTGTCTACAAGCCAAACGTTGCTGGGAGGAAAAGGATTCTCTGCCATAAAGCTTTAGAGTGCCATTCAAAACACCACCCGCATACTGCACCTTCTGTAAACTTGAGCATGTGTTTTCATGCACCACACATTGCTTTTCTTGCACCAAGAAATACGATATGGACAAACAAAGCTACCATAAAATAAGTGATATTATGCTTTCAATCCAGGTTTCCCAAACCACATGGGTTTAATGCTTTTATATCTGCAAGCCCTTTTTCTGTTTTGAGTCTTACTGTTTTACTGTTTAATTTCTGGCATTGGATCAGTAAATGCAGCTAATCTTCCTCAGCAGGCGCTGTCGTCAGTAATTATGTCAGCTGATTTGAGGGTCGGGGAGGGCCTAAGACCCAGTGGAAGATGGCAGCTTCTCTTTGCCTCTGTATTTATGTAAATGTTAAATATTAAGCTCTGTTTTCCCTTATACAAAGATCTGAAATGGCTATATTTTAATATTAGCAGTACATTATAATCCTTCAAACTAAACAATTAAATAGCTCTTGCATTTATAAATTCTATACTTAAATATTACATTCAATTAATTATACATTTGAATACTAGTTTCAGCACAGATACAATGATTCTATAGTTCACAACCATATAGAATTGCATATCCTGGGCTTTCCTTGGACTTAACACTTGGTGGTCAAGTTTGTTTGGGTTTAATGTATTAATGAAGATCTTTGGAAATACAACATACATCATACAGCATTTCATTTTGGGTGTTATATAATTTAGATTTAGAAGTTATTGTTTTTGCCATGTTTAACAAAACTGCCTTAAAAAATTCCGTTTGAGATATGAAATTGAAAGGGACTTAAATTAACTGAACTTTCGCATATGTGTTTTTCAGGATTGTGTTGATGCCATCATTCCAAATAACTATACTTTTAAGTGGTGATAGGATAATTAACTCTCGATAGTAATGGAGAAGCTGGCAGCCTGGACCATCTTCACCACCATATTAGGAATGTGAGAGACTGAGAATAGGGGACCGCCATGATAAGTCAGTTGAGTTGAAGCCATGCTATTTTCAGCCATCAGAATCCCCGAGAGGGAAGACGAGCAGCTTTGAATCAGGGGATCAGAGTGCCTGCATACAAGTGTATCCATCTTGACCTGTGATATAGGGCATGTTTTTCTTTGAGCAGTCTCTCTATTGTTCTAGACTGCAATAATAGCAATGGTTATAATATAAAATATTATGGTAAAGCATTTGGATATTTGTTAAAACACAATTTAACTATAGATACAAACTGCCATGATCTCCACTTGCTCTATTTCATTTGAATACTTTGTAAAATATCTCACTGTATTGACATAATGGCTTTTTCATGGCTCAGCACTGCAGTCCATTGAAAGGTTGGAAGAAGGGGGAGCTTTTTGCAATCGACTATTTCATAACAGAGGAGATGAAAGGTTTATAAATGTGTGGATGCACTTTCCATTATCATTGGAAGCCTATCAAATCCATTATGGATAGAAATGTGCTGTATCAGCTGGCTGAAGATGATGTTCAAGCAGTTTAGCTTCACATCTGCCTTCTAATGCAAACTGTACATTGCGTATTGTTGTCCTATCAGCTCTGTAGGTCTCAAACAAGATGCACCGCTTTGGCTCTTATGTGCTGCACTAACATGTAATATCACAGTCACCATGTTTTTAGAAGAAGTCACTGCATTTTGCCAGTATCTTTATGTAGGTACCATTAAACTTGTTTTAAACTTATTTTGTTTTGTCCTACCTTAAGATAATCTTGATCTCAGCTTATGTATTCACAGCATGCAGCCATTGAGAGAGACTGGAAAGGAAAAGAGGGCAGGAAGGGTGTTGGAGAGGTGCCCATTGCTGCTGACTTTACGGTTATCTGAAGTGAAGTGAAAGTGTATTGCTGGTAATTAATTATGATTTTAAACCTGCTCTATTTTCTGTGGAGAAATTAGTTGCCTGCCTTGTCCCTCAGTTGTAAGTGACGGAGCAGCTTTGTATTTAGTTTTACCATGCTAGGCAGAACAAACTGTAAAAATTCTGTGCTACCCTTATGAAAATAAGTTTATTCAAGTGTTGTATTAGTGGGCTATACTTTTTTAAAACTAAATATAAGAAAGCATACTTTCAGTCTACTTTTTATATACTTCTCAGAAATATACTTAAAATTGTACTTAAGTATACTTGACTTATACTGACAGAAAAGTCTAAGTATATTTGGCCTTACTTGTACTCAATCTTTTGATCGAGATATACTTAAAAGTATAATTAAGTATTCAAAGTATACTTGGCTTGTAATTGTGTTTAATCTTTTGATTGAGTAGCCTATTAAATATACTTTTTATACATACAGTCATACAGTTACATACAGTCTTATGAAACGTACATTGTTTGAAAATATTGATTAGAATATTGATATAAAACAGATTTGTTCCTAATTTTCCTAATAAAATTCAGAAATTTAGTATCTGAATTTTTGTACATAGGAAATTACTTTACTCTTTCCCCACCATTGGCTGAATTTTCCATGTTTTCACTGTTATATGGTAGGAGGCGCTAGGACACATCTAAATACAGGAGAAGAAGAAGCTGAAACAAGAGATAGAAGATTGCTCATGCAAATGTAAAATAACACACGATCATCAAACATTAAACAGCATGTAAATCAAAACTGCCTAATGTTACCAAATTAAATGTCAAACACATGAAGAAGAAACTTACAAGTATATTTGCAGTATAAAACTACTTAACTAGTAGTTTACTGAGAATACACTTCAAAGTGAACTTTCATAAACTAAAAAATTTACTACTTGTATTAAAATGATAAACTTGTCAAATTGTAAACTACTAGTATACTTATAAGTTCACTTGTAGTACAGATGCAGTAAAAAAGAGAAACCAGTTGTGCACTTAAAGTTTACTACTGTTACACTTAAGCCGTGTTTCCACCGCAGGAACTTTCCCCAGGAACTAGGCGCTGCATCTCATTTCGAAAGCTGCGTCCTCCGTAGGTCGCATTTTAAGGCTGCATATGTTATTCGAGGTGGTCTCATTTAAGAAAAGTAACTGTTAGATTGCAAAATAAGAAATAAATTACAGTATTTTACACCTCACAAAGAATAACAGTCAGTTTTATTACGCTTACTTTTCTTGAAACATCTTTGATGACATATGCAGCCTTCAAATGCGACCTCCAGAGGACGCAGCCTTCGAAATGAGACACAGCTGGGGACTTTGGGTTGGTACTCGTTGTGTTTCGACCGCAAGAACCGGGGTCGTGAGATGGTGGTCCAGTGGGTTAAACCATGGAACTGATAAGCAGAAGGTTGCTGGTTTGATCCCAGCGCTCACCACCAGTGTGTCCTTAAGCAAGGCACTTTACTCCATGTTGCTCCAGGGGGATTGTCCCTGTAATAAGGGCACTGTAAGTCGCTTTGGATAAAAGCGTCTGCCAAATGCATAAATGTAAATGTAATGTAAATGTCTAAATAAAGATTAAATAAAAATAACTTGGGCGCTGAACATGCCAATTGGTTGAGCTCACGCAGCATTTTATTTCAACCTAAAAGTCTGTTGTGGTTTGCGCAGTAAGAGTTTTTAAACTTTTAAATTCAACAATGGTTGAGTTTAAAAGTTAAAAAAATGCAACCGATGGACCGACGACGAGATTCAGGCTTTATTACGTTTATTTGCAGAGGACGAAATCCAGCGGGCTCTGTTTAACTATACTTCCTTTTCGTAAGGGTAATCTGACAGATTCAGTTTTATTTAATGATGTAATGATTTTGTTGGCTTCTTAATTATGTGATTTATTGGCTTAAATCACTTTTGAGTAGCTCATAAATGTCATAAATGTTATATGCAATGTTATGTGAGAAGTTTAAGTTAGTTTTGTAACCAACAACATTTCAGTGCTTCCTTGGAAAAGCATTTTAGTCTGTAGTTGGTAGTCTTTCCTTCACTGCAGTTGCAAAGCAAATAAATAGTAAATAAGTAAATAAATCCCTAATGCAATCAGCAGTAATTAATGTGGGCAGGTGAAAGGTCACAGCCTGTCATAAGCCAACCATTGGCTTTAGGGCTTGTATGAAGCAGTGAAAGCAGGAGACACCAGCCTGCAAGTAGCTCAGCGTGATGTGACTACTATGTGTTCACTTTATAAATGATCTGTTGTGCTTATGAATGTGTTGTGCAGTTCTCTTAATAGGCCTGTGGGGCTAGACTTGGTGGGCGGGCGTTTTGAGCGAGGTTTGGATTCCTCACCCGCAGGCATCACAGGATTTACATTCTTCTACAGTTGGCCTGCCAATGTGAATGATTCTGTCCCCCTCAGTCACTTGAAATTAAATTAGCATTTACCTGTTCTTCAAAGACAAACAGCAAGCAGCTGTTTCTGTACAAAGGTCATGCACTGTATGACCCCATTATATTTAGCCTCAGCCCTGCTAGCTATGCCATTTTGATCAGGTACATCGGGTCCCTAGCAAGGTTATCTGCTTGGCACTGAGGTTAATGGGACCCTGGGCTGTAAAAGAAGTTTAACTATCAAGAAATATCTAACTTTTTGAGATCAGTGATTTTAAATTTGACATAAAAATTGTGATGTAAAAATCTGTTGTAATAAAATAATATACAGTCAAGATTTAAGTAAAAAATAGCTCTGCTATAAACATTGTGTTTTTACTCAGAAAGTATAAGCATCTGTCATGCTTGGTAAGCAGACAATTATGTCTTGCTTTCTAGTGAGAACATCCATTCCTGTGATGGAAGCTTCAACTGCAGACAACTGTTAATGACTTAGCAGAGAAACTCCACATCCATTTATTAGAGCGTTGTAATGCACTCACCATCCAAAAGTGAGTGTTTACAGAGCTTTATTGGATTTTGAAGTGGACGCTGAAACTAGAGATTTCTAATGAATGATTCAACCCTTTGCAGATGTTTCAGCACCAGAGATAAGCCATAATGTCCTACCAGTCCCTACACTTCTTTGTGCTTTTCCAGGTCAGACCGGGATCATATTTAGTAGGTAAATATATTTCATGCCAATATCTGTTGTCATAAAAAATAGAGACTACTGTGTTTATTGTTGTACCATCAGCCATTACAATAAAAATTAGGACAAAACTCAAAAATCCATGCATGGGCCTGTTATTTGTCAGCCCAAGAATCTCAGCCAGTAAACTACACAGGTGTGAGAGCCCTTTTGTTAGAGCTGCAGTGTTCTTTTCATGCCAGCTCCACTCTCTTGTTCTTTCATAATGGATAATGTGAGGACAGCAGTGCTGCCAACATGACTCAAACAATAGACAAAAATGGTCATTTTAGCTGTGTATTTGTACGTTTGTGTGCATGGATAAACTAGTAATAGATGGGGACACCAATGGGTCATCTGTGCTGCAGTTCCAATACTTGTTCTCATTTTGTTTTTCCCTTTATCACCTTGCCCGGTCTCTTGTCGTTTTTATCTTTCTGATTTGTCCTCTGTTAATGTCATTCAGCACTGTTTGTTTATTTCACCTCTATATCAATCTCCATTTGCACCTGCCTATCTCTCTCCCACTGCCTGGCCAGCCTCAGCTCCCAAAGCTTCCCATTCTGTTGGCTCAATTCCCTGTTGTTCTGAGCTGCTAATAGTGCACTTTCCTGAAAACTATTTGCCTTTTCAGGACAGCAGAATTCCATGTCAGCTCTGGAAAATCTGTTCATTGTCATGTTAATGCCACCATTAGCCAGTCCGATTCTCTCTTCAGAGACTCACAAATCAACATCACTTCCTTTCTTGTTTTGATTGCAAGCTTTACAGCTCCCCCATCTTTACAGTCCCATTATATATACTGCAGTAAATATTAATCTCATTCATGACAGTGTTATTCCCTAGGATAGCAATAAATAGAAATTACAATATATAATATGTGAATGCTGTCTCACATGAATATCTATCAAGGCTGTTTATACAAATGCACATTACATAATAGTTATTTTGCACCCTATACTTCATTCAAGCTCCTCTTCTATTACAAGACTGTTTTAATGGGTTGCTGTTCTCTATCTTACTATGCTCAGAGTCTTTGAAAGATGTAGACTTCACTAGCTACACGGCTTGCCACCAGGAGCCCGATGAGGCCCAGGTGTCAGTGTTAATTAACAGCTTTTGAAATAGCCCTTTAGTCCCTGGGCCTGGCTATCAGCGTCTATATAGGGGAGTGAACTTTATGATATATTTGCAGATGGCACGCACCATGGAGCCTTTGGTTCAAGTTTCTTCGGCCTGTAGCTCATGGGTCCTATTTAGGCCATTGGCAGAGTTTGAAATTTGAATTTCGTCACCCATAAATCTTCACTTGGGCCATAGCATGGACAGGTTATTCATGCAACTGGTTCTCTCATCGTTGTTTGTCTTTGCCCAGGTTCCACAGGGAACATAGTTGGACTGGAGGGGGCTAAGGCTTCATAACGGGCAGCTGTCAAACAGAGATGAAAGCTTTTCTTGTCAAACCATGAGCTTGCAGAGAAAGGTCCTCCTCTGTGAGCTGGGGTGACATAGTCATCCCAGACTGCCACGTCCTGTGCCAATACCACGCCACAACTGCATCCGAACATAAAACAACCTATATCTTCATCAAGTGGTTGATACAGAAAACTTATTGCTCCAGTCACTATATGTAACTTCTGTTTTGGTCAGGTCATGACCCAGGTTGGATTCAAATCTGGGTCTCCATGAGCTAACAGCTCAGCATAATCCACTGCACCACAGTTCCGATAGATCATTGCTTTGACCTGTTGTTAATTTCCTGCTGGATGCATTCAAAAGCAGACCATCGTATTTTATCAGTGCCATCAGGTTTGCATCATTGTGGCATTTCATCCTATGTATCCTTTTGTTTTGTGAGATGTATTTCTGCTAATAGATCAGGACACTTAAGCCCTATGAGGATGCACAGGTCAAGTGTACTTAGAGAGGCACACATACTTTTCACCCATACAATATATGTCTTTCATTGCTGCTTGTCTTTTAGAGGGTGTGGATATTATTGGCGTTGTTTTACTAGCACAGCGTTCTCTGGAGAAATGTGACTCCATTACACAATTAGAACCAGGGCAGTAAATTGTATGTTTGTGTCAAAGCGTATAAGGCCAAGATACAGTGACAGAATGAAGACTGTCATACTAACACAGAAAGGTCACGTAGATTGGCACACAGTATAAATGTGTGAAAGGTCAGAGGGCATTTGATTTGCCAGAGCGACAGAACTAATGCCAACTGTAAAGTATATTCAACCTTAATTATGTGCTTTATTTCAATGAATCTTTTCAATGAATCAGTTTATTCATTTCACAAAACTCTCACAAACCTGTTGTATGACATCAGAAGGAATACAGTGAATTTGTGAACTGGATTAACCATTTCATTAAAAAATATTTGATGCAAAATAATAATTTGTTCATCCCAATTTATCTTGTGAATATGAGGGTGAGTAAATAATGGCAGATAACATCAAGTATTGGAGTGATGGATTAAATAAGATGAGGTAAGATGCCTTTGGTTACTGCTACTTTTCTACCTGTGCTTGACTATGGTGATCTAGTGTATCAGTTCGCCCCATCATAGCTTCTATCCTCTTTAGATGCCGTTTATCATGGTGCTTTGAGATTTATACAGTGAGGAAAATAATTATTTGAACACCCTGCTATTTTTCAAGTTCTCCCACTTGGAAATCATGGAGGGGTCTGAAATTGTCATCGTAGGTGCATGTCCAGTGTGAGAGACATAATCCAAAAAAAAAATCCAGAAATCACAATGTATGATTTTTTAACTATTTATTTGTATGATACAGCTGCAAATAAGTATTTGAACACCTGTCTATCAGCTAGAATTCTGACCCTCAAAGACCTGTTAGTCTGCCTTTAAAATGTCCACCTCCACTCCATTTATTATCCTAAATTAGATGCACCTGTTTGAGGTCGTTAGCTGCATAAAGACACCTGTCCACCCCATACAATCAGTAAGAATCCAACTACTAACATGGCCAAGACCAAAGAGCTGTCCAAAGACACTAGAGACAAAATTGTACACCTCCACAAGGCTGGAAAGGGCTACGGGGAAATTGCTAGGCAGCTTGGTGAAAAAAGGTCCACTGTTGAAGCAATCATTAGAAAATGGAAGAAGCGAAACATGACTATCAGTCTCCCTCGGACTGGGGCTCCATGCAAGATCTCACCTTGTGGGGTCTCAATGATCCAAAGAAAGGTGAGAAATCAGCCCAGAACTACACAGGAGGAGCTGGTCAATGACCTGAAAAGAGCTGGGACCACCGTTTCCAAGGTTACTGTTGGAAATACACTAAGACGTCATGGTTTGAAATCATGCATGGCACAGAAGGTTACCCTGCTTAAACCAGCACATGTCAAGGCCCTTCTTAAGTTTGCCAATGACCATTTGGATGATCTACTGTAAATCCTCAACGCACTGTATATTGTATAACAGAGTAGGTTGGTCTCCTTTGCTTAACAGAAGAAAAATGCACTGGTATTTAATTATTTATAAGGCCATTTTTGTCAGGGTTCTGTCACTTCTGTCTAGTTTATTCATGGTTTTGTGACAGAGCCCTGACACTCCTGTATTGTTTGTCTTGTCTTGTGTGAGCGTGCAGCTTTGAGCATGCTCAAGCTGCGTGCTCTTCTGTCCTTGTGTTTTGTGTGCGGGCGTGGTGTTCGGATCCCAGCACTTCGGTCTAGTTTGGGTTTCAGTTTTGTGTTGGGATTCGGACATTCATGCTCCGTGTGTTTGTTTTGTCATGTGAGCGTGTGCTCTTCTGTCTGTGTGTTCTGTGTAGCACACGGTTCATGTTTACATCGGCCGTGTGCTTTCATGTTTTGTCTGTGTAGCACACGGTTCATGTTTACATCGGCCGTGTGCTTTCATGTTATGTTTTGTCTTATGTTGTGTAGCACGTGGTTGGTGTTTTTCACTGGCTACGTGCTACGTCATGTTGTCATGTTTTGTGTGAACATGCCAGCTGATGAGTTTTCATTAGCTGCATGTTCATGTCATGTTTGGTGTGAGCACATGTCTTGTTAAGTGTTTCTTTGTGCCATGTGCTCGTGTCCATTGTCTAACCCCGCCCACCTTGTTTCCTGATTATTGGTTCATTTGCCCCACCTGTCTTCCCTCGTTACCCTCTTTTGTTTGTTCCCTATTTAATCTCCTTGTGTTTGCAGTCCAGTGCGGAATCGTCGTCGTATTTACCTCATGTTTCCCTGCTTCCTGCTCCAGTCAAGTCAAGCCTAGTCAAGTCAAGTCAAGTCAAGTCTGTTTTTTCCCCCTCGGGGTAGTTTTGGTTTGTCTTGTTTTTTGTTTTATTATTATCATTAAAAAGCCCTTTCCTCTGCATCCTTGAGTCCTCGCTCCTTTCCCTTCACCAACCCTGACAGAACGATTCAGCCACAAGAGGACTCAGCGGAGAATGGGCACCTTCCTCTTCCCGTCTCCTGCCAACTTGAGCTCTGTTAAGAAACAGATGCTTCATGTTGTCCAGCAACTCTCCCTTCGTCAGGGGAGGATCGATGTCAGAGACTTTGCCCATGACTTCCTTGCTGTGGTGGATGATCTGGCCTATCAAGACAATGCTGATTTGAAAGAGGTTTTTAACATCTGCCTCACAGAGCCACTCAGCATTTGGGAGATGGGAAGGCTGGGGCACTTGCCATTTTGGAAATTTGTATACCATTTACATCAGCGTGGAAAGGCGGAGTCCCTTCGCAGCACAAATTCCCACCACAGTGACTGTTCCCTCCTTCCACCTGCAGTAAGTGGAAGCCCCAGTCCTCCGACCTGTAAACGGAGGGGGAGGAAGAACCGGTCAGCCTCATCTGCCACCTACCCAGAGGTGGCAACGCACCCTGCAGCTCTGCCCATGTCATCTATGACCGCTGCAGTTTCTCCAGAGGTGGTCGTGGATGATACAGCTATCCCTGTGACTGTTGAAGCTGCAGTGCCCCCAGTGGAGGTCGAAGAGACTGCAGCACCTCCAGTGATGGCTGAAGAAGCGGCAGTGACCCCAGAGGTGGCCATTTATGATGCAGCTTTCCCTGAGATGGCAGTGAACGCTACTTTTCACCTAGAAGCTGCTATCTCCATGCCATCACCCAGCCAACGTAGGCGGAGAAAGAGAAGGAAGGCTTCCTCTAGATCATCAAGTTTGTTGGTACCTGAATTCCCTGTCATGTCTGAAGAGGTTGCCCTTTCTCTCTATGTCACTGCCCTTGTGTGTGTCTGGGCCACTCGCACATCATCGGCTCCCAGCCCAGAGGCTGCCTTGGAGCCCACTACCTGCCTAGAGACTATTCCTGAGCCACCTGTTTCCCCTTTGAGTCCTGCTATGGCTCAGAGGGCAATCCTCGCCTTTTATGCCATGATTGTCCTGCGTGCCTGGGAAGCACACACTTCTCAGCCGGCTGTCTCTTGTCCTGTCTGCACTCCTGAGACTCTCCCAGAGCCCGCCGCCTGCCCGGAGACTCTCCCAGAGCCCGCCGCCTGCCCGGAGACTCTCCCAGAGCCCGCCGCCTGCCCGGAGACTCTCCCAGAGCCCGCCGCCTGCCCGGAGACTCTCCCAGAGCCCGCCGCCTGCCCGGAGACTCTCCCAGAGCCCGCCGCCTGCCCGGAGACTCTCCCAGAGCCCGCTGCCTGCCCGGAGACTCTCCCAGAGCCCGTTGCCTGCCCGGAGACTCTCCCAGAGCCCATTGTCTGCCCGGAGGCCATTCCTGAGCCCACTCTTAAGCCTTGGAACTGTTCCACCATGACCCTTGTTCCCTACCTGAAGGCTGGCCAGACCCATGCCCACTACACTGGCAGCCAAACTCCCATTCGGACCATCACCATTTTGTTCCCATTTTTCACCCTGAGAACAGTCCTGTCAGAGTCTGATCTGCCTGTCCTGCCGACCTCACTCAAGTCTCATGCTCTGCTAGTCCCACTCAAGCTTTCTGCTCTGCTGGTCCCGCTCAAGCCTCCTGCCCAGCCAGCCCCAGTCAGCCATCCAGAACCGCCAGAGCCCGCCTGGCCCGTCCATCTGGCACCACCCTGGCCTTCAGCCAGGACTCCTGACCTGCCGGAGCCTGCCTGGTCCATCCCTCCAGCACCACCCTGGCCTTCAGCCAGGACTCCTGACCCGCTGGAGCCCGCCTGGTCCATCCCTCCGGTCCCACCCTGGTTGTCTTCCGGGGTTCCTGATCAGCCGAAGCCACCCTGGTTCGTCCCTCCTGCTCCGCCCTGGCCTTCTGCCGGGACTCCAGACTCGCCTGAGCCTCCCTGGCTCAACCCTCCCGTCCCTCCCTGGTCTTTGCTAGAGACGTTCTGCTCTGTCCTGCTGGCTCTGACTTGGCTCCCCTCCCTCCCTCCCCTCTTTGTCTCTGTTTTGATTTTCCTGTCTGGTGTTTCATTCTGTGTGTCTTGTTCCTGTCTTGTTTTGGTGTCCCTCGTTAGGGACGCCAGGTGGCGTCCCTTTTGATGGGGGGTAGTGTCAGGGTTCTGTCACTTCTGTCTAGTTTATTCATGGTTTTGTGACAGAGCCCTGACACTCCTGTATTGTTTGTCTTGTCTTGTGTGAGCGTGCAGCTTTGAGCATGCTCAAGCTGCGTGCTCTTCTGTCCTTGTGTTTTGTGTGCGGGCGTGGTGTTCGGATCCCAGCACTTCGGTCTAGTTTGGGTTTCAGTTTTGTGTTGGGATTCGGACATTCATGCTCCGTGTGTTTGTTTTGTCATGTGAGCGTGTGCTCTTCTGTCTGTGTGTTCTGTGTAGCACACGGTTCATGTTTACATCGGCCGTGTGCTTTCATGTTTTGTCTGTGTAGCACACGGTTCATGTTTACATCGGCCGTGTGCTTTCATGTTATGTTTTGTCTTATGTTGTGTAGCACGTGGTTGGTGTTTTTCACTGGCTACGTGCTACGTCATGTTGTCATGTTTTGTGTGAACATGCCAGCTGATGAGTTTTCATTAGCTGCATGTTCATGTCATGTTTGGTGTGAGCACATGTCTTGTTAAGTGTTTCTTTGTGCCATGTGCTCGTGTCCATTGTCTAACCCCGCCCACCTTGTTTCCTGATTATTGGTTCATTTGCCCCACCTGTCTTCCCTCGTTACCCTCTTTTGTTTGTTCCCTATTTAATCTCCTTGTGTTTGCAGTCCAGTGCGGAATCGTCGTCGTATTTACCTCATGTTTCCCTGCTTCCTGCTCCAGTCAAGTCAAGTCTGTTTTTTCCCCCTCGGGGTAGTTTTGGTTTGTCTTGTTTTTTGTTTTATTATTATCATTAAAAAGCCCTTTCCTCTGCATCCTTGAGTCCTCGCTCCTTTCCCTTCACCAACCCTGACAATTTTGGGGATGTTGCCATCTTTGCTGTCTCATAAAACAGAAAATTGTTGAGAAATACTTTCTTCGCTCACAAAATTGTTTTAATCTCTCTGTTCCTTTTGTTCGATCTGAATTAGGCAAAAAGGCTTTTATGTATGCAGCTCCTACTGACTGGAATCTTCTGCAATCGAAATTGAAATGACAAAATTTGCTGTCATTGGATAATTTTAAAACAGTTAATGGACACTGATTCAACAATATGTAACTGTTTTTAGTGTTTTTAGTCTGTTTGTGTTGTAAAATTTTGTGATGAACCTGATGCATTGCTGCCCATTTTGGCCAGGACACTCCTATGAAAGAGATTTTTAATCTCAGAGAGTCTTTTCTGGTTAAATAAAGGTTAAATAAAAATAATGCCTCTTTAAGTCATGTCCTCCCTTCTCTGTGATTTTTAGCAGTGTAATTGCAGAATCAAAGTGAGGTATTGCGTATTGAGCTAATCTGATTAGCTAACCTCTAATCAGGTACAGGATAACACTGTCCTCTGATCCCAGAAGACTTCGGAAATGATGCGTCATGGAAACATGCATCATTTGAAACACTACAGGCAAAAATATGCAGCATATTGTGTAAGAGGTAAATGTGGAATGGCGATGCCTTGTACCTGTGGCCTACAATTGTAAATATGCTATTTAACATTTAATTTAAAAATACTTTATTATTAACCTAGTTTTCAAATAATCTATGCTAAAAAAGAAAAATCAAACACTGTCCTCAGTTGGGGCTGCATGCTTCTAAAGGTTGCAAAGGGAGTTGGCATATCAATATCATTGCGGTTTCTGTCCAGTCAGTGTGTATATTTCATCAGAGCAACAGAAATGATGACCTCACCATTTGTACATGTCTGGTAGTTGAAAATCAGGTCCGGGCAGTTAGAGAGATCTGAATTCTTTGGTACTGTATGCCATGGGATTGTCATTCCTATCTCTTGCCTGTAGATTAAAACATGATGCCTCGGGTTTCTAGGCTTTTTCTTGTCTTTCCATGAACACTGAGCTACATTAGAATGTGTTGATGGCTGTAAGTTTTGCACGTGATCCATGTAGCATCTGTCCCGGATCACCTTACAAGTCCTATCTAGGAGGATACATTTGTTGGGGTGGGGGTAAGAAGGGTTATCACCTTACTACTCTGTAATGTGGCAGTTCTTGCTAGCTCAACTTGACGTTTGTCATATAGCCCAGAGGCAATAAAGAGCAAATAAATTGTTTGGAAAAAAGGTTGTCACTTATACTTCATATTGTAGTAAAGACTGTATCCTGTATAAGTCATGTATAGAAAACAAAACTAGTTTCACAGAGTGATCTAATTTGTCCTGAGTTCCCTGTCAAGAATCTTCATGTAAACATTCTAAAGCTGTCTTTTTTCCTTTTTCCTTCTGATGTTAAACAAACAACTTAATCAGTCAGAAAGGGGGGGCACCAAAGCTGACATCTACTGGCCATCAATCTGTGCATGAACTTGGCTCTGGCATGTAATTAGGCAAATCTCTTATCTTTGACACTGTACTATCCAAATTCCAGACAAGATAAATATCAAGAGCAGGGCAAATATTGAGGTCTATTTGACATGTAACTGTCAGAAATGTAATAGTTAATGACCATCATCCTTAAATGTGAATTGCTTTCATTAGCATATTTTGCATATTTGGAATTTTCAATTTACTACAGGGGTCATCGGTCAGAATAGGTCTGATCAAATGGCACGACACTGGGTGATAATGTTGATGCCTTCATAATCCAAATGCAAAGGAAACTTTATGTTTTTTTGTAAGTTATTGCACATTTTATTTTTAACTGATGTCAGATGATAGGTTTTCCCATTTTTACTATTGTTCTGTCATCAAAGCCTCAGGAATAAATAAAATAGAGGGATGAGCAGATGATTTAAATGCTTTTGTTTAGTAACCAGTCACCAGTGGCATCAGAAAATCAGAAAAAGTATAGTACACCACAAGCCACCATGACCAGTGATAGGTAGAAGAGACTAGATGAACTAGGAAAAAGGGCTTTTGTGTTTGCAGCACCGTTTGATTGGAATCTACTCCAAATGAAATAGAAATTACAAACTCTGGTGTCTATGGAACATTTTAAATCTATTATTCGGTCACTTGAAGAAGACTCAATGATGTGCCAATTGTTTTTAAGTGTTTTTGTTATTTTTTCTTGTTTTGTCTTGTAAGTTTGTGTTTGTAACTGCTGCCCATTCTTGGCCAGGACACTCCTGTGAAAGAGATTTTTAATCTCAGTGAGATATTTCTGGTTAAATAAAGGTCAAAAAAGAAGAAGAAGATGGTGGTCTAAACTTGGGTTGCTTTGAATGCCTAGTGTTTGGCATATTCAAGCTCATATCTTCGTGTACATCCTGTATTACCCATTCCTGGTTCATGCCAGAACATGTATTGCATGCATCATTTTGTATGGCATGTTAAACATCAAGTAGCCCTAGTCCTTTCAAATAAATGATGGTCTATATTTGCATAAGCAGGCACCATGCTGACCTTGGGTATTGCTTTGTTTGTCATGAGTGATGATGAGGGGGTGCTAAGAACATGTGTAAAGTGATGCATGTCATGTCTATGCACAGGCATAGCTATATCATTTTAGGGACTATATATATGTATGCTATATATTGAATAAGCATACTACACAATATAGGCGAAACCTCTCCAGTGCCGTCCTAATTTACTGTATTGCATTCTTGCCCTACAGCACATGGAGGTGAGTACTCTACTGCCATGCAGGTGAAATAGCCATTGAAGGCAATATCTGCAATGACTTCGCCCCACATAGGTCAGCCTTGCACACCAAGACCTCTGCTGTCAATCCTTGACATGGCATCAGGTTTCAACACAGGGATTACTAGAAAAAGATCTGTCCTCCCAGGATAGCACAGCAAGGTTATATTTAGCAGGCTTGATGAGTAGCCAGAATAATGCCACGTCTGCTGTCCACTGACCGCCCTTTGCCCCCTGATGCTCCCCAGTGAGAGGACTGCAGTCACACCAAGTGAGGGCCACACAGCAAAGTGTTTAAAAAGCGGGAAACTCCCAGTCCAATCACTGAGTTTTCAATTTCTTCCTGTCATAATACATTGTTCTTGTCTTTTTACATAGTAGAATCTGTTGCATTGTGCAGCCTATTGCTGATCTAGCAGATTCTCCCAAGAGTGTGTGATTGTTTCTGCACGCAGACAGCCATTATAGAAAGATTATTTAACCTGTCCGCTTTGGTGACAATAATTCAATAGCCCTTAAACTGAAGATATAGCTTTGATATTTTTTTCCTGGTATGCAGCTGTGGTTAAGGGAAGAAATTCCCTTATACAACTTCACCTTTAATCTCTTGTGTTTTCTTGATCTACACATAGTACAACAATTCTGCAAGAGAAAACAGATACTAGCTAGTATTCCCACTCAGGCACATTTGTGACCCCTCTCTCACCTTATTTGTTTTCCTCAGCTTTTTTCCATTGAACATTCTTAGCTTGCAAGTTCTCTCCATGACACATAAACAGCTTTAAGTTTACCCTCTTGTAAACCAGTTGAGCCAGCATTTAAACCTACAGTCATGCTTAGAGACTTATCGCTTTGAGTCTTTCATGTCGGCATGGAGTGACAGGTTGGACCTTTTGTCTTTTTTTCAGGTGGTTATTCATGGCATTTTTCAAATGCTTTTTACTTAAAGCTGCAGTCCGTAACTTTTTGGGGTTAAAAATGATCCAAAATAAATTTTTGAGCAAGTACATAACCAGCTAGTGTTCAATACTATCTGCTTACCTTAGCTCGATTTACAACACAGTAAGCTTGTAATAATGTTTTTAATTCCAGTGGTACTGGTGGATTTCCGCAGGAAATTCAAGCATGTCTTTGCGTCATATCTGTACACATAAAAAAGGTGTCCCGGCTAGTAGGCTATATTGCGTGTGAGGATGTTGGGTTTTCTCACAGCACTTGATATAATTAAACTTATCAATATGATGGCGGATCAAGAAAGGTTCAAATGACAATCACCAGTGACAACTGGAGATTCACCCGTTGTAAAATGCAAAAGACTTCGGTCTTTCGGGGTGCGTCTCAATCAGCTCCCTAGTTCAGTAGTCAGTGCACTGATCAGGACATAAGTCAATGGGCTGACTCCCTGATCAGTGCCCTGACTACTGAACTAGGGAATTGATTGAGACGCAACCTCTGAGTGGCTACAGAAAAAAAGAGACTTCAACCGGACCTATGCGAAAACAAGGATAAAAGGGGTTTTTGAAAGGTGGCATGAACTCTGTGTTCTAAAGGGGTTCAAAACGGACGAAGATACCACTTTTTTTCTGCTGGACAAGACATTTCAATGGTTAAATGATGTAATAGAAGCACACTTGTTCGCTTAATTCATAGTTACAGAGTTTTCTTTGTTGTGCCTTTCTCGTTTTGCTATATGCATTATGGTAAATATCAAAGATTGTGTGCTAGCTATGAGAGGGAGCATTCGCCTCTACTCCACATTCATTTGTTGGTATGACAGTTAGAAATTAGACTGCACACATTAAATGTAGTCACGCTATGCTGATGTTGTTAATATTAACAATTTAAAAACAAAGTATAATTTGCACGGTTTGACGTGATATGATAAGCGATCGTTAGATTTAATCATAACGCCCTTAGTTGGTCAGAACAAAAGTGGATGTTATCTACTTTCTTGTTCAGATGACATTTTACGGGGAAAATTCTTATGTTGGTCATACTTTCAAAAAGTATAATCTGTGATTCTGAATGACAGTATCCACACCAGCGCAGTGACTGACAGCTGCACATTCTCCTCAAAACATTGGATTCCCACGCTGTACCGTGCAGGAAAAACTACGGAAAAAACTAATTCAGTGTGCACAATTTCTTACCTATATATAAAGTTTTCACCTCAATAAAAAAGCTGTGAGTTTTAGTGCATACAGGCATGACAACATTAAAAAGCTATGTTTGTGTCCAAACGTGTCCTCCTCGACGTGGTGGCATGGAATACCAAGGGGAATTGGATATAGATGTTTAGACATAGGTCAGATGTTTAGATATCAGATATGCATCTGATTTAAAAACACATTTGGAAGTGGCTCAGAACGGATGTGGAAAAATCTGATATTGTGCGGATCTTTGTGTTTACACGTGTGCAGTAAATTCGATTTGAGCAGCCAGAGCATCCAGACTGAGATGCATCTGTAAAGATTAGAATCGCATTTCAAACCACCTCCATGTGCGGTTTGAATCAGGATTTTCAGAATCAGATTTTCTTTTCTATCCAGACTTTCAAAAACCCATCTGGATAAAATCTGGATTTGTAAAAAATCTGATTTTTGCTGGCAGTCTGAACATGGCCTTAGATGGAAATGGATGAATTTAAAACTAAGATGAAATAAGAAGTATGTCCTATAAATACTGCATTTACAAAAGGCCAAAATCTAACAAACTTACAGTGCTCTAAAGACCAAAGACCATATAATCAGAGCCCTTCATTAGCTAGGAAGATCAGGGTCAGTCTGTCCACTATCTTAATTTGGTCCAATGCTGGCTCATGTCTATGTTTGTGAAAAGGGTTCAACAGGTTCATCCAACTGACCAGGGGCAGGACATCCAACCATTCAATGGAACAGTAATATGATCTACTGGTCTGTCTGAGGGATTTGAGTATAACTCAGAATCCCAACAAAGCAAATCCCTGCTTCACAAAGTCTCACAGGTGTCACTGTTCCCAAGTGACTGTTACCAGCCAGGGATGAGTGATTTTTTTTCTTTCTTTTTTTTCCAAAAGGGTTGGATCCCTTGTGCTTGCAGGAATCAATAAGCACATCTTTAGAGCAAGGCTATTTCTGACAACACGATGGGGCCTGGCCACATTCCTGCTTCACACACACTGCCCCTATATCATAGGGGTGTAATTTGGAAAACAGAGGGGTGTGTTATCTGTTGAGGACATTGTTTATTCACTGGCTGTCACACTGAGCATGTTATAATGCACAATCATACATTGACTATTCTTAAGTTGTTCACAAAAAATTTGTTTGGTCATTTACCCACCCCCATATTGTTTCAAACCTGTGTGACTTACCTCTGCAGAGTAAGGGTTTGGGATTACATGAGGGCGAGTAAATGTTACAAAATTACAACAAAATTTCAAACGTAAATATATCAAAGAAAGGCCCTATAGTGAACAAATGTGTTTTGAGATACAATTTGTTGTGCATCTATGTGGAAACATTTATAAATAGGTTCTATCCTTGATATTGTTTAAGGTTTCTTGCTAACTCCTGTCATGTGCCTATAAGAGCTCATAAGTCAGTATGCGGGTGGTCAGTGTAGGCCACCACACAAAAGCGGGCCTTGGTCTGATATAAGAGACCCTGTGACCTAGATTTGGCAGGTTAGTTAAGTGAGAGCTCTTACATTTCAAATGACCCAATTGGCTGTATAAAATATTGTCCCCTAGTGGCAGTAACTGATTGCCGTCTGGCCTCATGAGCATGTGTAATGATTTTCTCTTTATTTTTTATTATTCTAGTTTATTCTTTGACTGATAATTTTCTGAATGAAAAATGTTGAGTTCTTCTGTTTCAGAATGTGTGTCTTAAGCCCTATTTGGACGGGATTAGTTTTACAAGGGTAGATGGAGTAATGTAATTTTACCACAGGACGTCTGTAATATTAATGGCCAATTCGCATGGGATAAGAAATAATGTTGCTTCCTGATATCACATGCGCATTCTGCGCAAACACATATAATCTATATATAACAGTTAGGTCCGGTCGAACGATTTATTCATTAAATTAAATTCTGATTGAATTCTTTTGATAATAGGCACTTACCTAAAGCTAAAAAAGTTTTGTGCCTCAGACAAGTGCTTTCAAGCTTTTCTTTATCTGAATGGTGAACAGAAAACACTTGAGGTTTGCCACAGACTTGTCCCACTATCTAGAACGCAACTGAATGTTTTTCCAAGCACCTCTGTATTTGAAAAACCGCGGGAAACTACTTTTAAACGGGAAATGACAGAATATTTATGTACATATTTACAGCGGGTCTATTCCAGACCTTTTTACAGAAGGTAAAAGTCGCAGTAATCTTTACTGACATTTTCCGTAATGAGTACTGAGATGGCACATTTGGACGGGACTAAAATCACTAAGAAGCTCTGGTAATAATTACTTTACCCCACCTCTCCATGTCTCACTAATACCGTTTGGATAGGGCTTTAGGCCTCTCATGTGCTACTCTCACTTATTTCTCCCCATCGAAATACTCTCTGGTAGCAACAGTCCAATATGACTGTGGAGTAATAAACAGGATGGCTTTTTAGATAAAACAAATAATTAATGCAAAAATATGAATTTGAAATGAATACAGAAATATGATATTCCATGACCTCTATGAACAACATTTGTTTTATTGTTCGCTCTCTCCATTGCTAGAGACTACCATAGCTACACACATGGACCATGAACTTCTAACTGACTGATTGCTATTGTTAGTAACCTTGTGAAACTTTTAACCCCCTTTTAACATTTTTCACACATCTGTCAGTAGGAAGATTCCATGACACTGGTTCTTTAAATATAAAGCCGGTTCCCCGTTCCTACTCAGGAATAGACATGTTTCCATCAAAGGTTGGCCTCTGGTGCACGACTGGAACAGATGCAGCTTGTTCTTACACTCCATTACTCAAGTTCTTTTGGGGTCTCAGTGTGTCCCTATAGGTTTCAATTACAATCGTCTATCGGCACTTTGTTGGACTACCGGCTCACTTGAACGTGACAAACTAAATCCCAACTGCAGGTCTGAAAATATGAGTCGGTATTGCACTAGGCTACTTTATTCACCTGGTCATGCAAGCAGTCAATGTGGCCTTCTTGTTAACTTGTAGGTTGAACTTTTATAATTCAATGATTCATTAAATGCAAAGGATGTCATATTTGTGCTAATACAAACCTGAGCAATCTGTGAATCAATGGAATAGATACATTTGTAAATATGAAAAGTTTGCTGCTAGAACGTTCAGCTATATTTTGATAATTTTTTACCTTTAACAGTTTGTTATATAAATGATTTTCAATGGGTTCCAGTTGAGAGATTCATATTGGTATTTTATAACAGCTGTATGTAACTATTTACAGGTAGTCATGAGTGAACAAGCTTTTTCTTTACACATAACGGTTACTTCTCTCTGGTTTCAAGAAGGTCCCTGTGCAGGGCAGTACCCTATTATTCTCCTGAAAAACATTTAGTTATTTTGTTAAGAGCAACAATTTTGTTTCTCTCTCTTCCAATGGTAAGCTGAGGACACTGGAACCAATGACCCATTTAACCTGCAAAAATAGCAGGAATATAGTAACAGCTTTGTCCATTGTTAACAGACTTTTATTTCATAGTTTGCATTTTATGACTTCATTCATACTGCTAAAGATGACATTAAACTTATAGCTAGAAGGCCTTTCTTATAGCATGCCTTACAAATTAATTATAACATTTTAATGAAATGTCGGGAACACTTTAGTATGGGGTACAAATATTCACTATTGACTATGAATTTTG
Source organism: Romanogobio albipinnatus (assembly GCA_023566225.1). Classification (NCBI taxonomy): domain Eukaryota; kingdom Metazoa; phylum Chordata; class Actinopteri; order Cypriniformes; family Gobionidae; genus Romanogobio; species Romanogobio albipinnatus. Next base: position 44,965,558 of record CM042245.1, on the reverse strand, counting down.
TCTTAATAAACTTCATATTTACTGCTTATTAATAGTTAGCAAGGTAGTTTTTGTAGCGCTTACGTTTAGGTATTGGGTAGGATTAAGGGATGTAGAATAAGGTCATGCAGAATAAGGCATACAGTGAGGAAAATACGTATTTGAACAGCCTGCTATTTTGCAAGTTCTCCCACTTGGAAATCATGGAGGGGTCTGAAATTGTCATCGTAGGTGCATGTCCAATGTGAGAGACATAATCTAAAAAAAAAAAAATCCAGAAATCACAATATATTATTTTTTAAACTATTTATTTGTATGATACAGCTGCAAATAAGTATTTGAACACCTGCCTATCAGCTAGAATTCTGACCCTCAAAGACCTGTTAGTCTGCCTTTAAAATGTCCACCTCCACTCCATTTATTATCCTAAATTAGAAGCACCTGTTTGAGGTCGTTAGCTGCATAAAGACACCTGTCCACGCCATACAATCAGTAAGAATCCAACTACTAACATGGCAAAGACCAAAGAGCTGTCCAAAGACACTAGAGACAAAATTGTAAACCTCCACAAGGCTGGAAAGGGCTACGGGGAAATTGCCAAGCAGCTTGGTGAAAAAAGGTCCACTGTTGGAGCAATCATTAGAAAATGGTAGAAGCTAAACATGACTGTCAATCTCCCACGGACTGGGGCTCCATGCAAGATCTCACCTCGTGGGGTCTCAATGATTCTAAGAAAGGTGAGAAATCAGCCCAGAACTACACCGGAGGAGCTGGTCAATGACCTGAAAAGAGCTGGGACCACCATTTCCAAGGTTACTGTTGGTAATACACTATGACGTCATGGTTTGAAATCATGGCACGGAAGGTTCCCCTGCTTAAACCAGCACATGTCAAGGCCTGTCTTAAGTTTGCCAACGACCATTTGGATGATCCAGAGGAGTCATGGGAGAAAGTCATGTGGTCAGATGAGACCAAAATAGAACTTTTTGGTCATAATTCCACTAAACGTTTTGGAGGAAGAAGAATGATGAGTACCATCCCAAGAACACCATCCCTACTGTGAAGCATGGGGGTGTTTTTTTGCACATGGGACAGGGCGACTGCACTGTATTAAGGAGAGGATGACCGGGGCCATGTATTGCGAAATCGAGATAAGATTTTGACAACCTCAACCCTCAGTTAGAGCATTGAAGATGGGTCGAGGCTGGGTCTTCCAACATGACAATGACCCGAAGCACACAGCCAGGATAACCATCCTAAACCCAATAGAGAATCTTTGGAGGGAGCTCAAACTCCGTGTTTCTCAGCGACAGGCCAGAAACCTGACTGATCTAGAGAAGATCTGTGTGGAGGAGTGGGCCAAAATCCCTCCTGCAGTGTGTGCAAACCTGGTGAAAAACTACAGGAAACGTTTGACCTCTGTAATTGCAAACAAAGGCTACTGTACCAAATATTAACATTGATTTTCTCAGGTGTTCAAATACTTATTTGCAGCTGTATCATACAAATAAATAGTTAAAAAATCATACATTGTGATTTCTGGATTTCATTTTTTAGATTATGTCTCTCACAGTGGACATGCACCTACGATGACAATTTCAGACCCCTCCATGATTTCTAAGTGGGAGAACTTGCAAAATAGCAGGGTGTTCAAATACTTATTTTCCTCACTGTATGTGCTTTATAAGTACTAATAAACAGCCAATATTCTAGTAATATGCAAGCTAATAAGCAGCTAGTTAATAGTGAGAATTGGCCCTTAAAATAAAGTGTTACCGAAATGTCTTGCTTATTCATGTCATGCTGGAAAGATGTTTTTTTCCTCAGAATTCTGAGCAGATATACTGTACTATGATATCATTTTAAAGATTCACACTTTGCGACATTATGTCTGTCCATTTACTTAACCTCTCTTGAATCCTATAAAATATTTTAAGGAAATTAAAAGTCTGATAGATCACTGGCCCAATAATGACTGAAGGCTAGATGTTCATATGCATTTGCACATGTTTTGGCATATATGCTGGCATATATGGCCAAAGAGTTTAGTTTAGAATTTCATACTTGAATCTCTTGTATCATTCTCAAGATGGATAAGGTACCCAGAGGAATGCATTTGAAACACATGATCACTCTCGGAATAGAGTGACAGTCAAGGAGCGTCAAAACATTGCTTGTGAAAACTGACCAAATCAGCTCGTATACCTGGCACTGAGCAGGACACATCATCTGGTTTCATCACAGATCATTTCATCCTCCAGCTATCCCATTTACCATGGTGTTCTAGCAGTGCCAAACAGCAGATCAAACTAGCTGGTGGGTGCTTTTTGCATGAATGGCGCTCCAGTAATGACTACTATTCTAGCCTGTGGTTGATGCTACATCTGGGAAACCGCAGGCCCTGTCACTGACAGCCTGTAAACAACGGGTCTCAGTAAAGAGCATCTTTCCATGGGATGGTATTTCAGCATGCCGTTTTAAAAGGCAAGCTCGACAGTGGTCCTCACATGGTTGCGGTTGCAGAGGCTCAGCTCTTGGCTCCAGGCAGGTCCCCTCAAGGAGGGTATACCCCAGCTAAACTCATGGTCCTACCCCCTTTCTCTCTCAACTCAAGATCCCATGATTGCATGGGCTGGCAGATGCCAGAGCCTTAGAGTGGAACTGTCAATCAATAAACAGATTTGCTTCTGCCAAAGCTCATTAAGGATCATGTTCTCCACTTATCTACATGGCAGACAGACCTCTTCCTATAGGCACATGCCATGTAACATTTTAGTAAAAAACGTTAAAATCCTAAACCTAAGAAACATAATATTCATACTGTTTTAATTGCAGCCACGCATACCATTAGAGAGCAATAGTGGGGAATTCATAAACAATATCAAGAAAAAATGAAGTTGTACACAAATCTGAAGGCATTACAGACATTGCCAGATATGACACAAAAAGCATTTATATGCATGTTTCATCCACAATCGATTTCTGTACACTGGCAAGCCAGAGGGCTTTTAAGACTACAAAAGCCAAACAATATAGAGATTTATATAAATGTTTGTTCAATATTGCATTAAGAATAAACAATAAGCAGCCACACATATATTTGCCATAACCGTGAAGTGTCGATGTTGAGTACATTTTAAAGTACTATTGCATTTCATTGAAGTTATGCATTAAAAGAATATATACAGAAATGACAGTATATATTTAAAATAATATTAATAATAATAATGTGTTTATTATGTTTGCCTATAGATTAACTGGACGCAAGACACTAACAACACTAAAGGCATGGATTTGATTTCAACAAAACAATGTATACTGATGTATAATGGCAAAATGTATATCTTGAAAGCATTGTAACATATTGTAATATCTGTTCTTACTATCTCATGCCTTTTTTATCCTTGTCACCCACAAACAAAACTTTATATTAACGTACACACACCCATACACATTCATACATTTGTACAACCTCTCCCTTGCTGAGAGGCACTGTTTGATGTCTCTGTTGCTGACATCTAGTGACCAACATGAAGAGGAACAGAAGCTCTGTCTGAATAATTCATGTTTTCTATGTGTTATCCACAGCTAATAAACTAGCCTAAGGCAGAGAACTATGCATGTGAAAACAGAGCTTGCCAGAAAAATAGGTCTTCACGTACACAAAAACAACCAGTGCCAACATGTTTGGTGATTAATGATTGTAACAACTACAACAAGCTTTTAAAAAGCAGAGATTTTACTTTATGTAGCTGGTGAAAATAACTGAGACTTTTTTGTGCACTGCAACAGACATTTTGGAGCTTGAAACTGGTGTTGTGAATCTGAAGAACTTTGTAAATTTGCTGATGCAAAGCTTTGGTTAGATAACTAAAAACTGCAATGAAAGCCATGTCTTTTTAAAAGAAATGTATATTTTATACTTGTACTTAGTAGCAAATGGAATATTAGTCCTTGATATCGTGGTGCTTCCAAAACAGACGTAAAACAGAAAATACAATCAATTTTTTAGATGATTCTGTGGTGTCATTATATTTTATGAGATATTATCTTGGACTATTTTCATCTACATATACACAATCCAGTTTCCGAAACAGATCCATTTAGCAAGACAACACATGGGGAACATCCTTTGTAACTTATAACATGTCATTGTGGAGTAAGGAAGCCAAACAAGTATGTTTGTACTTGTGTCCTGCAACTGTCACCAGATGACAAGTCTGTCTTTTTGTTGTCTTTGTCATATTAGATTATCCAGTCAACAAAATTACCTGAGGGAAAATGTAGATTTGCACCACACAACACACTCTGACCCATATAAATAATACGAGAAGAGTTTACACTATAGCAACACAGAATTGTGTATCCCAGAAACACACAAAACTATTATTGCTATGCATATTTGAAAGACATGACAATCAAGACAGAGACAGTCCAGAGGCCCAGTTGTGGTACTAATACTCAACTACTCAAATGCATATACTGTATATGGGTAGTTGACACACTGTAACATGCCCATGGCTTGCGCCAACCCGCCGAGGCAAGGACTCTTCAAGACCCCTGGAGGTGTCCTGTGGTATCTGGCACCAATACAAGGAGCTTTATTGCCAAGTACATTTTTACACATACACGGAATTTGTTTTGGTGTTGTGCGAGTCACACCGAGTCGCCATTCTGCGGCGCCTCCTTTAGTTGGACAGAAAAATACAGCATAACATGAGGAGAGGTAAGGAGGGGTGAGGAGATGAAAAAAAAAAAAACAACCCCCAGACTATGCTCCTTCCGGGAGCACAGTTTGGGAACAGTAAAAAAACATCTCAGCAACATGAGCGCATACACATTACAACATGAAACACGACTTGCAACAGGGGAGAGGAATGGGGGATTGAGGTTCCCAGCACAGCCAGGCGGCCCGTCCTGCAGCCTTTCCAGGCGCTGGTCACAGTCCCGCTTGTCAGACTGGGGGTACAAAGCGGCGAAGGTGAGAGATGGGTGTGTGCATAAATGTGTGTGTGTCTGTAGAGTACATTAGCAGCAGATGCTGTAGGTTGAAAGGTACAGCCGCCGTGGTTCAAACTTGTTGGTCCAGCATCCCAGCATCCCAGCATCCCAGCATCCCACAGATGCTTAATTTGATTGAGCTCTGGGGAATTTAGCGGTCAGTGCAACACCTTGAACTCTTCATCATGTCTCTTAAATCATTCCTGAAGAATGTATGCAGTGTGGCAGAGCACAACATCCTGCTGAAAGAGGGCATTTCCACCAGAGAAAAACTTGAAGGCGTGTACCTGGTCTGCAGCAATGTTTAGGTAGGTGGCACGTGTCAAATTTACATCCACATGAATGGCCAGACCCAGGATTTCCCAGCAGAACATTGTCCAGAGCATCACACTTCGTCGCCCCACAGTGCATTCTGGCAATATCACTCCTTCACTTCTCCTGGTAAACAGCGCACACGTACAGAGCAATCCACATGATCTGCTCCAAGCTCCAATAAAGACGTTTGCGAGACCATTGTAGTAGCTTTCGACGGTGGACAGGGGTCATCATAGACACTCTGATTAGTCTGCAGCTACACAGCCCCATTCGCAGTGTGATGCACTGTGTTGCAACCAGGGCCATAAACACCATAGACATTAAGGGGGACAAGTCACCCCAAATTATTTAAAAATGGCCAAATTGTCCCCCCCAATATTTGAAATTCTTGCACTGCTCTGCTGCACTTCATTATGCAGCACTCTGTATGTTGTTGTTAGGCTGACAAAAAGGTTTAAAAGTTACATTTTAGTCTGGTTTGTCTCAGTGGTCTAACAGCGCTCAATCTATCGCCTAATGCCTTTGAGGAGAGAGACGGCCATCGACGGCCGTTTATGAGTGCTTTTTGTTCATATTAAACATCCAACATTTTAAAAAGTTAAATATTTAAATACTTACAGTCTACACAACAGTCTCTGTGCTCACAGCGTCACAGACATTAATATTTTAAAGATTTATAAAAGATGAATCACTGTCTGGCCATCTGGAATTTTTGTATGGAGATAAAGGTTATGATTATCTTTTTTTTTGTAGTAATACACCACGTGTGTGTATATTAGCCCCGTTTGTTGGTTTTCTTGTGGTATGAGATAGAGCGCTTGGACCCGGAAGCTCTGCCACGTGACGTCAGACTTAACAACCGGATTCTTTCCGGTGAAATCACAAAACATGAAGCACACAAACGTGTCCATGCTCTTTATATACAATCATTGATGAACATCTTTGATTTTAATGAAGAAGAAAAAAAACAACTATATGAGAGTGGATTAGAACCCGGAACCTTTGACACAGTTTGCAAAAATTCTACCACCAGACCACTAGGGAATTCAAATGTTTATAGCGGATCTATGTATTTATTCACTAATGCGAAGAATCTCGGGATGAATAATATATTTGACGCAAATTAATGCAAATATTGTTTGCAAATAGTCCCAAAAGGATTATTTCCCAACTAGAATTAGATCTAGAATTTCGTTCACTGTTCTGTTTCTTTATGCTTTATAAAAATAAAAAAAATTGGTCCCCCCAATGTTTAAGACATGGTTACGGCCTTGGTTGCAATATTAACATCATTAAAATTTTGAGCTGTGTGACAGTAGACCTTCTGTTGGCTCGGACCAGACGGGATAGCCTTTAATGCCCTCGTACATCGCAAAAAGGCAAGGAAACTTCCAGGACAATTAAAGTATAAGGTCAGTGATGAGCGAGAGTGATGAACAGTATAATGTAGTTTAACATCAGAAGAGCACACTATTGCAGCTCTATTGTGATTATAATCTCAGCAGATCCTTTGTTCTAAAGCAAATTTTAAGCAAGTACACATATTAAATTGACGGATACTACAACTAGGCGAATACTCACGCTAATTAAAATAAAAGCTCAAAAGGAAATACCAGTGCCAGAGACCAGTGCCAATGCAGTTGTGGAGCTCAAGGGAAATGTAGAACATAGACAAAAAAGTGCTACAATGAAAACTACTAAGATAGATCCGAGTTAACCTGTCCAAGTATTTTGGTTGTGTCCATACTGAGACACCCTTCTTTTGTAATCACTGATGTTTACATAAGAATCAAACAGTTTCTGCATGCTAGGACAAGGAGGGATGCTGAAAACTGTCGAGGGACATAGGTGAGTGGGCTATGTAGGCCTCCTCTCATGCTGATTGGATCATTTGAACTTCAGGCCACTGCATCAAATTTAGTTCATGATTTCACTAGGCCTTATCAGTCAAGTCAAGTTTCAGACTTCAGGCCATAGACTGTAAAAAAAGATTGATGAAGCACCTTCACTCTCTTCAATTGAAGTAAGTGTCCAGTGCCGCCTACATCTTGGGTCTCGAGTCTGAGCAGTAGTAAGCGCAAAGTGGAGCTGTGATATCAAGGCCATGCCCACACTCTCGTCTAATCAACAACTTTTGGTCAAATAAACAGTTATGGAAATGTAAATCCAGCCACCTGGTGGGCGATCAAGATGCTTTGGCTTCACTTTTCAGGACTTGTGTGGCACACTTGCTACAGTTCCCTTTCGTTCAGTCCCTACGACGTAACTTTAGTGACTAACGAATGGGGGTTTCGCTTAGAAGCCTATCATCTTCGAGATCTTAGAAAACGCCCAATGGCGTGCCAATGCCATGGGCATGCGGAATTTGCATACATAACGCCGCCTCACCGCGTGAGTATAAAAGGAAGTACGTGGCAATATCGCATTACGTTTCTGCTTCGGAGCCATGAGTACCTACCTCTTCACTCCTCACAAGCCTTTTGAGTCTTTGTCAGATCCTGACTGCATTGGCCTCCATCAAGAGGGTAGGGGACCTGCAGGCATTTTCGTTTGACGAAGCGTGCCTGGAGTTCGGGCTGGCTAACTCTCACGTGATCCTGAGACCCCGGCCTGGATATGTGCCCAAGGTTCCCACCACTCCGTTCCGAGACCAGGTGGTGAACCTGCAAGCGCTGCCCATGGAGGGGGCAGACCCAGCCTTAGCATTGCTCTGTCCAGTACGCGCTCTCCACGCTTACGTAGACAGGACGCAATGTTTCAGGACCTCAGACCAGCTCTTTGTCTATTATGGTGGAGAGCGGAAGGGAAGAGCTCTCTCAAAGCAAAGGCTGTCTCACTGGATAGTGGACACCATTGTTTTGGCTTACCAGCAGCATGGTCGTCCATGGGGGATTGGACGGAGTGTGGCCTCCTCTTGGGCTTTAGCACATGGTGTCTCGCTAACAGACATCTGCAGAGCTACAGGCTGGGCGACACAGAACACATTCGCCAGATTCTACAATCTCAGAGTGGAGCCAGTGTCCGACTATGTACTCGCCTCTACTAGTGGCCGGTAATGGACCAGGCTAAGGTGTCTTCGCTTGCTCGCCATTCCACTCCACAGACTGGATACGTGCGATATTTCCTCGGGTGAGGTTCCCGAAAGCCCTGAGTCCCTCCAGCACTGTCGACGCCGACACCAGTAAGTCTGCCCTCTAGCGAGCCCAGACCCTCATGTCCAGCCAGGGGCCCCGTGTGCATCGTTCCCCTCCGGCGACCCTCACACGTGTATTTCCACCATAAGCCTCCTCAGTGAGTAAGCCTCCCTTGGCAAGTCCCTGCCACCCTGGGGTTAAAAATCCATCTTCGGCTGGTACCCTAGAATTTTCCCATATGCAGCCCTTAGCGGGTCATATGTGTACTCTCTAAGTCCTCCCTACGGGTAGGCATCTTTGCATATCTCCACTGGAATATGCTTCCCAGTGTACCTTGGTATTCCTGTGATAAGTGGGAGTCCTTCGTCCGTACTAGTCTTACGACAGGGTACTCACACTTACGCAGGGCACTGGAAGACAGCTGAGTGGCGTGATTATATTGGGACACCCATTCGTTAGTCACTAACGTTACGTCGTAGTGACTGAACGAAAGGATACGTCTCGGTTACGGATGTTACGCGGTGAGGCGGAGTTACGTATGCAAATTACGCTTGCCCATGGCATTGGCACGCCATTGGCCGTTTTCTAAGATCTCGAAGATGATAAGCTTCTAAGCGAAACCCCCATTCGTTAGTCACTACCGTTACGTCTCCGTTCCCTCCTCAGGGAATGAGGGTTACATCCGTAACCGAGACGTTTCAAAATAATCCCCTTTTTAAAAAAAATATAAAACAATCTAATAAAAAACTAGGTGGGCAGAGGGCTGTTAGGGCAGAGTGGGCGCTAAATGTGTAGCCACGCTTTGATGAGATTATGACTGAATGAGACACAGTGTTCTTGTTTGCACAACTATGATGTGTTTTTGGGCAGATGCAAACAAAGGGACAATTTCAGGATGTCCTCAAATAATTGTGCGTACTCAAGTCTAATGTAGAACAAGACAATTATTCCTTTGCCTTATGATTTTGTTATTAATGTTTAGTGATTTTAGAGTTTCCACATCTCCCTACAAATGGAAGACTAGTCTTAAAGAGACCTAGATCCATGTGTATACAAAAAAACGCCAACAGGGACATCTTTATCATTCCACACCATTACACAAATCCCTAAAAGGAACTGTGGATGCTCAATTTCTTTATGTTTTGATTCTTTCAGAACATAGTGATATAAAACTGCCTTAATCCAGTGATGGATGAGCGACCTCTCTTTCTCTACAGCCTGTCAGCTACAGCAACCATTAGTAATTAAAGATCACTAAGCCAGAAAGTGTGTGAAAAGACAGCGATGACAGTGTGCTTTGCTTAGAATAACAGATAAATGTCAGACAGTCTAAGTGAGCTAAGAAACAGAAACACATGCACATGGTCTTTCAGAAAGCAATCCCAAAATGCATTGTGTCAAGTTCAGGGGGGAAACTTGACACAATGCATTTTCCAAAATTGTAATATTGTGCATCCCTAATTTCATGAGTTATGTATTTATATGCCAAGTGCTTATGTAGCTAATAAAAATAAAGAAATCACTGAGGCTGTAATGTAAATAAATAATTGAGAGTGTAACGTAAATTAACACTTTTCACACAGTGACGAAATACTGCAACATAAATCTAGAAACCTTTCTCACATTTCCAATTTTTAAAGTGTAATTTTATAACACTATTGTGTACAACAGGCGTGACTGTTGTGTCGCGTCGCAGCAACATCTTGAGGCTGTATACACTGGACACATCAAAGCAAACTTTCTGTTGTTGGAAGCTTTGCAACCGTGTGGATTACCTCAAGTATACTACAGGGCATCTGTTTACTGTCTCATCATGCCGCATCCAGTGTAGACTGAATCATTTATTGTAATGGTTTCTTGCTTTTGACGTATCACGATGCCCCGCTCGCACCTGATATACAGTGTAGCACTATTATGTGTGTAATGTTACCTTGATATTAATTTACATATGAAAAGGTCAACCGTGCTGTGATTTCAAATACAGCTGCTGAAGGAGTGATAGTTTGCTTTTGACAGCTGTAAATCATTTCTTGTTCATCTTCTTCATTTTCTTGTTTGGAAAGTCATGGATTTTTTTAGTTTTTGCTGCTGAAACAGAAACACTTACTGAAAACGAAGATGTTTGCTGCTTGTTCAATATATATTTAAATTATATTTATATTTGCATGGGACTTAAAGGTGCTCTAGAATGAAAAATTGAATTAACCTTGCCATAGTTAAATAACAGGAGTTCAGTACTTGTAAATCACATACAGTGAGTCTCAAACACCATTGCCTCTTCCTTCATATGTAAATCTCGTTTGTGAAAAACACCACAGAAAAATAGGCAAATCTCAACGTAACACCGAGAATGATGCAATCGTCAGGATCATTAATATGTACGCCCCCAACATTTGCATATGCAAGCACATGTTCACTGTCAGGCGAAACTGCGCAGCCGTATCATCTGGAGTTATGCAGGTAACCAAGCGTCACGCAAGGATAGCGAACATGGCAGATCATGGAAACAAATGTTATGTTCCAGGCTGTGCAGGGGATGTGAAGACGTTTCTTACTCTTCCCACAGATAAAACATGTCAACAGGCATGGTTGATGTTTATTTATAATCGGATACCGCAACAATTGAATTCAAAGTTGTTAGTTTGCTCAGCCCATTTCACCACGGACAGTTTTTCAAACCTGGGACAATATCAAGCAGGCTTTGCTCAGCGTCTGACACTGAAGAAAGGGGCAATTCCAACCATATACCTGCGAGCAGTAAGTGATTTTATCCACTTCTTGACAATTTCTGATTAAATTGAAAGCTTCTTAGAGAGACAACATTAACGATAATATCCCGTTGTTGTCTAGATCCAGCGCAAGATGCTAGTACACAGTCACAATAGGATAATCCAAGTAGCTTACATAACTAAATGGCTAAATAAATCGACTTTTAAATCAGTACTCTACTGTCAAACTCAAACGTTACTGTACAAACAACATATTTAAGCGCTACCCAGTTCAGTTTGTGATTCAAAGTGAAGAAGCTATCAAAGTTTCTGTTATATTGGAGTTACTGCATATATACTGCTTGTTACAAACAATGGGGGAAAAAGTTCGGAGTGTATCGAATTCAGTGGTTTGGATCGCCTGTCAAACCACCAAAATGCTGAAATCATGCTGAAATCACGTGACTTTGCCAGCTCGAACCACTGAATCGACTTGCTGATTCGATGCACTCCAAAGCTTTATGAAGCATTGTTTTGAAATCGGTTATCACTATATAAGTCGTTATTTAGGTTTTTTTTGGCGCACCAAAAATATTATCGTCGCTTTATAATATTAATATTGGAACACTGTACTCACATGGACTGATTTCAATATGTTTTTACTACATTAATGGATCTTGAGAGTGTAAATTGCTTTGCTCTCTATGAAGGCCTCACTGAGCCTTCAGATTTCAACAATATCTTCATTTGTGTCTTCATTTTTGGGAGAACTTACCCTTTAAGTCTAATGTAAATAGTTGCCTCAATTTTTTTTTTTCTAAAACCAAGGCAATATATAAGGTGCTGTATGTAAGAGTGACAGCTAGTGGTTGTAATGGGTACTGCAGTCCAAATTCAAAATATTGTTTGCTCCACCCCCTCCTCCTTGACTCAACACTCAGGCAGGTCGCCAGTTTAAGGACACGGAATGAGCACAATTGACAATGGAAGGCGAGGAGACTTACACTTTTTTTATTTATCCACTTTTTAATGTGCATCCATTCATAGAGATTTTTAGATGGATGCCGATGCTTTTTAGGTCGGGTAGAATCTCCAATCTATGACCCAGTTTGTTTGCTGGTTTCCATGGCAGCAATACGCTGTTTTTTTCAACCAACCTGTGGTGTTGAAATACTATTGGGTAAATTGGCAACATGCGTTATCGCACAGACCAAAACAAAAGCAGACACTCCATGGAACGCACATTTTTAAACAGAATAACTGGCTGTAGCATTGGTTTTTTAGAGCATGTTTCCTAAATATCGGCAAACATGTTACGGTATTTTTATGCTTTAGTACAGTCACAAACTTACATACAGCACCTTTAAGCAGCGAGGCCCCCAAAGTAAAAAAAATAAAAATCATTACATAGTGCTGCGGTAGACAGTATACTGTGCTTGCTAGTCAGTCAGCATACATATATCACATCCATCCCTGTTGCAATGCATGCTCATTTATTAGACCGTGGACTGTGTCTGCATACAATAAAACAATCCCCCAGCCTTTACCAGCCAATATATACTGTATTAGTAGTAATAGTAATGTGGCACATACAGTTATCAGTGGCTTTTGATTTTGATTGTCTTTTTCTTAGCTGGCTTATGATGTCCTTAGCATATAGAAATTCAAAAGCCATGTTTTTTTACCTGTTCAGGTTAGCTGTCATTCTCGGCTGACATGTAGGTTTCAATTGGAAGAAACTAACCTCAGTATTTCCTAACATTTAAAGCTTTGTGATGCTCTGGGGTATTGTAGTCACCTGCAATATTATGTTGGGAAGGAGCAGGAAAGGGATGCCTTACCCGCAATGGGATGATTTCTGCCCTTTTTTTGCTTTTGTTTTTTGGAAAGAATAACAAGTAGTCTTTGACTTCATACTAACACCTATTTTAATTTATTAACTGCCACTGACTCACACTGGAGCTTTTTGTCTTTTTTATTTCTTCATGTTGCCCATTGTTAATGCATCATTCTTTATTCTTCTCAAGAGTTTCTGCTGCATTTCACCAGCCTGGCAACTGGTCACCTACCTGTTTGCTGTGTGGTTGCTGTGAATAGTGCAACTGTGTCTTGGACAGGATGTTTAATGGTGCAGTGTGTATGACCGCTGTATGCTCCGGCCTGCTGCTTGACATCTCTAGGTGTTTGCCGTCAAGTAGCGTTTGGAACTCAATCTGAATTATGCCTATGCTAGGCTCCTGTTGAGTCTATGTATATGGTGTTTGTTGTTATATGACTTGATTTGCTTGTCTGTTCGACATAGATGTATTTTTTTTTTTTTTTTTTTTTAAAGTGCTCTGACCACTGGAAAAGTGCCAGATAAATTACAATTACTTTCTACTTTTACTTTACAATTACTTTACCATTACAATTACTTGGTCAAACTGCAAGACACTGCTGGTCAAGTGATCTCAACCTAGAGACTTTAAAACTACCACATTTCAGAATTTTATGAGGGTCTACATTTGCTTTATTTTGATGTCTGTGACTCTCACTCACCTCTCAACTCACTCATAAGTTCTGGAATCTCACTTCTTCTCAAGCTTCCACCTCGAGGAGGGGTTCAAATGCCTGCAAAAATATTATCCTTTAGTTATATTGTACTGTATGACAAATGAATTATGCATGTTATGAACATATTTATTAATGTATAATTATGAATATTTAGTAAAATGTGTATCAGGGTAAAATGTGCATTTGATTTTAATGTCCTCTAGATGGCACAAAACTCAATACAGCACTTTCCTAAGCATAAATGTTTCATGTTTCATCCATGTTTCATTTAATTGTGTGTGTGTGTGTGTGTGTGTGTGTGTGTGTGTGTGTGTGTGTGTGTGTGTGTGTGTGTGTGTGTGTGCACATTTTTGTGATTTTATGCCTTAAAAAATCACTGTGTAATGAATAGAATAGGACTGGTTGCCCTCTATGTTTTGCATTCAGAAAGCTGTTTTGTGTGATTATGTATCATCTTTTTATTGCATTATATTGAATATAGAAGTGCAAACTCTCAGCAGCCTGTGAAATATGACTTATAGGCACGTTTCATCATGTACAACAAATACATGACTATAACATCAAGTTAGGCTACCCTTTGTTTTTTCATAAATGAAACACTTCCTCAGCTGTTCATAAAATGGTAGTCTATTGTTGGAATCAATGAACTGTAAAAAATTAAGTGTTACACAATTAGTCCGATAAACCAGTACAGTCTAACAGTCGTAATTAATGTAGAATAAACAATACAGTTTTAGGTCTCTTCAAAAAAGTGCGCGAATTTTCGCCATGTTAAACCTGCTTCATAATAATTTTCACAGTTGATTACTGGCTTAGAATTACAATTACACCGAGTCATATAAGTAGCCTAACAATTTAAATTAAATTAGTTGTAAAATTATTCACTGAGGAAAACCACCTTGTCTCTGCTGCCATGTTACTGCAGTGTTGTTCCAAATTATTGTTGATGTTCAGCTTGTAAAAAGCGTTCACGTCCTCTCAGACTTGACATTAATTATGAGGTTCTACTAGTAGGCTATCACGTGACCGAGGTTCACGCCACTGTAACAATTCTGAACTGCAAAAAGTCTTCGAGTTGTAGAACTCCGACTTGCATTACGTGGACGCAGTACCACTTGGCCACTGCAGATGTGTAGAAGTAGCACTCTGCGGACCGATCGGTGTACGTGTATGACAATCAAAGTACGAGGGCGATTCGAAACATATGGAGCGTTATTTACGGTAATTATGACATGGCATGAATGCAGCAAGTGTTGCCTGCCATGCAGCTCAGAGAGAAGTTTTTGTCATACAGTTTTCTCCTTGAAATTTAAATTTTGATAGTAGTCTTATATAACATTTTGCAGTAGGCTATGGCTTGAATATCTTATTATATAATATTACGACCATATTATCATAATTACCCTACTTCATTAGCCAATAACAATGCATTGAGGATTAGCAAGCCTACATTCCGTTGTATTTATTTTTGTATTATTTTATTTCTATATTTCTAGTTAGCCTATGTTCGATTGATTTAGCCTACTTGTTAATTTCTTGTACAAATCATCCTTTTTAAGAGTAAAAAAAAAAAAAAATCCTTTTTAAAAGTGGTTTTCGAAGTTCTCCATTAGATGGAGCTATATTACTGTGGATTACTCTTTATGAAAGAGATATTATGCATTTGGATGAATTACTTTTTTCCTTTCTTTTCTTTTCTTTTCTTTCCTTTTTTTTTTTTTTTTTTTTTTTTTTTGCTTGTTTGAATTAGTTATACCATACTCTCAATTTGTCTTTTGTTTTGTCTTTTGTTTGTTTTTCTATCCACATATTGGATCCCCAAATGTCTATATATTCATATATATATATATATATATATATATATATATATATATATATATATATATATATATATATATATATATATATATATATATATATATATATATATATATATATATATATATATATAGTTTTGCACGATTTTGATGAAGAGTTCAAAGCACCCTGCCACATTAATTTCTAAGATGTCCATGGTTACAAATAAAACACACTTCTGGCTTCTTTTCATTATATTCTTGTAGCACATCAACTTTCTGGGTTTCTTGACAATGGTCCAGTCCTTACTGAGGAGAAAAGTGTGAATTTGGAAATACCCTCAGCCCCTCCCCAGCCCAGTATCCTTGTTTCCACTAAACCATGGCCTGGTGACACTGAAATCTTGCTAACTTCAAGACTTATTTTTACACCTCTTTACCCTTAACCTCGAGGTAGTCCAGACCAACCACAAGCAGAAACAAATGGTGTCTTCAAAGAATAACCACAGTCATACACGATAATTATGAATAATATTTTCCATCCCTGATCTTTGCTGTATGCAGTGTTTAAGGGTAACAGTGTTGTTCCTGCAAATATATACAGATATTGTTGTGCATGAAAAGTTCTGGAAATCTGGAATCTTGTGACTGCAAGTCATCAATTTAAAATTACATCTATAAAGTATTTTTTATATTCTCTGGGTCAGTAATTCTGTCATTTATCTAAAGTAACCCCTTATCCTAATGAATTGCCTATTGTTTATAGTGTATTTGTGTATATTATCATTTTTAAAATTGTATATTGTTTATTTATAGTGTATATAACAATGCATATATTGTAGTAAAGTTCAAGTATAGTATACCAGCCATTAAGCGACTAAACTAGGCCGCTCATTTGTGGTCCATGAGGCAACACATGTGTGAGAGAGCATGTGTGTGGGTGGAGCCTGACTCATCCGTATTTTCCAGACGCCTTTTCTTAATTTGACCTTCTCACCTATGGAACAGAAATGATTGTTGGATTATACCACTCAGGTTAGGGACAGTCCTTTACTATTCACTTTGTGAATGGACAAATGGCACTCATCCTATATTTTATTGTGCTCATGCCATGTTCCAGCACAAGCGGTTTTACTTTAAAGGCCAGTGACTTATAAATGAACCTTCAGTAACATTGTATTCAGTGCGTTGAACAGTATGCTGCATGAATATTGATTTTGTCAGAGTGTTTCTGTTTGTTGGTCTTCACATCTACATGTTTACAACCACGCAGTGTGCAAAGCAATTGAGCATACACAGGAAATGTAACACGTTCTGAAATGACAGCTCATGGAAACTAAATTGCTTCTGCCTTTTTCTATATGCAAATGAGGTGCTGCAAGGGCTAAGATATAGGTTGGATTTATGCTTACCAATGAACAAACATCTACAAGGAAGCACCTGTAAACAACCTGCAAGTTGTTCCTGTTTTAAGAGGACAGCATGTTGACCAAGTATATATATATATATATATATATATATATATATATATATATATATATATATATATATATATATATATATATATATATATATATATATCTTAGTATTAGCCTGTTGCTAGGCCTTAAAAAACTCTCCACGACACTTTAGCAACAGCCTCGCATTGCCCTATCAACCATAGAAATTGCTTAGTAACACCCTAGCAACCACTTAATGAATCTAGCTTGTCTTTATCTTGATCACAAGTATCACTAGTTTGTGGTTTAGTGCTCCAGCTACAAGCCTGATACTTTATCTACAATCAAATTTCTCTGAAAGAGGATGTCTCAGCTCCTTTATGTCTGTTTTGGTTTCATGATATGCATCAATATAATTTGCTATTTGGGTTTCTGATCTTTATCTCAAAACCACTTTGTACCTTGTTTCCGAAACTACTCTTGCAAGATGCGCAAGTTGCTGAAACTGTCATCTTAAGTTGACAAAACTTGAATTATAATGAATGAGGCGTGTTTGAATGTCCAAATATCATGTTCTATTAACAATTTTTGGGAGGAGCATGTTCAAATGATCTACCCAACAGTCAGATGGGGACCTATATATATATACAGCCGTTTCACCTCCGTTCCTCGACAGTCGATCTGCATCCCTCTGCCACCCTGACTCCTCACTCTTAGCTAGTTCCTATCCCAGCCAGGGATATGGGGGAATACTCTGGAGTCGGGCCCTATTCAGAGCCCAAAGCCCTACAAAAACAGACTGGCGTGCATCTCTTATTCATTCAAGAACTTTATTCAAGTTTACTGCAACAATGGAGCCGCGAACTTCACATACTTTTGAAATTCCAGCGTTTAGTTGATCCTGGTAGGCCCTCATAGGACACCGTTGTAAACACGACGGTATTCTTCATCCACGAGGGAGTTTGGCATCACAGCATTTGTTTTCAGGTGGACCGTTAAAGAACACAACACACTCGTCTTGCGGACATCCTATAAAATTCAACCAATCGGATGACGACTTCAAAACTCCTGAAGTGTTTCCAGATAAGTGTGCCATGTGCATATGTGGGCGTGACATCTGAGGCTGAGACTAATGGATGCGTTGCAATACTTTTAGGTATTTTGACTTGACCTTTCCAAGATTGTACGTAGAAACTTGTCTCGTGTTTTGAAATCATATAATGAAAAAGGAATTTCTACTTAGCATGACTCAATGCACATAGCATGAGGGCCTTGTTTGATGGAAACCCAGCGGAACCTTTAGATATCCTCAACCTACACAATGTGCTAGTTCCTGAACATTCTCCCCGAAACTTTAAGCAGCGCTGAATCGCAATGATAGGTGGGTGAACTTCGATTTCAGAGAGTAATGCGGTGAGGAGAACCATGATGAATATGACTTTAAAGGTTTGTGATCTAGTTAACTAAAGTCATGACTTTTTGTTCTGACCCAATCAATTCTTTCTCAGTCAAAATTGCAGTCTAGAAGGTCAAGACCTCTGAAGTAATATGTAGCATATGTTAATATGTTATTTGCTTTTAAAAGTAACTTTGTACATTGGATATCAAAAGTATATTGGCTATCAAAGGGTACTCTATTCCTGGAAAGTGCCAGATAACTAATTGCCTAGTTACGAACGAACTAGGACTTTTATTTATGTGCTAAATAATTTTTTATCTTCATTTCAATTGTCTTCATTTAGTCACATTTAGTCTTCCACCTCATTGCTGATTCCACATAAGCTTCAGTGGTTCAAGGAAAAAGCCTCTAAAAGCTGATTATTAACATGTGCAGAGATGCTCATGGTGCATTTTGAATGCAGAGTAGGGCTTGAGTGAGAACGAAAGTGCTGACGAACACCCACCCACATATAAATAGATATACTTTTATTTTCACCCCGAATACTTAATGGCAGATCATTTGTTGACTGTAGGCCAGTATTGTTTTCAAATGGCTCGTGATCAGGTAACAGAAACATTTATAAGTCAGGAGTCTTTGCAGCAACTGCAACTGTAAAAAAGGAGATCCAACAATTCTTATACAGTTCCCACTATCATGTTTTATTTCATTTCTTTTAATTTGTCGCTTTCAAGAAGCCAGCTAGAGATGTTTTCCTGTGAAAAGCACCTTCATTGATTCTCATCAAATTCTTCAGACTGTCACTGTCTGTGTGTCTTCCCCAAGCCTCTGTCTCAGTTCTCTCTTTCTCTCTCTCTCTCTCATTCTATTTGTGTTGTACACCACCCTTCAGTAGAAGGCTGAGTCTGTGGTCTGCTCTGCTCTACTTATCGTAAGCTTCACAAGCTGCCGCTTACCAGAAGTGACGGGAGATGGGGGGTTTCTCAGTGACATCACTTCATGCGACGAGGCAGAGCATCCAGGCAGGGCTATCGCAATTATGCATGAAGTAGAGAAGCAATCACAAGTGTTTTATCATCTTTTTAGTCCTAGAGGATGATCAAAGATTAATTCATTCATTGCCTTCTTTATCTTATTCACATGCATGTGTTCCTCACCCTGTCACAGTTTCCGCTGTGGGCGTTGCTGTTTCTTGTGTGTCTCTGGCTGTTTTTCAGCACGATTCAGATGAGATATCATCGAGATCTGAGAAGCTTTTGACACTCTAAGTCACTGCTGTTTTAAAGATTAGCAGCAATGATATCCTGCTTGGTCATGGCTGTGTATTTGAGGTTTCACTTTTAAGTTCAATCTTTTTCTTTTTTAATTGAATGCTTTTACTAATTTCATTTTTTTTAATTAAGAAAGACAACCAGAAAAATCTATTTAAAGGGATAGTTCACCCAAAAATGAAAATTATCCCATGATTTACTCACCCTCAAGTCATCCTAGGTGTATATGACATTGTTCTTTCAGACGGATACAAACTGAGTAATATTTAAAAAGTCCAGGCTAATCCAAGCATTATTATAGCAGTAATTGTTGCTCTGTTTTTGAAGTCCATAACAAATTCATCTGTCCGTCGAATAACGTGCTCCACATGGCTCTGGGGTGTTAATAAAGGCTGAAACTTTACTTTATAAAGTTTTAAATATGGATATTTTTCTTACACAAACACATCGATTCGCTTCAGAAGGCCTTTATTAACACCACAGAGCCGCGTGGAGCAGGCTTTTTGCATTTTTATGGACTTCAAAAACAGAGCAATTATTACTGCTATTATAATGCTTGGATTAGCCTGGACTTTTTTAATATAACTCAGATTTTATTCTTCTGAAAATCATGGGCTAATTTTCATTTTTGGGTGAACTATCCCTTTAATCAACGTGAACAAGCACATCACTACTTGAGCATTTATTTGACTGAAAAATAATCTAACCTTCTAACCAAATATAATGTATTCCAGTGATTCATAATTGGTGATGATTCAAAAAATGAGGGGAAAACAATGCTAATTGAAAATTATAAAATGTAACATAATCATGCATTGTTAGAACGGCAAAATACATCGGTCTGTCAACTCTTTAAAGGGGTGCAAAAATAAAAGTATCTTTAGTTG
The DNA here is from genome assembly GCA_023566225.1 of Romanogobio albipinnatus. NCBI lineage: Eukaryota > Metazoa > Chordata > Actinopteri > Cypriniformes > Gobionidae > Romanogobio > Romanogobio albipinnatus. The sequence continues at coordinate 44,945,076 of CM042245.1, read as the reverse complement.
TTGTGCATCCTATCAAACTCTATATGGTGAATGTGATTTTACCAAGTACGAGTGTTCCTCGATCAAAATCTGGTTTCACTTTATTTTGATGGTCCCTTTAACACATTCTGTTGACTATAAGTAATATTGCACCTTCTTGTCTACAAACTCTCATTAGAGTGTTAGTAGAGTATTAGTAGACTGGTAGGGTTAGGGTTAGAATAAGTTGACATGTAGTTGCAAAGTTACTAATGGTCAGTAGAAGGTCTGGTGGAGGACCATCACAATAAAGAGTTAGGTTGATCCACATGTCTTACTTCATGAGTTCACACTTACATACAATCAGAGTAAAGGTCCTAAATATGCCTACATGGTGTGCTGTCCGAGGGGAGGGCTCTGAGCTCAGAACTGGCCCGAACCCAAAGTTGCTTCCCCCATCCTAGGTTGGGATAGGAATAGTTAGAAGTGAGGAGATGGGGTGCTGGAGGCAGGCTGGCAAACTGTCATGGAACAGAGGTACATCTGCTGTAAATATACACCTCTTATCTCGCTAACTGAGTTGATTAACTGAATGTGTTCCTCCCGTGTTAATTTGGTTAATTATCCGAACGTGCTCCTCCCGACCCAAACTCTATGGTACTGTGATGTTACAGTTTTCTTCAATCACTTACATGGCTCAATTCTCGAACGAGAATTTGTTTCTTTTTCACATCAGATTTGAATTTCTTATTGATTTAAGCAAATTGCATGTGTCATATGCAAAAGAGTAAGTACAATTGTCTACAATTTGCACAATAACTAAATACATATGGCTTGTTGATGAGTTGATTCTCAGTGAAATTGTCAAATTCACAACATTCTTCCATCGTGTTAGCCTTCACATGAAAAATTATCCATTCAGTTATCAATATCTGTCAGACAGGCATGTACATTCCATAAATTCCCATGACATGGAATGATTGTAATGTCTGCTAAATTGGCAAATGGCCTGCCATTGTGATGGAATAGGAATCACAAACTTACCAATTAAGTTTGGAAACATTCAGTAGGCTGTATAGAGTTTGCCCAGCACAATCACTACCATTTTTGAAGATGAAGGACTGTCACAACCCCTAAACGGCAACAGCAGAAGAAATATAGAAATGTGTTACATGTAAACTGAAAATTCAGTTACTTGTCATGGAAGAGCAATAGGAATATTGTTACATGCACCCCAGGCTCCACCCTCTCCCAGACACAACGATCCCAATCACCAGAGTTCTGAGCACACACACCTGCACGTCATCATCACTGCAATCACCACCTGCACTTAAGCCCCACGCACACACTCAGTCACCGTCCGGTATCGTTTGCACATGCTCCATGCTAATGCTGGCTTCTACGGACTCACCTGAACTCCTAACCTGTGCTCCAACGTCTCCTGAGTGTCTCCTAGTCTCGTCTCCTGGTTCCTTGTCTCCTTTGCTCCATTGTCTCGTCTACCTGCAAACAAGAACGTATTGTATCACCCTTTGTCATCACCATTCTCCTGGACTGCCACTTCTGTTATTCACCACATCTGCTCACTTCCTGGTTCTGTCAATAAACCCAGTTACATCCACATCTGTTATCCGTGTCACCTCTGTTTGTAACAGAATACCGGACCAACACCGCACAGCACCAGGATGAGCATCCCGGATCCTTTCCAAGAGCTCGTCGACGCTGTTCGGCGAGCTCTTCCCTCCAGCGCACCTGCACCTTCACCAGCGAGCACTTCTGGAAACAACACCACTGCTTCTTCGCCCCCTGAGTGCGCCAGTCCCATGGCCAGACCGGCGCCCTTCTCTGGTTCGGCGGAGGATTGCAACGGATTCCTGCTTCAATGTTCGCTGGTCCTGGAGATGCAGCCGCGCCTGTACCCGAACGATCGTGCCAAAGTTGCATTCATCACCTCACAATTAGCCGGTAAAGCACTCCGGTGGGCGGAATCCCTATGGTCCAACGACAGTCCAGTGATCCAGACCCTGTCCGTTTTCATGACACACTTCAAAGAGGTCTTTGGAAAGCCATCCTGGGATTTGTCGATCGGTGAACAGCTCTACCATTTAAAGCAAGGTACATCTACAGTAAATGAGTATGCTCTCCAGTTTCTAACCCTCGCTGCTGCCAGTGGATGGTACGAGCAGTCCTTGATTACGACCTACCGACAGGGTCTGGATCCTCGGGTGCGGCTGCATCTCGCTGCATACGAGGATACCATCGGGCTAGAACGTTTCATTCAACTCTCCATCCGCTTCGCCACTCGAATGCAGTCGTGTATAGAAGAACACCATAATTCCTTCACTCAATAAAATGAAGCCACTCACCACTACTGTAAACCTTACTGCTGCCTGTATCTCCCTTCCAGTTACTGCCCTCCTCAATTCTGGGTCAGCCGGGAACTTCATCTCAGGTACCCTCTGCCACTAGCTCAAGCACTGCACGACCGCCACTCCGACCATCTACCAGATCCAGTCGGTAACCGGGAAGCCCCTCAGTCGGAGGAAGGTTAGTTGCTCCGTGGGCCATCGGAGTGCAAATTGGAATCCTCCACATGGAGTGGCTACACACTGATTCTGGAAGAATCCACCGCTGACATCATCTTAGGGCGCCCATGGTTGGAGCAGCACAATGCAGTCATCTCCTGGAAGACAGGAGAAGTCCTAAAGTGGGGCGACAGCTGCTTCCCGGACTGCTTCCCTTCACCACCCTCTCACCACCCGTCCCTCTCCTCTTTCCCAAGATCTCCCTGTCTCTGCCACGTTCAGCGAGTGCCCGGTAGAGAGACGTTCGGTGGATGTTCCCTCCTGTTACGCCTCCTTCAGTGACGTCTTCTGTCCCCAACGGGCTTCCAAGCTGCCTCCCCATCGGCCATGGGACTGCCATCGATCTGCTGCCAGGTGAACCAGTGCCCAAGGTTAAGATCTATCCCCTATCTCTTCCGGAGGAGAAGGCCATGGAGGATTACATCAAGGAGGCGCTGGAGCAAGGCTACATCCGTCCATCCACTTCCCCTGCTGCTTCAAGTTTCTTCTTCGCTGCGAAAAAGGTCGGAGGCTTGCGGCCCTGCATCGACTACCGAGCACTCAACAAGATAACTGTCAAGTTCCGATATCCCCTTCCTCTCGTCCCAGCTGCCCTGGAACATCTCCGTGGTGCCACTGTGTTCACGAAGTTGGACCTCCGCAGCGTGTACAACCTCATCCGAATACGTGAGGGGGACGAGTGGAAGACCGCCTTTTGTCACGCCCACAGGTCACTATGAATATCTCGTGATGCCATATGGACTCGCCAATGCCCCCTCCGTATTCCAGGACTTCATACATGAGGTGCTCCAGGAGTGTCTCCACAGGTTCATGCTGGTCTACCTCGACGACATCTTGATCTACTCCCGGAGCCTGGCCGACCATCGCCGTCACGTTGCGGAGGTCCTTCAACGCCTGATGAACTTCCAGCTCTACCTCAAAGCCGAGAAATGCTCATTCCATCAGCCCTCAGTGCAGTTTCTCGGCTACAACATTGACCGCAGTGGCATCCGGATGGACGAGAGGAAGGTGGAAGCCATCTGGTCATGGCAACCCCATCCTCTGTCAAGGAACTCCAACGATTCCTCGGCTTTGCCTATTTCTACTTTCGCTTCATCCATCAATACAGCTCCATCGCCAGTCCCCTCACCAGTCTCCTATGTAATAAGATCAAGTCTCTGTCCTGGACCCCATCCGCCACCGAAGCCTTCCAGACCCTGAAAGACGCCTTCACGACTGCTCCCCTCCTGGTCCACCCCGATCCTGAACTACCCTTCGTAGTCGAGGTGGATGCCTCCACCACAGGGTTGGGTGGGGTCCTTTCTCAGCAGCAGGGGAACCCCAGTCGTCTCCATCCATGTGCCTTCTTCTCCCGCAAGCTCAACCTGGCGGAGGTGAATTACGATATTGGGAACCGCGAACTCCTCGCCATCAAGCTCGCACTGGAGGAGTGGAGGCACTGGCTAGAGGGCGCCAAACATCCATTCCTTGTGCTGACCGACCACAAGAACCTGGGGTATCTCCGTGAGGCAAGACGGCTGAATCCTCATCAAGCCAGATGGGCACTCTTCTTCACGAGGTTCAACTTCAACATTTCATAATGACCAGGGGCCAAGAACATCAAAGCGGACACCCTTTCCCGCATCCATGGTCCTGAGGAAAGATTAGAAGAAGACGAGCCCATTCTCCCAACGCAGCTCTTCCTTAGCCCCATCTCCTGGTCGGAGGAGACCCTGCCCTCTGCCAATGCCTCCACCAACGTGCCGCTGGGTTGTCCTCCAGGCTTGCAGTTCCTTCCACGAGCACAATGCATCCCAATCATCCATTCCTCCCACACATCACTGGGCACTGGTCACCCTGGGGTCAATGAAACCCTCTCGCTGCTACGCCAGCGCTTCTGGTGGCCCCAAATGTCAGCTGATGTCAGAAGGTACGTGCAGGGATGTAGGGAATGTGCCATATCTAAGAGTCCTCATCACCTGCCAGCTGGTAAACTCCATCCTCTGCCCGTTCCCAACCGCCCATGGTCACACCTCGGGGTGGATTTTATCACGGATCTCCCAGTCTCTGACAATTGCACCTGCATCCTTGTAGTGGTGGACCGCTTCTCTAAGTCCTGCCGACTTCTCCCACTACGAGGATTACCCACAGCCCTGGAAACTGCTGAAGCGATGTTCAACCATACCTTCTGTTATTATGGTATCCCCGAAGACATTGTATCAGACAGAGGTCCCCAGTTCATCTCTAAGGTATGGAAGGCCTTCTTCTCCCTCCTAGGTGTGACCGCCAGCCGCTCATCAGGATACCATCCCCAGACGAACGGGCAGATGGAACGAAAGATCCAGGAGATTGGCCGTTTCCTCCGTACCTTCTGTCATGGCCACCGGGACTTCTGGAACCAGTTCCTTGGATGGGCCGAGTACGCACAAAACTCCCTCCGACAGCCTACCACCGGCCTTACTCCGTTTCAGTGCGTACTCGGCTATCAACCTCCCCTCTTCCCGTGGTCCGGGGAACCCTCCGACGTCCCTGCGATGGATTACTGGTTCCGGGAGAGTGAGAGGGTCTGGGACTCAGCCCACCACCAACTTCGACGGGCCCTTCGCAGACGCAGGATGACAGCCGACCTTCGCCGCTCAGAAGCACCTGCTTTCCAGGTTGGGCAGAAGGTTTGGCTGTCCACCCGGGACATCAGACTGCGTCAGCAATGCAAGAAGTTGAGTCCCAGATTCATTGGCCCCTTTACCATCCTGCAGCAGATCAACCCCGTAAAGTATAAACTTCAACTTCCACCTCAGTACAGGATTCACCCCACGTTCCATGTGTCACTCCTGAAACCTCACTACCCCTCTGTTTCTGTTTCCCCAGAGCCTGGCGTTACCCCGGAGCCCCCTCCTCCACTCCTCCTTGACGACGGAGCGGCGTACCAGGTCCAGGAAATCTTGCACTCCCAGCGTCGTGGTGGTCAACTCCAGTATCTAGTGGACTGGGAGGGGTACGGCCCAGAGGAGCGTTCATGGGTACCCAGGCATGACATCCTAGACCCGAGACCAGACAGACCGGCGCCTCAGGGTAGAGGTCGACCACCACGGCGTCGGGGTCCTCAGCCCTCAGGAGATGGCTGTGGAGAGGGGGGGTAATGTTACAAGCACGCCAGGCTCCACCCTCTCCCAGACACAATGATCCCAATCACCAGAGTTCTGAGCACACACACCTGCATGTCATCATCACTGCAATCACCACCTGCACTTAAGCCCCATGCACGCACTCAGTCACCGTCCGGTATCGTTTGCACATGCTCCATGCTAATGCTTGCTTGTACGGACTCACCTGAACTCCTTACCTGTGCTCCAACGTCTCCTGAGTGTCTCCTTGTCTCGTCTCTCTGGTTCCTTGTCTCCTTCGCTCCATTGTCTCGTCTACTTGCAAACAAGAACGTATTGTATCACCCTTTGTCATCACCATTCTCCTGGACTGCCACTTCTGTTATTCACCACATCTGCTCACTTCCTGGTTCTGTCAATAAACCCAGTTAAATCCGCATCTGTTATCCGTGTCACCTCTGTTTGTAACAAATATATGTAAGAATGTGTGGTTTAAGGGGAAGACATAATAGAAGAATAGTTTTTAAAAAAAGCAAGTAACTGTGAATTTTCAGTTTACATTTCTGTAAACTATAATAAATGTGCTAAAAATGTTCAGTCCCACTTTAGGTGTCTTTAACTACTATGTACTAACATTTACTGTAAATGAATCATGTGATGTTGTGTACATACATGTTTTTACATTGAACTTACATTTTTAAAATACCTGCATGTAACTGTAATAATAAATGTAGAATGAGACCCTTCCCGTACCCCTAAAACCACCATTAAAACCCATACCGCTAAACCTGTCCCTAACCCAACATGTCCTCCAATCAATACACCTATATAGGTTGTTTGTTACTTCCCTGAAATACGACCCATAGGAGGGTTTACTAAAATTGACAACTATTGACAACAGGACACTTTCATTTTAATTCATGAAATATGACCCATAGGAGCGTTTACTAAAGTTGTGCCCCTATCGACAACAGGACACTTTCATTTTAATGCTTTGTTTCCTTTTATTTGCGTCATATTTCAGATTTAGCTCAATTGATAGAGCATGGCAAAATACAACATTATGTAATCATGTGGTCATGCAATCGTGGGTTCGATCCCAGGGAACACATGCTCATAAAGTGTATATGCACTATAAATCACTGGGTAGGTTTAGGGGTGGGGTGGTTGTAGTTGTTAATAAAAAAACATTTTTGCTAAATGGAAATATGACAAATGGTGCTAAAAAGTCCACACACTGAATTTAAATGAACATGCATTTTGATTGGTAACAACAGTCATATGTCATTTCATGACGACAGACATAACACGACACTGTCATTATTTTTACGCCAGCTAGAGGGCGCATGACTTTAAAACGTAAATAAAGGTCGTAATAAGGTGCTTGAAAAACATCCTATACACTCTCAAAAAAAAAAAAGAGTACAAAATTGTACCTTTTAAGGTACAAGTGGCTGTCACTGGGGTGGTACCCTTAAGGGCACATTTTTGTACCTCTGAGTCAGAGGTAGGCAAGTTCAGTCCTAGAGAGCTTATGTCCTGCAGAGTTTAGCTCCAACCCTACAGCATGCATTGCAGCATTAAGTATGTCACCACCTATTGTGATTCATATGCTGATTCTTGATATCTGTGTGCATCTAAACTTTACCCCCTTAAAATGTATTTAAAAATCAAAATTCAGAATGTCTGATCTGTGGCAAGAAACTATTGTTGGTTAATATTATTTATTAACATTTTAGTCAGTGATGAGTTTAGTCCAACATTTTTCTTCATGACAGCTTTTGTTTATGGCTTCTTTTGATTTGAACAGATTATGTGTTTTGTTAACACTGTAACAACCACAAACTCGCATAAAAAGCCAAGAGTCAAACTGCCCAACTAAAGGAATCACTGATCACCATAATGGTGACCAAACATTTTCGATAAAACATCAACATCTAAACCTCTGTTAATTCTCAATAAGAGCTTCTATAAATGTATTTTAAGGTTGGAGCCAAACTCTGCAGGACAGCGAACTTAGCCTACCCCTGCTCTAAGTAGAGGGAAACAATGGTATAATTATACCCTAAGGACCAATTGTGTACCTTTAAAGGTACAGTTATATGTTTTGTTCCCCAAGGAACAAAATTGTACCTCCACTGTACCCTTTTTTCTGAGAGTGTAGAGTCGTTTTTTTGGAGGACAGTCTGCCTTAACCATCTGTATCTCAATAGCAGCACAAGTGTTTTGCAATACACAATAAGTACACTGCACTTTACTATGTAAGTACATAGTAGTTAAGGGCACCTAATATAAAGTGTGAACAAATGTCCATTTTCTTTTTGTGTACAGAATTGAATTTTCTTACTTTTCTTCCTACTGCTGAAATGTGCATCTAAAAAGCTCAGTTCAAGAGCATTCAGGTAGACAAAACTGACATTCTTGTATAGCTTGTATAGTCTAGAAAACAGACAGTGTCAACTAAAAAGTAGAAAACACATGAAATTTGTATATAACAAATATTTACATGGTGAAAAAACATTGATTGCCCTTTATTTTACAGTACGTGCAGAACGTGTACTTACAGTGTACTTACCTAAGAGAGTACTGGTTAATATAAGGTAATGGGGTAGGTTCAGGGTTAGTACCTAGTTATTACCCAGTTATTGTAATAACTGTAATATGTACATATACTGCTATTAAAACATTTTGACCAGTTTTATTTTGGTGGCATTGGCCAATTTACTGACACAATAAACCATGAATTAAATGATTGGCTGAATAACTACATTTTGCAGACATGTAATAGAGTTCCAATGTTTAAGCAAACAGTTGTGACACCTGAGCTCAGTTTAGAGAATGTTAAGACATGTTTCGAAAAATGTGCCAAAGCGATTGAGAAAACGAATTCATTTATCATTTGGAAGAAGCTATCATAGATTATAATCATAGACTACATTAGATATGGGTTTGGTATTGTGTTAAATAACCACTATCTCACCATCACTAAGTAATGAGTGTGGCAAACACTGTTTGCCTTTAACTTGCGCATGAGTTTTGTGCATGCATGCCATCAGTCGCAGGCGCATGAATGTCAAATGCACAGGAGACAAACTGCAGTTCTGTTAGAACTTGTGTAGATGAAAGAGAAAATTATAGATAGATAGATAGATAGATAGATAGATAGATAGATAGATAGATAGATGGATGGATGGATGGATGGATGGATGGATGGATGGATGGATGGATGGATGGATGGATGGATGGATGGATGGATGGATGGATGGATGGATGGATGGATGGATGGATGGATAGATAGATAGATAGATAGATAGATAGATAGATAGATAGATAGATAGATAGATAGATAGATAGATAGATAGATAGATAGATAGATAGATAGATAGATAGATAGATAGATAGATAGATAGACACACTTATCTTATAGACACGTTTAAGCAAATTCATGGACATAGATGTCAGAAAGGTTTTACTGGGCAGACAAATGAACAAGGAAAAACATATCTCTTGTGGTTTCATTAACAAAAATATCTATACTTGGTCTATTTTCTCACCTGCATTTACTGCAGTACACTCAATCTTTCACCGAAAGTACGTAAGCAATATGCATACACTGTTTAAATACTCATTACTTAAAAAAGCAAAAAGGACACTTGCGCTAAAAGCATTAACAACTAAAATACTGTATTAGAAACAACAGCACAGGAAAACAAATTTGATCTCATTTAAAAGAGATAGCTTGTTATTCTGTCCCTACTTAAAATGTCACGTCTTAAAGTGATCGGACAGTGATGCGACATAACAGATTGTAGGCTGGAATTCATGGAACTCTATGCCTCTTCTGGGTTGTACGTATTTTTCCGGAAGCCTTTTCCCCGCATGTAGAGATGGAGGGTTTTTAGCTCGTCCATGACCCTCTCCTGGATTTGCACATCACTGAGCTGTAAGTTGTGAAGATGGAGTTAATAAAACACACACACCGGTTTAAACAGTCTTTCAATAGATCAATACTTACACTCTCACTGGCATTCTTCAGTTTTTGTAGCTGTAAGACAGCAAGCTGTTTTCGGTTCATTTCTTTCTCCGGAATCTGGATAGAAGAAGTGTGTTTAATTTCTTCTGAGTAAAATTGCCCATTATTTACTAAAATATGTACAAGAATATTTACCTCTGGGAGGGAAGGCTTTTCAGATTCCTTATATAGCATATTACACCTTTTATCTTTTATCTGAAACAAAGAAGAGGGGGTAAAGAAATAAGTCAGTTGTTTAGTGTGGCCTAAGTGAATACCCTAAGCTTAAGAAATGGCCTTTTGTTTAAAAAAACTAAAACAACAAGTTGGTTCATAATGAGGTAAAATGTTGCTATATTGCTAACCCTGATGAAAAGACCAGCATGAGGCCAGAATGAACGTCAAAGCTGGTGAAGAAAACCCCATGCTGTTTTTTTTCTTCAGCTTCATATTTTCCCTCTGAGATATATGATGTGAATTACATCACTCAAAGGGACGATGATGCAACATGACATGGTTTAATATCTATTCTGAAAATGCGCTGACCTCATAAACACAGTTTTGGAGTTGATCCATAATGTGTATAAGCTCATGATGGTAGTTCCTTTTTTCTCCACGATGGACAGACTTCCTCTCTGTCTCTTCGAGAACCTTTTGGAACAGGTCAATGATTTTCAGCAAGACACAGATGTGAAGATTTTTCTGATGAATGAAAAAGATACAGTTCAGTTTTGTGAAACAAGAAGCCACCAAAATTGTATATGACATGATAGTATCCAGATTTATCTTTAATTCCACTTATTGGAATTAAGTCATTTATTGTGAAGCTAAAAGACTGAAAAATGTGACATATGACATAGAAATCAGTTTTCTTTTCAGGTTTATCAAGGTTGTTGCTAAAATCCATGGGGCCCAGGACAACATTTAAATGGGTTGGGCTTCTTTCATGGGTTAAGGCCCATACTGTATATCATATAGGGCCTCATAACACGGCCTCAAATTTATTTCATTGCATTCATATTACTTTTATGATGCAGTAACTGGAATAGCTGGCTTTATTCTCCACTGAATGGCTGATTGTATGATATACAATAACTTATAATATGAACTCAGACAATGCCTCTTACCTTTTCCCTTATTTTGTCAAAGAATTTGTGCCTCAGGAGGATCTTCTCACCATCTGCAGCTTTCTGATAGGATCAGTAAAACCATCATCAATTGAAATATTCAGTCTCCAGGGCATTTGCAAAAAGCGTGTTAGTAAACTGATTCTGCACATGAACACATGTTTTTTCTAATAAAGTTGCCGCCCTTTGTTGTCACGCAAGATTATTTCCATGGCCATATCATTTTCACTTTGTACTGATTTTTTTTTTTGTACCAAGTGCATGCAGTTATTTGCATGTGATAGGCAATTTGAGTTCGAACACAAGGTTGATATTAGGATCAGAGTACTCACCACATCTTTGCTTACACGCTCTGCTATATCCGCCAGCATGTTCAGATCGAAACAAGGTCCCTCAATGATGCACTTGCCGCCTTGGAATACCACCTTGCATTCGTGTATCGGAATGCCGAGAATTACGATCAGAACAAAACACTGCAAAGCACTGGCCATATTCATAGTCTCCAAGTGCCTAAATGAATGTTCCTGAATGGAGGTCCTGCTGATACACCTGTCTTATTCTATTCTTCCTTCTGCCTTCGCTCTGGTCCTTACCTTTGTATTTATTCTAGTTTCCTGGTGACGTCAGCATTGTCCTTTCCCTTTGTATCTACCTTACCCGTTCAGATCAAGACAGGTGATGATGTCAGACTGCCGAACCGTAAAGTAATCCATGTGGGGTTCAGGATCCAGTGGGGATCATGTCTGGGCTTAGTTTGTCACTGCAGAATGCAACGTTTTCTGTCAGCTTCATGCTTTCCGAGGGAGCTTAAATAAAAGAAAGTCACCACAAAATTGTAATACAACTCTATAACGAGGTCATGACATTTATGCGGCGCGAGGATGTCCCAGATTCTAAATCTCTATGCAAACCACAGTCTTGGTCAAGGAAAGTTCATGGGCAACATAAATGACACCATGATAATGGTACTTAAACAAAAGACAGTTAGAAAGAATTTAATATTGAGTTTGCAGGTTTAAGGTGAGACTAAATATCTTTCAGAACAGAAATGGAACAAGATGACTGATAATCTGATAAGGTGATAAGGGGTCACTAACGGAAACTTAGGGGAAATTGAAATCTAGGCCACTTTCCAATATCTCATCTCATCTCATTTTTTTTTTGTTTTTGAGGTCAAACAAGGCATTCGTTAGTACTTTGTCATATCATAAATAGACTTACTCTTTTTGTTATATGATGATTAAGTTAAATCTGCATAGTAATCAGTCTCACAACCAACAATCTATCCACTAATAAAGTTTTAGTAACTCAAAGCTTGAGATGAAATATGAGATGTGACATAATGAGACATCGAGGTAAATATCACTTGTGAACATTTTTTATTGTGCATCATTTCAAACTAAGCATGAAAGTTAGTTAATTCTATTTAAGATAAAATAACTATCTATAAAATTAGCCTTTGGCAAGACAAAGACGTCAGCTATTTTATTCAAAATTCTTTAAACTATAATTTCCACAAGCAACATTTCCATAAACACAATACATCATTTGAAATGTGTTCGCAAATTACATTATAATGGAAATGTTTCAGAAATAGTTTTGACTTCGCCAGTGATGCAAGTAGGTCCACTTGTTAGTGGACGAGCTAAATCAAATCTCATTTCCTGGGTTAACACAGCAAATTCCAACTAAACTTTCGATTATGTCTACTTGGAATTTCCAAAAAGCAACACATTGTAAGATGTGGCGTGCAATCCCCATGGCCAAGGAATTTCCAGATTATGTTGCATTGCACACAGCATTAGCAAATGAGAAGAGACAAAGGAATACAAGGTTGGGGAGGGGAAGGGGGGGATTTCCAAAGACATAGAGTTTGTCTTATCCTCACTTCATCAGCCTGTTTCTTTGAAATGTAGGTTGATGTAAACAGGAAGCAGTTTCAGCTGCTTAAAAATGAAAGGAATCTCACCTTCACCTTTATACTGGGCTACTTAATGTCTACTTAATGTCTACATATATCATAAATCAAGGCTCCCTGGGTTTAGTTACATCCCAGCCATAAACCATGATTTGCTACGTGCTAGTCAGAAGCAGGTTTTTTTAGGGGGCGGAGAATTTTCATCAGGTCCAAAATCTGTGTAGTGCAGGAGAGTCATCAGTATAGTTTGGTCAGTTCCTGCAAGAGAAAGCCTGTTAATCTTGTCTTAGGAGTACACTCGCATATAAATGACCTCAAAGCTAATGCACATAAACTGAAAGCCTTCTTTACAGGATCATAAAAAGTTATATTTCAATTTTTTTCCTCTCTTCTCTGTCAAATGACTTTTCCATGTTACACACACTGCAGACACTATGAATTGATATATATCGAAACAAGGGTTGTTCATGTTTCTCTGCATGGCGCTAAAATACAGTATAAAGGTGTTGCATATCTTCTCCACAGTGCAATGCATCAACAGACTTTCCAAAGGTTTTGTGTAAAAAGACGTTTTTTATGGGTAAGTTTCTATGTTTATGTTGACACCTTGGGTTTTATTTCTAACTTACCTCAGAAAACAACACTAATGGATTTGGAACATTCACTTTCCAGGGGAAACAGACGTGTCTAGTGTTGACAAGGTGTCTACATTATACTTATTTTTATCATCTTGACTAGACAGGAGAGTGAGCTAGAGGAACAGGGAGCAATGCAACAGGAAAGAAGGCAACAGTGTTGGGAAATATGTGCCCACTAGATTATGGCTCCGAAACAGTGAGGATGGACGATGTAGTTCAAACACTGTAACAGTGTTTACAGGTCAGACTACTTAAATTCGTTCCCCTTTTTTTATACCCCTTCCTTTTTTTCACATCTTGTTTTGACTCTGCCTTATGTTAAACGACTTTATCTTACTATTTTTTTCACATCAATCTACACTCCATATATCATAATGACAAAGCAAAAACAGATTTGTGACAACTTTGCAAAAAGTATTAAAAAGGGAAAACTGAAATAAGGACATTGCATAAGGATTTGCACCCTTAACTCAGTATACTTGAAGCACCTTTACAGCCTCAAGTCTTTTTGGGTATGATGCATTAGGCGATTTTCTGCCATTCTTATCCTCAGATCCTCTAAAGCTCTGTCAGGTTGGATGGGGACCATCAGTGGACAGACATTTTCAGGTTTTTCCAGAGATCAATCAAGGACTTTCACAGAGTTGTCCGTACGCCACTCTTGCATTGTCTTATCTGTTTGCTTAGGGTCATTGTCCTGTTGGAAGGTAAACCTTCTGCCCTGTCTGAGGTTCTGAGTGATGTGGACTAGGTTTTTATTAAGGCTATCCATATTTTGCTGCATTGAGGTTTCCTTCTACTTTGACAAATCCCCCAGTCCCTGCAGCTGAAAAACACACCTACAGCAAGATGCTGCCACCACCACACTTTACCTTCGGGATGATATTGTGCCTGTGATGAGCAGTACCTGGTTTCAAACACAAACACTTGTGGAACATTATGCTTGGAACTGAGGTTCATCAGACTAGAGAATCTTGTTTCTCACAGTCTTAATCCTTTAGGTGCTTTTTTGCAAATTCCAAGTGGGTTTTCATGTGTCTTCACTGGAGAGGCTTGAGTCTTTCCGCTCTGCCATAAAGCCCAGATAAGTGCTGCAGTGAAGTGTTTGTCCTTCAGTAGGTCTCTCCATATATGATTATGGAGCTCAACTAAAGTGACCATCAGCTTCGTGGTCACTACTCTGACCAAGGCCATTCTCCATCGTTTGGCCAGGAGGCCATCTCTAGGAAAATTCATGGTTGTTCCAAACTTCCATTAAGGGTTATGGAGACTACTTGCTTCTTTGAACATTCAATGCAGCATTTTTTTCCTTCTTCTGTAGTCTGTGTCTTGACATGATCATGTCTCTGAGCTCTATACAGGCAGTTCATTTGAATCCATGGCTTGGTTTTTGCTCTGATATGCACTTTTAGCTGTTAGACGCTTTTATTGAGGGGTGTGTACCTTTCTAAATCATACCCATTCAACTGAACTGGCAAAGGTTAACTCAACTCGCAGTGTATAACATCTATAAGCAAAATTGGAATGTTCCTGAGCTAGATTTTTTGTTATACATTTGCAAAGTTATCGCAAATCTTTTTTTTGCTTTGTCATTATGGTGTATGAAATGTAGATTGATGTGAAAAAAAGTTATTTAAAGTAACGCAAAAGCAATATATATAAGCTTATACATATAAGTTGCTTTCGAAACCGGCATGTCAACATAAACCTAGAAGCTTACCCGTAAAAAGTCTTGTTGCACAGAAAATCTGGAAAGTCTGTTGCTGTATAGCACTGTGGGAAAGCTATATGCAACACCTTTATATTTTCTCACCATACAGACAAATATGTGCTGCAATACAGATGCATGCAAATCAGTGTGTATTTGACCATTAATTTAAACATGAAATGAAAATGACATTGATTTATATATAGAAGTGTATTTTGTTTTGTGCATCTGTCAGAACCTTTGATACTGTTAACCTCAATAAAGTGAAATAAACTGGCTGGACCGCAGACAGTGCTCTCTGCAGTGTTTTTCGAAACTGTGGTGAGAGCTGGCATGTGTTGAAATGGGTAGTTCATGACTCTTATAACAAAGGGCAAAAACATGTAATAATGCTTAGATCCATGAGCTTTTCAGTGCAAAGTGCAAATAAAGCCTTTTGACAGCAGTAAATCATGGATGCTGTGTGAGCTTATGACTGGTATCTATACTCTCATTCTGCTGGTTTGTGGTTAATGCATCATCAGCAGTTAAAAAGTCTTTGCTGAGAAATAACACTTGCATCATCATTTCTTCTGCAGTGAATGTTGGTCCTTAGTGTGGGATGCTGCTATCCCCACCAGCATTTAAGCTTATACCAAAACTGGTCAAGTAGCTTCACAAAAAAGGCCGTGCTGGTTGATCAGCTTCATGTTTTGCTGGTGAAGTCAAGTCAAGTCAAGTCAACTTTATTTATATAGCGCTTTTAACAATGCAGATTGTTTCAAAGCTGCTTTACAGTGTTAAACAGGAAAATAATGCAGCATAATTTTATTCAGCCGTCTAGCCATTCTGGAGAAAATGGTTATGTCATCAGTTCATTTCAATGTGACAGTGTGGGCTTTAGATCAGTAATTTAGTTTATATGGTTAATTTAGTTTAATAATTCGATTTATTTGAAGTGCATGGCTATGCTGGCCCTCCAGTTAGACCAGCACCAAACCATAACTAGTATAAACCAGTTTGGAGCAGCAAGGAAATTCAGTGTCACATGCTAATTGTTAGCTTGAATAGTGTCAGTAAAATATACAAAAGCCGACCGCTTTCCCCAACCCGCTAGACATAAGGCCATTCTTTTCCTGGCAGTCAAACAATAAGTATACATTTCCAGCTTCACTTTTTTGAAGGAAGTCACAGTGAAACCTTATATAAGGTAATTTGTTGTGGTGTGTAGTTGCTATATTACATTGCGTTGTGATAGACTACATTTGCTTACATAAACAGATGGGGCCAAACCTGTTCAATGACATTGTTCTTTTTTTAACCTGGAATTCCCGTAAAGATTGTATAAGAGTAGTATTATATTTCACAGGTAGATCACTTGACAGTCTTTCAAATAGAAATAAAATAGTGAAGTGAGAGATGTTACATGACCACTAGTGGGTTACAGTGGTCTTAAAAAGTATTCAGATACAACATGTCAAATCAAGTGGCATCTGCAAACAAATTCATCTTTTCTCGAAACTGACTTCACTTAGCTTTGCTGTTTTTGCAATTAAGTGTCAAGGTTTTTTGCTTGAAAAGTGTGCATGGTCTGTCTTTAAAAATACCACTTGGTTTGATGTTTGTATCTAATACAATGACATTCTTACACCTTTAAGTGTCACACAGGGCTCTATATGTTGACTTTGGTGTCTGATTTAATATGATGATGAACATGTAATATGATGATGAAGCCATGATTTCTTTTGCTTTCAGTGGCTATTTAGTCTTTAATGTCACATTCAGTGATGTGTGGGCCAAGTCAAATTGAATATCAATGAAACTGATGAGTTTTAAACACTGGGGAAGGACAGGGGACATTTCTGTGTCAATAGAAACATGTCTTAACATGTAGACATAGACTGGCATATCTTAAAAAGTCAATGAAATCAGCACAAGCATTATTAAAATAAAAAATATTTTATTTAGTCATAGACCTTACAACTTTTGCTACGTAACTAGCAAGTGGTTAACCATGTTTTTTCAAATAAATAAGGATAAATAAATACTGTCAGTTTGAACAATTATCTCCTGTGCACAACATAATCTTTATAAATAGAATAAATAACACAGATTTTCCAAGATCTACTAAGACTTCTGCATCCTGATGCTTTTGGCCTGTCGTCTCCTGCGGTCTTTGTTCTTCAGGTTTTTCATCTGTGTTGCTTCCCTGTAGACACGCTTGAGCTCAAACAATGCTTTGCGCTGGATGATTGGGTCATTCTCCTGCAATGGCAAAGCATTTGATCAGTGATATGTCTATAAAATGGCAAATATGTATATTCATCTTATTGATTTTGAGTGGACACAAAGTAAAAAAAGATAAATTTACACTCTAACTTATGTGTTTTTTAATTTGATCTAGCATAATATCCAGTAAATATATTGTGCATTATAACGAAGAAAGTAGTTTCAAAAAGCCGGGCCCACAAACCTTGATTACACACTTTTAGAAGTAAAACTCCTTTCGTGTGGTTACCAAAGGCGGCCTTTTAACCGAGGTCACATTCAAAATGTAGTGAAATATCAGTTCTATATAACTAAATGTAGCAGCATGATAAAATGTGATGAAATGTAGCAGCAATATGAGGCAAATATTCCTGCAACTTCTTAGCTGTACAAATTTTTGTTTGGTCAAATTTCCATGGTCCCTATGCTCATATATATATATTTATATATATGAGCACTGCATATGCACTGCATATTTAATATATTTTTATATATTTTACATGCATATTATTTTGCATTATAATCTTTCTAAAATAATATAAATATTAATTGTTATTGTTTTATGACCAGTAAAATGTCTCAGTTAACTGGCCATTGGCAGGTATAGAAAAACATACTTTTATGTATCTATATATAGCTCTAAAGTTTTGATGTTCAATGCTTCTTGGTGTCAAGTTTAGTTTCATAGAATCTGAAACTGTCATCTCACCTTAATCGCCCATAGGTTTTCTGCATATGTCTTGAGGTCTGCACTCTTGCCTGGGAAGTAGTTTTCTTGCAGTTTTTTCAAATGCTCTTGAACATAAGCCAATCTGTCTTTTGTAGCTTCATCCTTGCTCTCGTTCTGCATGCGAGTGAATATCCTACTGTATGTGTCCATAATGATGCTCATCATTAGATTCTGTTCACTTTCCTGCCACACAAAAACAACACACATGAGCACAATGGGCAGTCAACACAGGATATGCCATATTGGATGTATGAAAACAATATGCCCTTTGGTTTAGAAAGGCTACATTGGTATCTTAGATATTTTAGACCACAAAGGTGCGAATTCCAAGCCATTCTGCCAAATTTGAAAGAGGCTATTTACCTCAAGATTCACCTTTAAGTCTTTCAGGACATGCAGGAAGACAGGATGTGCATTGTGTAGTTTATGTTCATCTGGTATCTGGAAGAAATGAAAAGGTCAACATTTATACCGGTTACCATTTTAGACTCTTAGTCATTTTGAACGACTTTCTTTGCTCACTTAATCAGACGAATGTGTTTTTTTTAATTATTATTAGCATCTGAAACCCAAACTCAACCTACAGACCAGACATGTTCCACCATGCAAGATATGCCCATATGTAGGAGTTTCAGTCTGTATGAATGGTATATTATACTTCCTACTTTGTATTATACTACCTCTTAACCACCCAATCGCAGTAAAAGTTGACTAGTCTGTAAAGCCATCTTTTTCAAAAAAGGTTTGCGGCCCATCTTTGAGTATCTTGCAGGACGTATCCTGAAACATTACACTTTTGTCTATGCCTATTAGTTTTTACTTTTTACACTTCCTGTCTGTGATGTGACATATGAAGGAAATTCGAACCGTCTACTTACATAGTACGCTTTCAGCCCATCAATGCTCTTGTCCAGGTTCTCCGGGACGTTGGCCTTGGCATATGTCATCCATCCCAAAGTCATCAAACATACTCCCCAGTATAAGGCCATCATTTGTTGCGCAATCACAGTCCTGGTTAGTTTCAGGTGTTCGCTGAAGTTTGACTTGTATTCCTATATCTTTTAAAAGTCAAAGTTGCCTTTTATGCTGTTCTGTGACACCCGACTGTTCTCGTGTCCTGGTGATGGTCTGAATGCATCTGTTCGAGTGAATGGGGTATTTATAGTTATGTATGAGAACGAGCGAGCAAGCTATGATCTAGGTGTGAAGTTGTGGCTTCACAGCCTAAGTTTCCTTTAAATCACAATGCACCATGATACTGCTCAGCACCGTCGAGCCCACCACTCATTTTCTCGGCTGGAATCCCGTGGATGCCACTGGGTGGGGCTGTTGGTGGTTTTGTGGTTGGGAATATTTTTGGTGATTCAGTAAGGGGTTCGGGCCACCTGGGCCTTAACGTCAGTGCAGGTATGGCCACTCCAATGATGTTCGTGCATTAATGTCTGGCGATAGGGAAGGAAGTAGTGGGTTTTTTCTTATCCTAGGGCTTATCCTTCCAATAATGGCCTCGCACCAAATTTAGCAGCTTTTTAACTTGCGTCACTTTCTTTTCTAATTCCCTTTTCAACTTTTACATGCATTGATATGCAATAAACTGTTCACACAGCTTATCTGTGCAATCACAAATTAAATACGACTTTTATTGTTGAGTATAAGAGTGATTAACCTTGATGTTTTATCTCTTTTAGATGCAGTTGGTGGAAAAATTAACAAAAGTGGGCTGAAACATTCACTAGAAGCTCTTCAGAATCAAACATGTGATCTCATGGGATTGCCACATAAAGGGCAAAGGAACTGAGAAGAGATTATATAGATAAAGAAGGATGTTTTGGGCTTTCTGATGTTAGAAAACTGAGTTGCGCTGTTGCTCATCAGTAGATGCAACTAGCGTTTGAGGTTTTAACACTTCAACAGTTCACCCCTTACACGCAGAGGAAAAGAGAGATAGTGACAGAGAAAGAGAAAGAGAACAAGAGGAAGACAGACTCAAAAGTGATGAGTAGTGTGAGACAGGTATGGTTTTGCAAAGGGGAAGCTACTTTCCTACCAGGTCAGTTGAGGTGATGAATTTGAGGTAAGAATATGTATCTAGGAAGGCCATCTGAAATTTGAAGAAGCGTGTCTTGACTTGGCTTATTTCAGCTTGCAATTTTTGTCATGATTAAGCACCTCCAAACAGTTACGTTATGGTTAGACCAAAAACGTGAACGATAGAAAATCCCACAACATGTACGTCATAAAAAGTAGTAAAAGTGTGACTTGAATTCCTATCGACCATCACTCATCGGATCTCAATTGTGGAGGTATGTCTAATTTTCCAGTTCAGCGTCATCGGCGTGGTTGATTTTCCGCGGGTGTGGTTGTTGAGAGGTGTTGCCCCAGACTCCTCATTATACATCATACAGACCACGTGGAAACCAAAAAGGATATTCCTTCTAAGAACTGTTTACTTATCATTTTCGTATGGTTTCACTGTTGCTAATCATCAGCTTTCCATTTTTTGCCAAATATATTCAATCACCTCGTTTTGATTCTGAGTGGAAATCAATAGGATAATTATTTGTAGTGTCGGTTGGATGGTTTGTAGTGATCGAAGATAAATTGATGGCTTATTAATGGCATTTTTTTGTGAGGGGTGGGGGTTGTTCCATTTGACAAGGACTTAGTACACTTTTAAATAAACTTTTGCTGATAATTTACTCACCCTCATGTCATTCTAAGATGTCCATGTCTTTCTTTCTGCGTACGAGTATGGTCATAGATGTATATGTAGATGCTTCATTAGCACCTGCACGGATCAGTAGAATGAGGCATCTATGATCGATATATCTATGACCACACTCGTATTTTGACCTCACTTAGTGGAAGTTATGGCAGAGCTCAGAGATGTTCACGTTCGTCTGATAAGAGGTAAAATAATAGCATAAATACTGCTCGGTTTCTCGCAGAAACTGATCGTTTCGCTAGATAAGACCCTTATTCATTGTCTGGTATCGTTTGATATCGTTTAAAGCCCTTTGAAGCTGCACTGAAACTGTCATTTGGATCTTGAACCGTTTGGAGCCCATTGAAGTCCATTATATATGGAGAAAAATCCTGGAATGTTTTCATCAAAAATCTTAATTTCTTTTCGACTGCAGAAAGAAAGACATGGACATCTTGGATGACATGGGGGTGAGTAAATTATCAGCAAAAGATTATTTAAAAGTGAACTAATCCTTTAAGATGCAGCAAGAGACTGAAGTGACTAGACATATGAGGATGTATGCATTCCCTGGGGATCGAACCCATGACCTTAGTGATGCTAGTGCAGGGGTGTCCTGGAAGGCCTATGTCCTGCAGTTTAGAGTTTAGCTCTCAACCTGCTCCAACACACTTGCCTGGAAGTTTCTAGCAAAGCCACTTTTTTCATTAACTTCCCAGACTGATCTCATGAAATGGCGTATATATGACACGCCAATTCGTATGCCATTTTGGCGTGCTATCAAGACGCAAAATCACTTTTTAGCGTGTTTATCAACGCCGTTTCATTCTATCCCCCTACACTGCCCCTACCCCTAAACCTACCCATCACACACACACACACACACACACACACACACACACTGCCCCTGCCCCTAAACCTACCCATCACAAGAAACATTCTGCATTTTTACATTTTCAAAAAAACATAATTTAGTATGTTTATAAATCCATTTACATTCACGCGGAATCACACGGCGTAGACATACATGCGGAATCACACGGCGTAGACATACACGCAGAGATAATGGTTCGTTTCGGCGTACACATACACACAGAATCACACGGCGTATACATGCACACGGATAGCTCAAAATGTATACAGATAACACGCCATTTGGCTTTAGAAAGTGGCGTGTATATTTATGCAAAGTCATGATGTCATGTTGAACTTCCTATGTCCTAGTTTTCCCCAGTCAGTCTAATTAGTCATGTCTTTCACCTGTACCTCGTTAATCACCCCAATCACTCTGTGTACTTAAGTCTTCAGTTCTCCCTCAGTGTTTATCCGTCTTTGTCAGTGTATAGGCATATTTTATGTATGTTCTGTCCTTTTTTCCCGAAGTGCTACCATTAAAGATTCCTGTTTCCAGTTCTTTATCGTCTTTGTCCATCAAGTTTCCATCAGCACGTATCGTGACAGAAAGACGGACCAAGTTTTTCCC
Organism: Romanogobio albipinnatus; assembly: GCA_023566225.1. Lineage (NCBI taxonomy): Eukaryota > Metazoa > Chordata > Actinopteri > Cypriniformes > Gobionidae > Romanogobio > Romanogobio albipinnatus. Next base: position 44,922,883 of record CM042245.1, on the reverse strand, counting down.
TTGTTTGTTTCTTTTTTCCTGCCCATCATGGACCTCCTGCCTGGAGCAGGAAGACTGTTCACTGCAAGCACACACATGGGAACTTCCTAGACCTTGCGTGGCTGATGCACTACTCAGGCTGCTCGCTCTGTCTTTTACTATGCCAGCCTGAGCGAGCGGTCGAAGGCACGCGTTTCAGCGGATGGTCCCAAGGAGGATTTAGGCGCCTATGTGGTTTGGGTGCTGGTAAATCTCGGATAGGCCTGTACTGTCGGCCCGTACGAGGAGGACAGCGTTACCAGTCCCATTCCACCACTGCTAGAGACCAGCCATCCTCCACGACCGGGACCCACATGAGGGAGTTGCCTGTGCCCAGTCTGACCAGGTGCGTGGGCCGGCAACATAATGCGCCGTGGAGGGAGTACTCGTGGAGCTTGAGGGCTGGGAATGGAGCCACACCCACCACCCCGCCGCGGTGGAGGAGATGGTGAGGACCTCTTTTGGATATTTTTAGGAAATGCTTGATATTTTTGGGGAGAATTTAATTGACTTTTATTCTGAGGTCTCTCCAGCGCCCCCTGTCTCTCTAGCGTCTCCTTCCATCAGCACGTATCGTGACACTAACACTGCAGTATGTAAATTAACTTTATCCTTATCTTCGTGCCTTCTTCATCTGTCTGTCTGAACCTCACTGACACCAGGGAAGAAGACCAGATTTTTTTTTCTATGGATGTCAATGGAGGAGAGGCTGAATAAACTGCTTTTGGTGGTAAATGGTATTTCATTAATGAATCGACAGCCAATTGGCTACTCTTCAACATGTCTGTGGCAACATTTTACTATATGGGTGCACTAATAATGCACAGATAATCACATGCTAATGTATGACTGAAGAACTAAACCATTAATGATAACTGCATCAGCAACTAATAGAGTCTATATATGATTAATAAATGAAGTAATTTATGAATTGCTATTAATTACATGTATCATCATGTATCATTTCCTTAATAACATATATAGGCCTTGTTTCACAGACAGGCCTTAGATTAAGCCAGGGTTAGGCCTTCATTTAATTAAGACATTTAAATAGCTTTTATAAACGTGCCCTAAAAAAACATTACTGGTGTGCAACTTGAGACAAAACAATGGCACTGACATATTTGAAGATATATCAGTGCAGGTTGCGTTCAGTTAAAACAGCACAAACATGCAATTTAGTCTGGGACAAGCTTAAGCCTTTTCTGTGAAACCATTGTATATAGTATTAATAGTGTAAAATAATGCATTAATTACCACAATTGGTCAAAGCTATGTACTTCAACTTGCAGTTGTCTGCTTTATTAATCATTAGCTAATGATTTGTAGATGTAGCATTATGCTATGACTGACTATTAACACATTTTTAAGTATGGTTATAGGTTTTGACATCCACACGAAAGGTCTGTGGAGCAGTGAATGTAATGTCAAAGAATGTGTTTGAAGGATGGGTAAGTTGGGCTGCGCACAAATATCAGCACACCAGAATCTGAATTACTGACCATTGTTACACTGTGTTTAAACTGGACGTGACCAGCTGTCTACACTGGACATGACAAACCACTGCAAGTCTATTTGTCCTTCGTAACAGAAGTACCACAAGAGCTAGAGTACATCAGAAATAGAATGTGACATCAGTTTCCTGTCGGGTTTTGCTGTGTCATGTAATGCCGCGCAGCATCCAGTGTAGTATCACTTATTATAATGGGTTCTATTGTCTTTGTCCAGACCAGTGTTACAAAAAAGCAGTGCCGCATGTTTTTTAGTGTTCCTCCTTTGAATCTTAGACCTCAAGCTTAACCTGACATATTCCTGCGCCATGAACAACAAGTTACTGGACGAGGCATTTTACCTGACAGGGGAATCTTGTAGAGGGCTGGAGATTGAAATCCATGGCTTAGTGTCAAAACCTTTTCAAAACCAAAATGACATAATCAACAATTAGTTAACAGTCATGTGCCTAAACAAGTAAAGTCATAGCATAATGATACCTTGAAATTAATTAATTAATTAACTAATTAATTAAAGCAGACAACTGGAAGTTGAAATATATGGCTTTGACTCATTGTGGTAATTAACGCATTCATTTACACAATTAGGTAATGCTATATGTTATTAAAGGGGTCATATAATGGTACATGCTCTTTTACAAGTTGATTGTATGGAAATGTGTGTTGGCAGTGCCTGTACACAACCATCTTATAATGATAAAAATCCAGTCTCAAATCGAGCCGTCTGACCGTGTGACGTTACACGGTTGGACGCCCCTCCCACGATTGTTGATTGACAGCAGCGTTTCAACACAGCCCGCCCTGAGCGAGCTGTCATCAGTCCGCCATTGTTGATACGCTGGAGCAGAATGCTGTCTAAGCGATTGTGGTGTTCTGTTCTTGGATGTAATAACGAACACAACAGTCATTTTGATGTTCCTAAATCCGAACCGTGAAGATGCAGTGGCTGAGTTTTGTTTTCGAAGGGAATATTCCCCCCGATCAACGTCAAAGTTTTCATGTTTGCGCGAATCATTTCTCAGCAGACTGCTTTATAAACGAGGGTCAGTATAAAGCAGGTTTTGCTAAGAAGCTGCTCCCGAAAAAAGGATCGCTACCAACTATTCGTGTTCCTGCTGCACCTCCAGAATAAGTGAGTGTAACGTTTTATTAACCTTTATATTAACCTTTATATTAATCTTTGCAAATCGCTTGCACGCTTCACGATGAATGCGGCTAAATTTTACAGGGTAAGTTACATTACGGCATGCTTTCTATGTATGACGTTCTCAATATAATTCATAATCCCACATTTATAATGAACAACGCGTTATGGTTATTACAAACTGTGTACGCTGGTTATAGAGTTAACGTGGTAACAATGAACTAACGTATACATCAGTAAACACATGCCATTCGTATCTCACTACGCTACGCTACCCTGCCAGTACAAAGATAGATAGATCAAAGTGACATTACGTTAACCAACCATTCAGAAACGTTATAAACGTCAGAAACCTTATTGTCAAACTTCGTTGGGGCCGTCATCTTTTTCCAGGTCCGACTCCGGTTCAAATTGTGTCCTCAGAGACTCCCGTTGCCATTTCTCCAAAACATACCCTCAACTGTTGTCAAGGCAACACTCCACGTGTGTTGTATCAAAACGCGCCACAGAACAGAGGGGCGGGGTGAGCAAAGCTCATTATCATTTAAAGTCACATGCACTGAAATGGCTTGCTGAAAACAGAGCTGTTTTTGACCAGGTAAAATGAGTATTTCTTACAATACTAATGAGAATTTTTAATGAAAGTATATTACAAACTTTTCATTTAGACACTAAAGAATCATATTAAATTGTACAAAAATGCCATTATATGACCCCTTTAAGAAATGAATACATTATAACATACTCATACATTACTTAATCTATTAATCATATAGAATCTTTATTAGTTGCAGATGCAGTAATCATTAATGGTTTAGTTCTTCATGAGTCATACATTAACACGTGATTATCTGTGCATTAGTTAAGCATGAAGTTACAATGCTTGCTCTTAAACTTTAGTTATGGATTTATCTATTTTTAGTGTTTACACAGAAAAAAAATGCTGTTTTACAAGAGAAGCCACAGACAATTGCATGACAGGTATGATTCAGTGACATTTCTATGGTATCCGCAAACAGTGACTGACTGTTGCACAAATCTGATTGAAATTCAATGACGTCAAGGTTGTAATGTGATTGGTTAACAAGGCACACGTCATACTTTCTCCAATGGTAGAGCCACGGACCCTATATCTCCCAATATTAAGACCATGGCTATGTCTGAAATTGCCCCTATACCCTTTTATTCACTATTTGAGGCGAAAGCCATTTGTAGGGGTATCCAAAACAATTGCACTCATTCAGCCCCATAATGCACCGCAATAACAAGTGTACAACTGATGTAGGCCTACACTCAATGGCTGGAGAATACCCATAATGCACTGTGAGGGTCGTGCCCATATATATCCATAATAAAGGCTAGATGTCTCGTGCGCGCTGCTGGCCAATGGAAGTCGACGTCCGCACCTGGCGGTCATCTTGTCACAGGCCTCTCGCTCACTAGTAACATTTTTTCATGGGTGCTTGCACTTTTACAATAACCATAACTTGCAAAATTTTCTACCGATTTTCAAACTGTTTGGTTTGTTATACGTCAGAGATGTAGTTATGACACTGCATACTTATGAAAAATTATTCATAATTTGTTCAAGCATCCATAATTATAGCCACGTTAATAACGTTTGTAAGAAACCAAATAATTTGTAAATCCGTCAAGATTTCAGTGAAATAAGAGTATTTGTGTTCATGCAGATCATCAGGTACCACAGAGCCCTGCCTGTGACAAGATGGCCGCCGGTGATGACGTTAGAGACTTTATTAAAAATTCATTTTTTAATAAAGACATCTAGCCTTTATTATGGATATCTATGGTCGTGCCAAATGAATGGTGCCTGCAGCTGAATCATCTATCCATTTTCCAAACTGCTGATTCAATGTGCATAATATCATTCAGGTAAATACGGTTTAATAAGGTTTAAACATGTTCATTTCCATGACAGAGTTTGCTTAGTTTGATTATTAAATAAATGATTATTAAACAGCAAGACTACAACAAACTATGCAAAAGCGGCTGCCCTTCCAGCGCACTCAGTGTCTCAAATTGCTCACTCCTTTTCATTCATGGACTATATTAGTGGAGTAATGTAGGGAATAGTGAATGAGGGTATTGGGTGATTTTGAACACAGCTTTTCTCTGTTTCTAGTAAGTCTGGAGACTTTGATTTGCTGCTTCTGGTGTGTTTAATTAATGTTGGAGCAACTCTGCAGGACAGTGGCTCTCCGGGACCAGGTTTGACGCCCCTGTGCAATAGGTCCTGCTCTACTGTTTACGCTACAGGAATACTTGTCTGTGGTTCTGGTTCATACGATCAAATAAATTTTTCTTTCACATTTTAGAGCTTGTTTGTATGACATTCACTCCTTAATATGTCAAGTACTTGAGGCTGCAATACACTACATGACTTTTAAAATCTGAAACGCAAGGCATCATAAACTTGCTGACTTTGTAAACGGTTACAGAGAAAAATTGGATCATATAATAAACAAATCCAATCACACACTGCCAGACATTTGAGTCGTTCTGAACCCAATAACATGTAGACACATTGCTAGGTGTAGCATGACTTACGAAAATAATAATAAAATGGTCTAAAACTGGATGTCTGATATCTTTCTACACGCACTACACAATTATTTGAACATTGTGTGTGTCATATCAAATACATGTACATTGTAAAGTGTGTTATTGAACAAGTCAAGCCGTAAATGAATGCAAAATTGTTTTATTGTAAGTAACCATTTAGCAAAAGATGCTCACAAAATGTTTCAAGAGAATCAACCTCCACTTTAAATTATGCTAATACACTTGTGATGAGAATAAGTTAGATTTTAAGTTAGGGATTGTGTAGTAGAGTACATTGTAAAGTAAAAAAAATAAATAATTATTTCCATATAATTTATAAATAAATAGGCTAATACAATAACAAAACACAAGTTTACTAAATGAAAGACAGGATTTTTGGATCTTCTTAATGCTTGCCACGGTGTTTTTCTGTATAGGCCCGATTAAACACCATGAGAAAGTCATTTAGCGCTCCTCCTTGGGTTGTTGCATCTTTCACCTGAGCGAGAACAAACATGTATTAGATATCATATCATAAACAGCAATTCAACAACTGAAAATGTACACTTTTCACAATGAAGACAGGACTTTCTCTTTATGTTTACCTTGACTAAGTTAATTTCCTGAAGCTCTTTCCACACAGTGTGTTCTTTACTGTAATTTTTTCTCAGGTTTTGCACCTCATGTATTGTATAATTCAGATTTTTCACTTTATTCTCAGAATTCTTCGCAGAGTTCATCATGTCTTGGAAAATATCTTCATAGATGTTCAGCATTCTTTCGAGCATCAGCGCCTGACAAGTGCAGGGAGCCTTGGACTGAGAGAAACAAATATCATTAGCAGAATATATACATAGGGATATATATAATTGAATTGCATATTTTTGCATAGTAAAAACTTACATTCAGCTTGTCCAGATAAGAAGCAAAAACAGACTTTTCAACCCATTCTGTGCCAAGTGTGTTCTATAGAAAGTGGGCATAAAACAGCGACTGTTATGAATGAATGTGCATCTCTTGTGAATCTTGACCCCTAATCTAAGATCAAAGTGTCAAAGTTTATTATGCAATAGGTATCTTCTTGCTAAGATTAGCTGCAAAACCAAACTATAGCATACAGATATGAGTAGGATTTGAAGTGATTCATCTAGTTTACACAGACTGAACTGCTTTCAAACCCGCTGCAGAAGTTCATGACAGTAGACATCACTTACATAGTTTTCTTGCAGATGGAGAATTGTTGTCCTCATCATTTTGGTCTTCTCGCTTGTGGACCGTCTATATCTGAATGCGTTGGTTGTCTGAAGAGATGCTATTAACAGAAGTCCAGACAGCAGCACCATGTTGAGCCAAGAATCCATTCTTTGTGTTTGTGTTTGAAGCGACTGAGCGAATTCAAGTGAGTGTTGATGATAGGAAAGGGGCCAGGGGTTTATATAGGTGCACAACCAAAAAAGAGCAACGCTATGAAGGCGGTAGCTTGGGGTTTGGTGTTTCTGTGGGCTACTTTTCTATGAAGGTTTCCTATCAAAGATGAGATGCTCTCATGTAAGTGACGTCACACTAACCCCATACCCCAGGAGCAACTCTAACAATTCACAAGGTCGAAGTGGCCTTTGAGAATAGCCATGGTTGCAATCCGCTTTCGGACCGTTAGAAACTGGGTTGGGGGCTTGTTGACATGCGCTCCCAATGAGTCAATAGCAAACTGAAAGTTGGTTATCAGATATTATTTTTTGTTTTGTGTGAAAATGAAACTTGTTTTCAGTGGTTATCATCTGGTTTTTATATCTAATGGCCATGTGTTTTTTTAATCAAATGTTTTTAATGCATGCATGAACGTATGCACATCTGTATCTGCATGAGTCTGCATATGTTTCATATGCATTGTTGACCACAAGTGTTTCTTTACATGTGTGAAAGTGCATATGTTGGCATATGCATATGTAGCTGAGTGTGTTTGGTGCTGCACAAACCTTTCTAATCATATAGTCATCAAATGATCACTATTAAAATCTTTATCCCATATGCATTACTTTGCATTGGTGGTTAATTTGTGGTGATGTAGATTTGCTTAAGCTACAACTTAGTTTTTCAGTTGAATTCCCCACATAGATGTTTTTCAGTTGAATTCCCCTTCCAATGTGGTGTAGCAACAAACACCACTTCTCTGAATCTGAACCTCAGAAATCTTAAAACCATATTGATGTAAATTAATTTGTGCATAGTATATGCTGCGGTATGGATTGTGCATACAGTGCAGTACAGTGCAAGTTTCACAAGTTGTTCCTGTAGCTCAAACAGTGGAGTTTTAACAGTTTTAAGGCTGTGGGTTTGATTCCCAGGGAAAGCATGAACTGATAAAATGTGTACCTTGAATGCAATGTAGTTTATTTGGATAAAAGTGTCTGCAAAAAGCCTTGGTTCAGCAGTTGCATACATACTTGGCACATTAAAGTCTTAGTGCCCATGTGAGTGATATAGATTTGAGTTTGACTTATAAAGTGATCTATATAGATATACCCCTGTCCCTTCATTGCAGAGCACAAAAAAATAAAAAATAAAAAGAAAGTGTTATTAGAAGGTTGTATTATGTATTGATGTCCCAGTTTCTCATCACTAATGGGTATTGCTATCTTGAATTTAAATTGACAATTTTATGCATGATTTTTATTCTATTTCATGCTAGATTTTCATCTTAGACAGCCAGCTTTTAAATTACACCTTTTATTCTTAAACTTTATTAATATTAATTACAAAGGATAACTTGTTTGAACATCTGTTTATGTCTTTTTGTACATGCATTTTTTTTTTTAAATATATAAATGATTACACAAGACATTAATGAAACATTTGCCATTTTTTTGTTAAGTCCAGTGGGATAAATAATTGACGGGGGATGTCTGTCTGGTTTTGGGTTTTTTGTGGACTACTTCTCAGAGTTTTCTTTTATTCTGTAGATATTCTGCTTTTCCCCAACCCCATACCCAATGGGCAACTTTCACAAGGATTCATATGTTTGAACTGGTGTTTATTGAATGTTGCCATGGTCATAAGCCACCCAACAAACCTTCTAGAAACTGGGTTGCTAGCCCGTTGAGGTAAACTATGACTCAACACACTGAAAGTTGCATCACCATCACATATTATATGTATCCTTTTAGATCATTAAACTTGTTAGTGAGTGTGTTTATTATATCTAATAACTAATGGTCATCTAGTTACCTGTTTGTTGCGTTGCAAAAGCATACCATTGATGTAAAAAAAAAGCCCATTTCTGCCACATAATTAAAAAAAACACTTTGGTAAATCAGAATTATGACATAAAAGTCAAAATTGATACTAAGTCATAATTATGATATACAAGTCAAAATTATTTATAACATTTGTTTAAACTTTTTATCTTAAAATTATGACTTAGTATCTCACAATATTGACTGTCATGATTTCAATGTTTTAACTAATTATAACTTAGTATTTCAAAATTTGACTTTTATCTCATAATATAAGTCCTATGATTTACATGATTTTTTTCTTCCATTCAAAAATGGGCTTCCATACATAGTGGGCACTTTTGGTAATATCAGACATTTTTCATGATTTCACATCCATCTGAAGTTGGTTCAAACAAAGTTTAAGGATTCAAAATATCCAACTTTAATGCGATACTTATATATACACAGTGTATATATCGCATTAAAGTTGAATATTTTGAAAATGTATACGTGGGTGTGTGTGACTTAACACTGTCTGACAAATGCATAAATGCTTTTTTTAAAAGTACATTTGTGCTGCATGCAATCCCGTCATTTCAGTAGAATTGGTGGTTGATCTGTGAAGATATGCTTAATTAATATTTTTCTGCCTGTGGCCAGTTTTTTTCAGTTGAATTCCGTCAGACATCATCTGGCACCATCAGTTCTCTGAATCTGAACCTCAGAAATCTGCCTGTCTCTGCACTTAAAACCACTGTGAAGATGAGAGGAATAAATTAACTGGAAATAATTAAAATGCTATCTGACATCACTAGTGGAATCATTGGGCGAAAGTGGCTAAAGTTGTAAATAGCTGATGAGACTCATTTAAGGGTCCAGGATGTGTCACATTTGTTAGCCTACACATTCCCACATAAACATTCCCGATAAATTACTTGTTATTAAAGTATTAATATTCACAAACCACTTTGAACAGAAAAGCAATAGGCTGCTGCGTGCATGATTTGACATGAATGTGTGCAAAGTATGCACCCTTAAAGTGTCATGAAACCCTAAACCAAATTTTCTGAGATTTTAATAGAATTATGTGTGTTGGACATCATGGAAGACAATGTTACCATCTGTTAGTTTTTAACGTGGGAGAAAACTATTTAATTAGAAACCTTTTTGCTCTATTTTCAACTTCCTGGTTTAAATTCGTCTTCATGTCAACGTCATAGGCTGTGGCGTTTTCTCGTACTATAGTACGGTGATGACTCATTGATATCTCATAATTATTCATGAGACTGCGTGTCTTTATCCTATGAGAAGACGCGTTGCTTAATTCATGACAGCACGTGCTTAATTATTCATAATAGCATGTGTTGATAGGCATTTCCTCTGACTGACGCTTCAAACAGTGAGATCGCATACAGTAAGTGAGAGATGCATTTTTGCTTTGTATGAGTTTCTGCGTTGTATACGTTCTATTCAGTAGGTCCTGAGTCTACGAGACAAGCCCGATTCATCCACACTTTGAGTGTAACCTCTCTTTACGGCCATTTAACTTACCAAACGGCTTATAAAAACTCCACAAAATAAGCCTCAAAAGTTATCAAAGTTATGCAACAGCGTGTTCATATATATTTTTCGATGCAGAGAACAAATTGCGAATGGCTGTGCATTTAATTGTCCATTGAATTATAGGTGTCACAGGATGTATATGTATTTGTGTAACATGAGCTTACAAAAAAGTATATTGTGTTGCGTGTAACTTAATGGTCATTTGCAGCATGCATTTGTGGGAAACTGTGATGCTTTTAATGAGAGCAAAATAAAATTGTCTGAATCAGAAGCCGTTGATGTGCTGTCAGTCTCCCAGTCTCCCCTTGACTCTGCCACTAAACAACGCCCACTTTTATAGCATTTTTCAAAACTGACTGCTGCTGAAAGACCCATTACCCATATATCCGTTTTATTAATATAATTGATGCATTAAACAACAATCAGAATGGTAAAAAGAGAGAAAAAATACAGTCATACTAATATAGCAAACAATAATCTTGGACAATTTGTCTAAGATTACTTGAGAGTAAAATAACCTGTTGCTGTTACAGCACTTCAGCAGACACGCGACTGCGCTCATGGGTGCACGAGCGCCAAGCGCGTTCTCTGCAAGATGTTCTAACCATAAATATCTATGGTTCTAATAAAGTACTGGTCTAACAGAACAGTCACTGACAGACATGCGCAATCATTTCTCTGTTCTTGGTCCACTTCATCTGCCGGTAAATGTACAACTGGTAGGCCTACACTCAATGGCTGGAGAATACCCATAATGCACTGTGAGGGTCGTGCCAAATGAATGGTGCCTGCAGCTGAATCATCCATCCATTTACCAAACTGCTGATTCAATGTGCATAATATCATTCAGGTAAATAAGGTTTAATAATGTTTATACATGTTAATTTCCATGACTGAGTTTGCTTAGTTTGATTATTAAATAAATGATTATTAAACAGCAAGACTAAACAGCAAGACTACAACAAACTATGTAGGGAATAGTGAATGAGGGTATAGGGTGATTTTGAACACAGCTTATCTCTGTTTCTTGCGGCTTCAGGTGTGTTTAAGGTTGGAGCAAAACTCTGCAGGACAGTGGCTCTCCGGGACCAGGTTTGACGCCCCTGTGCTATAGGTCTTGCTCTACTGTTTACGCTACAGGAATACTTGTCAGTAGTTCTGGTTCATACAATCAAATATTTTTTTCTTTCACATTTTAGAGCTTGTTTGTATGACATTCACTCCTTAATGTGTCAAGTACTTGATGCTGTAATACACTACATGACTTTTAAAATCTGAAATGCAAGGCATCATTCACTTGCCGACTTTGTAAACGGTTACAGAGAACATTAAACAAATCCAATTACACACTACCAGACATTTGAGTCGTTCTGAACCCAATAACATGTAGAAACATTGCTAGGTGTAGCATGACTTATGAAAATAACAATAAAATGGTCTAAAACTGGATGTTTGATATCTTTCTACACGCACTACACAATTATTTGAACATTGTGTGTCATATCAAATACATGTACATTGTAAAGTGTGTTATTGAACAAGCTAAGCCGTAAATGATTGCAAAATAGTTTTATTATAATTAACCATTTAGCCAGGGACGCTCACACAATGTTTCAAGAGAATCAACCTCCACCGTTTCAAGAGGACCAACGTCGTCCAACATTTCTGTATGCTGTAAATGATGCAAACACACTTGTGATGAGAATAAGTTAGATTTTAAGTTATGGATTGTGTAGAAGAGTACATTATGAAGTAAAAAGTCAAAAAAAAAAATATTTTTTCCATATAATTTATAAATAAATAGGCTAATACAATAACAAAACACAAGTTTACTAAAAGAAAGACAGGACTTTTGGATCTTCTTAATCCACCTTGTTGTCACTGTGTTTTTCTGTATAGGCCCGATTAAACTAGCCTGACGTCGTCATACTCAATTCTAGTCAGAATTTGAGTCTGATACTGCTCCGTTGGGCTGTGATTATGGGGCGTGTTTAAACCGAACCAGGAAAGACCTCAATTGGATAGACCTACAACCAATCAGAGCAACGGAGCGACGCATAACGCTAGTTGTCAAATGTCAACAGAACTCAACTGCACTGTGTTGCCAAGTCGGCAGGTTGAAGCGACCCCAATTATGTGATATACAGACCCAGGAATGCGAAATTTAGCAGGCAGTCCAGCCAAAATAACACATATTTTACCCCCCAAATGCCATTTTTCCCGGAGTAACCATGAGAAAGTCATTTAATGCTCCTTGGGTTGTTGCATCTTTCACCTGAGTGAGAACAAACATGTATTTGATATCATATCATATCATCATATCGTATATCATATATCATAAACAGAAATTCAACAACTGAAAATGTACACTTTTCACAATGAAGACAGGACTTTCTCTTTATGTTTACCTTGACTAAGTTAATTTCCTGAAGCTCTTTCCACACAGTTTGTTCTTTCCTATAATTTTTCTCAGGTTTTGCACCTCATGTATTGTATAATTCAGATTTTTCACTTTATTCTCAGATTTCTCAGAATTCTTCGCAGAGTTCATCATGTCTTGGAAAATATCTTCATAGATGTTCAGCATTCTTTCGAGCAACAGCGCCTGACAAGTGCAGGGAGCCTTGGACTGAGAGAAACAAATATCATTAGCAGAATATATACATAGGGATATATATCTATATCATTGAATTGCATTTTCATATTTTTGCATAGTAAAAACTTACATTCAGCTTGTCCAGATAAGAACCAAAAACAAAAACAGTGACTGTTATGAATGAATGTGCATCTTTTGTGAATCTTAACTCCTAATCTAAGATCAAAGTGTCAAAGTTTATTATGCAATAGGTATCTTCTTGCTAATATTAACCGCAGAACCAAACTATAGCATACAGATATGAGTAGGATTTGAAGTGATCATCTATTTTACACAGAGTGAATTGCTTTCACACCCGCTGCAGAAGTTCATGACAGTAGACATCACTTACATAGTTTTCTTGCAGATGGAGAATTTTTGTCCTCATCATTTTGGTCTTCTCGCTTGTGGACCGTCTATATCTGAACACGTTGGTTGTCTGAAGAGATGCTATTAACAGAAGTCCACACAGCAGCATCATGTTGAGCCAAGAATCCATTCTTTGTGTTTGTGTTTGAAGCGACTTTAAACACGACGTTGTGACCTGATGCTAGTCAGCAGGTGAGTGTTGATGATCGGAAAGGGGCCGGGGGTTTATATAGGTGCACAACCTAAAAAGAGCAACGCTATAAAAAGTGGTAGTTTGGGGTTTTAGTGTTTCTGCTGTTTCTTTTCTATGAAGGTAGGTAAGATGTAAGATGAAGGTAAGATGAGATGCTCTCATGTAAGTGACATTTACATTTAAATTTACATTTAGTCATTTAGCTGACGCTTTTATCCAAAGCGACTTACAAATGAGAGCAATAGAAGCAACTAGAACAGTCAAGGGCAACAGTATGCAAGTGCTGTAACAAGTCTCAGTTAATCTAGCGCAGAACACACAGGACATCATTTTTTTTTTTTTTTTATAAATTAGACAGACAGAAAATGAATAGAATGTTAAAGGGGTGGTAAAGCACACTCTTTCGAAGGCTTGATTGTGTTTGTGGGGTGCACTGTAACATGTGTTCATGCTTCGTTTTAAAAAAAAATGCAGTATTTTTCATATATTTGACCTTTATTCTATACTGCTCTGTCCCTCCTTGTAAAAACGGTCTGATGGTTTCCGGATTCTGTGAAGCCAGTCCCTCAAAAATACGCAATGGGCTCTGATTGGTTAGCTGGCCCAGTGTGTTGTGATTCGCTAACCGCCTAGTGCACGTTTCTCGAAAGCGTCACGCCCCTTACCTCTACAGGTAGCCTCAGGCTACTAGCCTGAGCTTTGTGTACAATAGCGTCAATGAAACCATACCAAGAGCCCGAATCAGACCCAGACAATTTTAGTGAAGATGATCGAGCAGAACCTGTTCAGTCCTCAAGAGTAATGACTGCGGATCTATAGTGATCGCTCCTGAATGGCACTGTTACTTTTGTATTTTTAGAACGATTTGCCAAATATCTGTCGCAAGAACGGACACTAAACATAGTAGCCAAATCAAACACAGAACCATGTTTAGCATGCCTGTAGATAAACAATACATAAAAGCTCTAATCAAAGAATAATTTACACTAATGCCAAGTTCGCTGTTGAGATTTTAAACAGTTTGTAACGTTAGGGGTTTGTCGGATAACGTTAAGTATGAATGAGCATTTAACAAACTGGTTTGCAGAGCCAAACAGCGCTGTCATGTTTACTTCATTGCTACAACGTAGGCTACAATTAACAACACGAACTATTACAGGAAAACACATCGACGAAAAATAAATCACACTTACAGGTTGTAGCCCGTACTCGCAAAGATTGTGGAAGCTTTCCTCTGCGAGATGTGCCGCGGTAGCCGCGCGTGCCCGCCTGTCTCGTGCAGCTGAAGGCTCATGTATTGCAAATACAGATGAATATTGTCCATTATGTCACATTTTCTGATCTTCTCCTCCGACCCCTGTCTGTCTCGTGCTTTGATTTATGATGGGCAGCATATATCCGATGCAAATGCGATCGTGTTCCCCTCATGTCTCTTACACACATGAATATGACGTTGTATGTTAAACGCACTGCAACGCACCCCCGTCCCTAGGAAGGCTGAAGAAAGTGGACCTGCAATCCGGATGAAAATAACAGCGTTTCGTCGGCATTGTCAACAGCACTCCAGCCTACTAACTATACCACAACAACTATTCCCCGCGGCGATACAAAATGGCCCCCCTTATTTCATATTCTCGGAGGAGGGGTTTATGTAAATATTGGGCCTGGTGATGTCAGCAAACCTTGGGTGAATGTGTAGTAGTCCCTAGCGGCCGTTTGCTGTAGTCCTTAGAAATCGATTTCTTTAAAAGCAAATATCTCCCTTTGCTTTAAACTTTGAACGTTGTAACTTTGAAGATGTTGTTTATGCTCAAACAGCAACATTACACACTAGCTAAAGTTAGAAAAGTGAAATCGTGGTTTACCACCCCTTTAAGTGCTATTCTTGATTGCTCAGGTGCTGCTGGAAGAGATGTGTCTTTAGGTGTTTTTTGAAAATGGCTACAGACTTGGCTGCTCGAATTGAGATAGGCAGGTCATTCCACCAGGTGGGAGTGGTCCAGGAAAAGGTCCGTGAGAGTGATTTCATGCCTCTTTGGTATGGCACCACAAGGCGTCGTTCACTGACAGAACGTAAGCTCCTGGAGGGTGTGTAAGTCTGAACAAGCGAGTTTAGGTATATTGGTGCAGAGCCAGTGGTTGCTTTGAAGGTGAGTACCAGTGTCTTGAATTTGATGCGAGCGGCTATTGGCAGCCAGTGGAGACTGATGAAGAGAGGCGTGACGTGCGCTCTCTTCGGCTCGTTAAAGACCACCCTCGCCGCTGCGTTCTGGATCAGTTGCAAGGGTTTGATAATGCATGCCGGAAGGCCCGCTAGAAGAGCATTACAACAGTCCAGTCTGGAGAGAACAAGAGCTTGGACCAGGAGTTGTGTGGCCTGCTCTGATAGGAAGGGTCTAATCTTCCTAATGTTGTATAACGCAAATCTGCAGGACCGGGATGTTGCAGTAATGTGGTCAGTGAATTTTAGCTGATCATCAATCACAACTCCAAGGTTCCTGGCTGTCCTGGACGGAGTTATGGTTGATGATCCTAGCTGAATGGAGAGATTGTGATGAAGTGCTGGGTTGGCTGAGACCACAAGCAGTTCTGTCTTTGCAAGGTTAAGTTGCAGGTGATGTTCCTTCATCCAGGCAGAAATGTCTGTTAGGCAGGCAGCGATACGAACACCAACCGTGGGATCATCTGGTTGAAATGAGAAGTAGAGTTGAGTGTCATCGGAATAGCAGTGATAGGAAAAGCCATGTTTCTGAATGACAGATCCCAGTGATGACATGTAGATGGAGAAGAGAAGTGGTCCAAGCACTGAGCCCTGGGGAACTCCAGTGGCTAGATGATGTGACTTAGACACTTCATCTCTCCATGACACCCTGAAGGACCTACCTGAGAGGTAAGACTTGAGCCACTGGAGAGCAGTTCTTGTGATGCCCATCTTCATGAGAGTTGACAGGAGGATCTGGTGGTTAACTGTGTCAAAAGCAGCAGACAAATCCAGTAAGATAAGTACTGTGGATTTGGAAGCCGCTCTTGCCTGTCTCAGTGCCTCCGTAACCGAAAGCAGGGCAGTCTCAGTTGAGTGGCCGCTTTTGAAGCCGGAGTGGTTGATGTCCAGGAGGTTGTTCTGTTCAAGTGACGTCACACTAACCCCATACCCCAGGAGCAACTTTACTAGAGAGTACAAGTCAAACAATTCACAAGATCGAAGTGGCCTTTGAGAATACCCATGGTTGCAATCAGAGGCGAACCAACATTGAGTGGGGGCCCCAGGCAAAATTAATCAATGAGGCCCCATTTATTTTTTTTTAAATATAGCCCATCTTCGTTATCTAATTTTACAACATACAAAAAGTAGTCAAAACACATAACAAAACCAAAAAAAAATGTGTTTAATTTTTATAACAAAAATTACTAAATAAAGTGCTTTTTGTTTAATTAACAAAATGTCAATCTTCATCTTCATAAGAGAAGATACAATACAATATCTTCAAAATACAGTACAACTATTCATATTTGTCACCTTAAAAACGGTGCTTTGTGTGGTGGTGACAGGAACAAGAAATTCTCCGACATATAGAAATATGGTTATCATTTGAATCACTTTATTTTACTAGTTTATCAACTAGCCTATGTTAACTCAAACTAATTTAATGTAGAAGAGCTGGATATACTTATTAGACTACTAATTAAATAGTGCACATTTATATTAGGCAAATTTAATTAGGCTGCTTAAATATATTGTCATGAGTTGGGTTTGGCTCTCTTCTCCTTCCCACCTGTTTGCTATCGCAATCAGTGCGCTCTCTGATTGAGACGCACCTGTTCCTCTTTTCACTGATCTTTCTGGCTATTTAGTGCCTTCTGTTTGTGGCTTCTTTGCCGGATTATTATTGTATGCTTTTCACTCTAGTTCACGTCTCTCGTTTGCCCTGTCTGTCTGTTCGAATCGACCTGTGTTGCCGTGTTGGTCTCACCTGTGTTTCTGTCCAGTTTCCTGCTGTATGTGAGTAACCACCTGGACGCTGTCTGTGGTGCTGAGTGCGTTGACTGGGGCTGATTCGCTCGCCACTGCCTTCCCGTTGCGAGCTCTGTGACCGGCCTGTTTCCAAGGACTGTCATTGTTTGTTTCCTGTGTTAAGCTCCAGATCTGCATCACCCTTTCCTGTGATCGGCAGTCTGCCTAAGTTCCTTTTGTGACTGAATAAACATTTCTGTTCTGCACCTTTGCATTTGGGTCCTCTCTCCGTTCACTGACATATATAAGCTGGGTGCATGGAAGCGGCGCGCACGCTTAAAGCTTGAGAAAAAAACACCGGCAAAAGTAATGATTATAAATGTGTCAGAAAAACAAAAACAAATGACCATTTTATTTGTTTATTATTAAACTAGTATTTTCTGAGTCAGTGTTGGCTGGAGAGATGAAGTTGACGATGCCGCCTCTCCGCAACGCGCCTTTAGAGAGAAATGCACTTTTCATACGGATTACATAACCAGAGAATATTTGTTTTCGATTTGAATTTGTTAGTTTAAAAGTAGACATTTCAAGCTTTCAGGATAGATATATTTCTCATATATATGTGAGGCAAGAAGCCTGATACGCTTAGTTTCGGTTCATTTATGAGATGCGCTGCAGACGAAAGAAAGTGTGCATCCTGTTTGCTTTCTTTATTTTACCTATTTTTAACTATTTGTTAGAGCGAGCGGCCAAGTCAAACGGATAAGTTCTCTTCATGCTTAACAAATCAAATCATGCATTTTCTACAGTTTGAAGAAGGTGGTCGAGGCGAGGTGGCGAAAGCATTGCCAGCGTTACTAGAGAGGGGGCCCCACTAAGGGGGATGCAGAGATGTTGCTGCATGTTTATATTACCATTTCTGATTGTTTAAATGATCAGCCCTCGGTGGCCCCTCAAAATGCGGGGCCCCAGGCAAGTGCCTGCCTTGCCTGCCCTATTGCGACGCCTCTGGTTGCAATCCACTTTCGGACCGTTAGAAACTGGGTTGGGGGTTTGTTGACATGCGCTCCCAATGAGTCAATAGCAAACTGAAAGTTGGTTATCAGATATTATTTTTTGTTTTGTGTGAAAATGAAACTTGTTATCAGTGGTTATCATCTGGTTTTTATATTTAACGTTTAAAGCTACACTGTGTAACTTTTTTAGTTTATTCTTAGCTAAAAACACTTAGTTCTTTCAAAAATATAAGTGCTCATTAATGTATATTTACTTATTTCAAGTTATAAAGTATTCTCGTAAGTTTATAATATGCCATTGAAAATACATACGGGTAAGGGGTTCGAATGGGGGTCGCCATGTTGCCCCTCCATCTTGAAAGTACATTAGCCAAAGAGGGACATACCCGTAAATTCAAGCTTCGAGCTTTCGCGTTTTAACACTCGATGGCACCGTGTCTGGATTGAACTGGAAGCCATGTTAATCTTGGACTAAAACGGCCACCGTAGGAGTTAAAACGAAATCGGAATTGGGAGGAACAGAACCTAATATTTACTGGATGGTCATATACCTTTTCACCGCTAGATGGGGGAAAATATCACACAGTGTAGCTTTAAGGGAAAGGAACCGAGCGGTGAGTAAGTAGGTCAAGTGCAGATTACAAACACCTGTGTCTGATTTCAGTAATTGGCGTGGAGTGACCACATAAAGCCGTGTAAGAGAGAGACGAGGGGAGAGAGAGCCTGGACTGGGACTGAGCGCACGTTGCTGCCCGAGCTGACGAAGTGGAAACCAAGTGTTTATTCTGAAAATCGTTCTGAGCTGTGTCTTCTGTTTACACGCCCATGTGCGCTTGTTCTGTTTGTTTGTGAAGAAACTGAGTAATAAAGTCGCCAGTCCCAGTCACGCCGACCCCTGTCTTCTTCCTTCCTTGAATAATTGAATATTCATCACTCTGGTGCCGAAACCCGGGAAGGGAGAAGATCGCCGCCGCTATGCAGTCCCCGTTAGGTACGCCGTTTGCGGAGATCATCCAGTCACTGGCTAGTCTTCAACAAGAACAACACCAACAGATACTGGCTGTAGTAAAGCTTGTTCGTACGGGAAGAAGGAGGCGGGAATCGGCAGACATTCAAAATGTTTAATCAAAATAAAGACAAAATAAAATGGTGGCGGCAGCCCCTCACGGTCGACTGCCGCCTACATACAAACACAAATCAACACAAAATGAAAATAAAATCTGCAGACCCTCACGGACGACTGCAGCGGACACATAACAAAACGTAAATAAAACATAACACAAAATCCAGGCCTGGTCCTCTCTCGCCCCTCACTGTCGTCGCTCCTCCTTTATACTCCCTCACTCCTCCGCGAGAGCCGAGATCGCTGCGGCTCGCAGCTGGCGCTCATCCTCTCTGATGAGCGCCGCCTCGTCCCGCCCTCACGGTCCCTCCGCCTCGCTGCTCGCCACACTGGCCATTAAGGAGGAGCACGACAAGAGGTTCGAGGTGCTCCTCCAGGCTCAGTATGAAGACCGCCAGCTGTTCCGGAGCTGGATAGACCGGGAGGGTAAGGCCGTCCCCCCCGCACCATCTGACTCGGCGGCTTCTATTCCTCTCAACAAGATGAGTCCCCAGGACGACCCGGAGGCGTTCCTGGACCTCTTTGAGAAGTCCGCCGAGGCCCGGGGATGGCCCTCTACGGACTGGCCAATGCAGCTACTTCCACTGCTGTCCGGAGAGGCATAAGTAGCCGCCCACCAACTGCCAGTCCAGAACCTCCTGGTCTATCAGGACCTGAAGCGGGCCATTCTTCAGCGAGTCCGGCCGGCTCTTCGTCTTCGCCCAGCAGCTCCGGGACTCCTGCCGCAAATGGCTGATGGCCGATGGGTGTGACGTCGAGGGAGTAATCGATCGCGTGGTACTGGAGCAGTTCATTGCCCGACTGCCAAGGAAAACTGCACAGTGGGTCCACCACCTGACGTCCCTAGACCAGGCCATCCAGCTGGCGGAGGACCCAGGCGTACCCAGGGGTCGGCGAACCTCTACCATCTGCCTCTCTCTCTCCTGCTTTTGTCTCCCCTCCTCCCTCTAAACCTATCCCTTTACCCAGGTCGCGAGGGTGCCTCGCTCCGAAACCAGCCCCAAGGTGGAGAACGGGACCCCCAGCGGAGCCGCAGACGACGCCTAGGGCACCGTCTAGGGGGCTGGGCATCCCCACCAGCTCCCTCGCCTCCACTTCTTCCCCGTCGCTCTCTCCACACCAATCATTTGACCCGCTTCCTGCCACCAGAGCGGCGGTGAGGTCTGGGCTGGCTTGCTGGCGCTGTGGCGACCCGGGTCACTTTGTTGATCGGTGTCCGGTTATGGAGGTGGGGACACTGATCCGGGTCCCCGACGAGCCACAAGCTGCCCCCGATCATGCTGGCCTGTACCAAATACCAGTGAGTATAAAGGGGGGTACTTATCAGGCTCTGATGGATACGAGTTGTAACCAGACCTCCATCCATCAGAGCCTGATTCAACCTCGGGCATTGGTTAATTGCCCCGTGGTTAAGGTGCGGTGTGTGCACGGGGAGGTGGTGAATTATCTGCTGTTGCCAATCCAAATTCATTTCAGGGGACAAAAGCATAGCGTGGAGGTTGCAGTTAACCCGCATCTCCGGCATCCGATAATTTTGGGGACCAATTGGCCGGCCTTTAATAAGTTATTAGGGTCAAATGGATGGACCTCCTTATTTTGCGGTCATAAAGGATGAGTTGTATCGGGTAACCCAAGATGCCCAGTCAAAGCAAGATACAACTCAGTTGTTAGTTCCTAAGAACCGCCGGGAAATGCTTTTCCAGGCGGCTCATTCTAACCAAATGGCCGGACATTTAGGTCAGACAGCGACACTAAACCGTCTAATGGCTTGTTTCTTTTGGCCGGGCATTCACGAGAACGTACGCAGGTGGTGTGCGTCATGAATGCCAGTTGGTGAATCCACCGGCCAATCCAAAAGCACCATTGTGCCCCCTTCCCTTAATGCAGGTCCCCTTCGAAAGGATTGGTATGGACCTCATCGGGCCATTAGAACGGTCTGCACGCGGTCACCACTTTGCGTTTGTCCTGGTGGATTACGCAACACGGTACCCTGAAGCAGTTCCCCTGTGTAATATTTCTGCTAAGAGCGTCACAGCGGCACTGTTTCAGTTGATCTCCCGGGTGGGAATCCCGAAAGAGATTCTCACCGATCAAGGCACGGCGTTTATGTCACGGACAATTCGCGAACTGTACGAATTATTGGGCATTAAGTCGATCCGCACGAGCGTCTATCACCCACAAACAGACGGTCTGGTGGAACGATTTAATCGCACGTTAAAAACCATGATTCGAAAGTTTGTGCAGGAAGACGCCAAAAATTGGGATAAGTGGCTAGAGCCCCTCTTGTTTGCCGTACGTGAGGTCCCCCAAGCCTCCACGGGGTTTTCCCCCTTCGAGCTCCTCTATGGGCGTCAGCCCCGGGTGGTCTTGGACGTTCTTAGAGAGACTTGGGAGGACGGGCCTTCCGACAGTAAAAACGAAATTCAGTATGTCCTTCAACTGAGAACAAAACTCCATACTTTGAGGCGGCTGTCAATGGAGAATTTGTTACAGGCCCAGGACAGACAAAGTCGGCAATACAATAGGGGTGCTAGACTTCGTCAATTTGCACCAGGAGACAAAGTACTTGTATTACTCCCCACGTTTAGCTCTAAATTGCTCACGAAGTGGCAAGGGCCCTTTGAGGTCACACGGCGAGTTGGGGATCTCAACTATGAGGTCCTTCGAACGGATAGGGAGGGAGCACGTCAGATTTATCACCTCAACCTGCTTAAAAAGTGGTCTGAGGCAGAGTCGGTGTTGCTTGCGACGGTAGTGAGCGGGGAGGAGGATCTCGGCCCAGAGGCGCTCCCAAAGCCCCAATCCACTGCTCTGGCCCTTGGTGGAGATCACCTCTCATCCTCGCAGCTCACCGATTTGAAAAGGTTGCAGGCAGAATTTGCCGACGTGTTCCCCTACCCGGTCGAACGAATCTTATCCATCACCTCGTTGAGACTGAACCGGGTGTGGTCGTACATAGCCGCCCGTATCGCTTACCCGAACATAAAAAAAAAGTAGTTCAAATCGAATTATACCCCTTTTCCACCAAGGCAGTGCTAGAGCTAGATCGGAGCCAGAGCCTAGTTTCTGCTGCTGGTTTGTAATCAAATTAAATACAAATGACAAATTACGGCGTACTGCATGAATGCGTTGGATTCGCTGTGTTTTCGTTGTGTTTTGATGCCGATGTAGGATCGTAAAGCCATGTGAATCAATAGTAACGCAACGTTTGCATTGTTGATGGAAGGCTTGTTCGCAGCGGTGCTGTGCAGAGACCGATCGCCATATGATAACGAGTCCAGCGAGAGCATATGACTCCTTATGCTTTTGATTCACTCATGCGTTTTTTTGTATATCATACGTGGATCGGTCTGCGCAGAGCCGATGCATCTCGAACAAGCCTGGTGTGTTTGTTTCCCGCTGCCCAGGGTTGCCTCTCTCCGTTCACTGACATATATAAGCTGGGTGCATGGAAGCGGCGCGCACGCTTAAAGCTTGAGAAAAAAACACCGGCAAAAGTAATGATTATAAATGTGTCAGAAAAACAAAAACAAATGACCATTTTATTTGTTTATTATTAAACTAGTATTTTCTGAGTCAGTGTTGGCTGGAGAGATGAAGTTGACGATGCCGCCTCTCCGCAACGCGCCTTTAGAGAGAAATGCACTTTTCATACGGATTACATAACCAGAGAATATTTGTTTTCGATTTGAATTTGTTAGTTTAAAAGTAGACATTTCAAGCTTTCAGGATAGATATATTTCTCATATATATGTGAGGCAAGAAGCCTGATACGCTTAGTTTCGGTTCATTTATGAGATGCGCTGCAGACGAAAGAAAGTGTGCATCCTGTTTGCTTTCTTTATTTTACCTATTTTTAACTATTTGTTAGAGCGAGCGGCCAAGTCAAACGGATAAGTTCTCTTCATGCTTAACAAATCAAATCATGCATTTTCTACAGTTTGAAGAAGGTGGTCGAGGCGAGGTGGCGAAAGCATTGCCAGCGTTACTAGAGAGGGGGCCCCACTAAGGGGGATGCAGAGATGTTGCTGCATGTTTATATTACCATTTCTGATTGTTTAAATGATCAGCCCTCGGTGGCCCCTCAAAATGCGGGGCCCCAGGCAAGTGCCTGCCTTGCCTGCCCTATTGCGACGCCTCTGGTTGCAATCCACTTTCGGACCGTTAGAAACTGGGTTGGGGGTTTGTTGACATGCGCTCCCAATGAGTCAATAGCAAACTGAAAGTTGGTTATCAGATATTATTTTTTGTTTTGTGTGAAAATGAAACTTGTTATCAGTGGTTATCATCTGGTTTTTATATTTAACGTTTAAAGCTACACTGTGTAACTTTTTTAGTTTATTCTTAGCTAAAAACACTTAGTTCTTTCAAAAATATAAGTGCTCATTAATGTATATTTACTTATTTCAAGTTATAAAGTATTCTCGTAAGTTTATAATATGCCATTGAAAATACATACGGGTAAGGGGTTCGAATGGGGGTCGCCATGTTGCCCCTCCATCTTGAAAGTACATTAGCCAAAGAGGGACATACCCGTAAATTCAAGCTTCGAGCTTTCGCGTTTTAACACTCGATGGCACCGTGTCTGGATTGAACTGGAAGCCATGTTAATCTTGGACTAAAACGGCCACCGTAGGAGTTAAAACGAAATCGGAATTGGGAGGAACAGAACCTAATATTTACTGGATGGTCATATACCTTTTCACCGCTAGATGGGGGAAAATATCACACAGTGTAGCTTTAATTTAGATTTAATCGCACGTTAAAAACCATGATTCGAAAGTTTGTGCAGGAAGACGCCAAAAATTGGGATAAGTGGCTAGAGCCCCTCTTGTTTGCCGTACGTGAGGTCCCCCAAGCCTCCACGGGGTTTTCCCCCTTCGAGCTCCTCTATGGGCGTCAGCCCCGGGTGGTCTTGGACGTTCTTAGAGAGACTTGGGAGGACGGGCCTTCCGACAGTAAAAACGAAATTCAGTATGTCCTTCAACTGAGAACAAAACTCCATACTTTGAGGCGGCTGTCAATGGAGAATTTGTTACAGGCCCAGGACAGACAAAGTCGGCAATACAATAGGGGTGCTAGACTTCGTCAATTTGCACCAGGAGACAAAGTACTTGTATTACTCCCCACGTTTAGCTCTAAATTGCTCACGAAGTGGCAAGGGCCCTTTGAGGTCACACGGCGAGTTGGGGATCTCAACTATGAGGTCCTTCGAACGGATAGGGAGGGAGCACGTCAGATTTATCACCTCAACCTGCTTAAAAAGTGGTCTGAGGCAGAGTCGGTGTTGCTTGCGACGGTAGTGAGCGGGGAGGAGGATCTCGGCCCAGAGGCGCTCCCAAAGCCCCAATCCACTGCTCTGGCCCTTGGTGGAGATCACCTCTCATCCTCGCAGCTCACCGATTTGAAAAGGTTGCAGGCAGAATTTGCCGACGTGTTCCCCTACCCGGTCGA
The DNA here is from genome assembly GCA_023566225.1 of Romanogobio albipinnatus. Lineage (NCBI taxonomy): Eukaryota > Metazoa > Chordata > Actinopteri > Cypriniformes > Gobionidae > Romanogobio > Romanogobio albipinnatus. Next base: position 44,898,128 of record CM042245.1, on the reverse strand, counting down.
ACGAATCTTATCCATCACCTCGTTGAGACTGAACCGGGTGTGGTCGTACATAGCCGCCCGTATCGCTTACCCGAACATAAAAAAAAAGTAGTTCAAATCGAATTATACCCCTTTTCCACCAAGGCAGTGCTAGAGCTAGATCGGAGCCAGAGCCTAGTTTCTGCTGCTGGTTTGTAATCAAATTAAATACAAATGACAAATTACGGCGTACTGCATGAATGCGTTGGATTCGCTGTGTTTTCGTTGTGTTTTGATGCCGATGTAGGATCGTAAAGCCATGTGAATCAATAGTAACGCAACGTTTGCATTGTTGATGGAAGGCTTGTTCGCAGCGGTGCTGTGCAGAGACCGATCGCCATATGATAACGAGTCCAGCGAGAGCATATGACTCCTTATGCTTTTGATTCACTCATGCGTTTTTTTGTATATCATACGTGGATCGGTCTGCGCAGAGCCGATGCATCTCGAACAAGCCTGGTGTGTTTGTTTCCCGCTGCCCAGGGTTGCCAGGTTTTCACAACAAAACTCGCCCAATTGCTATTCAAAACAAGCCCAATCGCATTTCAGGGGGCTTCCTCTGTAAAAATCACATTTGGGGGTAAAATATGTGTTTTTTGGCATGGTTGCCTACTAAAATGCACATTCCCGGGGCTAAATATCACATAATTGGGGTCGCTTCAACCCGCGGACATGAAAAACAGCCCGCGGCAACAGTGATGAAGTAGCCCAATTCCAACTCATCATTTTTTCTTCCATTCAAAAATGGGCTTCCATACAGTGGCTGTTTACTAACAGCTTGCACCAGCGCAAACCCTCTTTTGGCATTAAAAAACTACTGTCAGGATTTACTAAAGACACGCAGTGAACAATTAGCGCTATACAGGCGTGGACACAGTAATTTTTGCCAATGAACTTCTTGCATATGCATTTTTTAGGATTTTCCCTTTCAGTGCAAAATGTATGGGATGAGAGTATTTAAATGAATCACGCAAGGTGATTTACTAAGGTTTTTGCTCGTCAATTTATAAAATGTACAAAAAGACGCTAACTGGTAGATTCCATTGGTCATTATGGAAATGATCCAGCTGCGTCTGTGTGCTTCAATTTGCGTGTCCCATCAGTTTGCCACTCCCATCAGTGCTTCGGAATTGCGCTCTCGCGCTAATTTGCCCTGTTAATTAAATCTGGCCCTAGAAGCACTTTTTTAAAGGTTACGCTGCAAATTCATTTGAGCATAAGAAACAACAGTTATGGGGCAGTTCAAGTACAATTTTGCTGCTGATTTGAAATATGTGGTTTAATTGTGAGTTCGGGTTTCCCCGTTCAGGTAGATAGGTACAACACACATTTCAAGTAGAATATTTTAGGTTTCAAATGTTAAAACAAGATATGTTGTTCAAAATGAGGACAAAAAAATACTTTTTCTGGTTGTCAACTATTAGTGGATCATTCATATAATAAATGTGATGAACTATGCTTACTGAACTCACATCACTAGAAATCACTTTGGGACCAGATGAGTATAAAAATGGCTCAGAAAAGTAATGTTAGTTAAGTGAAAAGAGTAACACTTTAGAATACTGTTCTGTCATTAATGAACAACGTCACAGGAACAAATGATTGACATCCTAGTAAATATATTAACTAATGCCTAGTTCAGACTGCCCGAGTGACAATCACGCAGTGTGAATGATCAAAGACGCGATCGGAGAGACTCGCCGATGAGTCGCCGACGCCCGCAAGATATTTGGCATGCTAAATATCTGGACCTGTCTGCGATTCAAACTCCTGCTGTGTGAACTGTTTTCTGACCGAAAAAAATGACGATGACCGACAGCCAATGAGAGAGCAAGATACAGGGCAGCGGGAGGTTCGGGGAGGAGTTATAAACCAGAATATCAGTATTTTAATAGATATATTTACAATTATATCAAACAGAAACAAAGCACAAACATTTGCTTAACCAGCCGCAACAGTAGCACATTGCAAAACTATGTATGTACCTCCAACTCTCTTTGCAGAACACTATCATTGCTCCCTGTGTCTCCCCAACCATTTCCTCCGCCATAATCTTTTTTCCTTTTCTCCCTATTGATGCAAATCAGCACGAGTTTGAAAATTGTGCAGTCTGAAATCGGCATAAGTTTATACAACAGTTCTTTCTGGTTCTCGAATCTGATTGGCTGAGAGCCTATACAGTTTCATATTCATTTGCATATTTATTTTACAGTCGTGTTCCCCATGTGCATACTATGTACTTATTATAGTTATTACAATAACTGGGTAATAATTTGGTACTAACCCTGAAATGACCCCTTTTATCCCATATAGTTACCTATTAACCATTACTTACTTAAGTACATTGTAAGTACATGTACTGTAAAATAAAGTACAACCTTCGTAATTAATGTGAACGATGCATAATTAAATCTAAAGTGAAGATCATGCTATAACTACTAGTAATGATTACTAGTGAATATCGTGTTACTCATTTGTTCCTGTTTAGTGATCCATTAATGATGGAATAGTATTATAAAGTGTAATGCCATTTTAAACATTAATCACTCAAACCACCAGCCAATTAGACCTCAAATAGTTTCAACAGGGAATTACAAAGGGGGCATTTCTGTGACTGTGACTGTGACACACAATACACATCCGACCTCAACTTTTTTACCATTCGTATGTCAAGATAGAATGAAACTGTGCTACCACGAGGTTTTACCATGTCAATTTATCAGATGTGATTCTGCTCATTTATATTGACTGAGAAGTATACGTTTTAAAAACGTAATTTTTGGACGAACACAGCGAAACTGAGCGAAAAGTGTTCAGTCAAGTGCTCTCCAGTCTCCACTCCTTTTTTTAAAAGAGAGTGATTCAGCTGTATTGTAGACTGAGTCACTGAGTCAATGACCTAACTGCTTCCTCCACAGCCTCTCCATCTGTGTAGCAGCTTAACTGTGAGTTTCCAGTGAGCATGTTGTGGTCAGGTTAGCACTGCTGTTTCTGAGCACAGGAATCACCATTCATCCGACTTCACACATCTTTTTCCTCTTTTGTGAGGAGAATTTGAGGTGGCATTTTACAATTCACGCAAGCATTTATGGTGAAATGCGTTTTAAGCTAAAGTTACTGGGAAAACAGAATTGTGCCATTCAAATAAGGCAGTTTTATTCAAATGAAATGTGTGATCATGGTTTGACGTATGCGATTCATATAACATATGTCCTAATACTTATTTTGCCCCCGTTTTTCTTTATTAAGTCACTACTAAGCTTATAGACTAATTTGTGGATATTAGAAATTGTATGAAAACTTAAAGGGATTGTTCACCCTTAAATGAAAATTAAGTCATCATTTATCCACCCTGGTGTTGTTTTAATGTCGTATGCCCTTCTTACTTTTTTGGTCCACACAAGGACCACTCAAGCTCGTCCATATAATGGCAGTGAAAACCGTTCCAGTAACAAACTTTTTTAATATGACGCAAAAGTCTCACAGAATGATCCCATGAAACACGTGCCGTATATTCCAAGTGTTCTGAGGGTATACAATAGGCTTTGGTGAAAAACAACCTGCAATTTAATGTAGGCCTATTATTTAACAAAAAATCGTGCCCTTGGTCATTGGTCTTCTGTGCTCGGCTACACTACTGTGTGCATTCGTGAGACTCTATTAGTGGTGCAGTTCACTTTGTCTCGCCCAGAAAAAGCACACACACCAAGGTTAATAAATAGCTTATGTAACATGAAATGCAACGCTTAGAAATCCCCTAAAAAGTATGTGTTCTTTTTTCACTGAGTTTAATCTTTAGACAGGGCCGTTTCTAGCCATTCTGACGCCCTAGGTGAAATCCTTATTGGTGCCCCCATTGCAACATTGGTATTACTGGTATTAATTAACAAATACATACATACCAAATTATATTTGTATATATTTGTTAATAAGGATTCAAATTAATAGCCAGATGCCTGTATAGCCCTAGGCCTATAATATATAGCCTATATTTGTGCAGTCCCTAGTTGCTAAGAAATTGTTCTCAGACATAACTACATAATTATTGTATTATTAGTACATTTCACATGAAAGTAATAAGAATAAATACTGATTCAGTGTGGTTTTTGTTACTTTGTTGAACTTCCACTTTAAATAACGCAACATTTTGCCCTCTGTGTGTACGACACTGCTTGCATTAAGCACTATTAGAACTGAATGAATCGATTCAGCATTCAACACCATCCGTAAATATACGTTAAATTCGTCAACGTGATTTAATAAAGGATGTATTCATGTTGTGAATTTGCACATTTTATTATACCATTTTTAAATTGGCCGCTAAAGTTTTATATGGGACAATTACAAAACACACTGATTCTTTTAACAATGCATTGGCGCGAAAACCTTTTGGAGGTGCAATTAAGAGAAGAAAGCTTTATAGAGTCAAAATATAACCGCACACTCACTTCATCATGAAATGCTGAAGTAAGTGTGCAGTTATATTTTGCCTCTAACATACACACCGAGCAATGCTATCTGCCCATTCACAGCGTGATTTCTAGACTGCCACAAATACTGCCCTAACAAAATACAGATTTGTACCTGTTATTTTAATTGGCCTTTAGTTTGAATTTAGCTTTATTTTATGTTTCAAAAAAGTGTTACCTTGCCAAAGCATTGACCGAGTTCATTGATCTAATGGTGTTGTTGAGCGCTCCAAACGCGAACCTTTTTGACAGTAGCCTTCTCTGATCTGATGGCATATAGGAATCGTCAGATTGACAGTTCTCTGATCCAATAGTGTGGGGGAACTAGTGGGGGCGGCAATAACATTTTAGGGTGGCCGTGACACCCTTTACACACAAACATCTAGTGCCAGATATGCGCTTATTGGCACCCCCCTACTGATGGCGCCCTAGGCCACCTCCTAGTTTGCCTATGCCTAAAAATGGCCCTGTCTTTAGACTTTATATATAGGAAGACGGTGCACTCTGATTAGTGATTACTTATGAATGGGAGAAAGTGCAACGGCCAATATGGCGAATAAGCCCTGCCTTCTAAATGAAAGAGCCAATCATTTATTAGTAAAGTCATCCACTGCAGCTGAGCTCCGGTTGCTATAGAAACAAGCTATAGAATTTTTTTATCATGATTCGAGTGTTTAAAAATACATTTTATGAGACAATTGTTGTCAGATTTTTGAAGAATTTGATGTTTCCCAATTCAAAGAGATAGGAGCTGCTAATTAGTGTGTCTATGTGTTTTGTGTGTGTGTGTGTGTGTGTTTTGTGTGTGTGTGTGTGTGTGTGTGTGTGTGTGTGTGTGTGTGTGTGTGTGTGTGTGTGTGTGTGTGTGTGTGTGTGTGTGTGTGTGTGTGTGTGTGTGAGTGTGCCTTGCATATGCATGCCGTCGCCCTTTCATTGCACCAGAACTGAGCATAGGTTGGGTTGTTTGGTGGCAATGCAAGAGCGACGTTTGTGGTCGCGTTTCATGGTGCTAAGACTTCCAGGAACTGCAACTGTGTACAGAGGCAGTGATGGTTGAGTTTGCCTAAGGTTCAGTTAAACTTGATTCAAAACTAAATATGTTAATCATATATTTCATAGTGAAAAAAAAGGATTTTAATCATGATTGCAGACAAAATAGTCTTGGTTATTTTGCAATAGCCTATTTTGAGTAGGAATATATTATAAACTTTTGATTATTATAAAAATGTTATTATCTAACTAAAATGTTATTGCTGAATGCTTTGCATGCACATAGCCTACTGTGATGAAAGGATTAGTTCACTTTAAAATGAAAAATTACCTCATAATTTACTCACCTTCAAGCCATCCTAGTTGTATACGACTTTCTTCTTTCTGATGAACACAATCAGAGATATATTAATAAATATCCTGATGTTTCCAAGCTCAGTTTTGAAGCTCAAAAAAGTGCATCCGTCCATCATAAACGTACTCCACACAGCCCTGGGGGGTTAATAAAGGCCTTCTGGAGCGAATTGATGCATTTGTGTAAGAAAAAATTAATTTACTTTAAAGACAGTAATACGTGGTAATAAGTTTGATAAAGTTTGCTTGTGCCAGTCGTGTTCGTTAATGTTTGAAAATGAAGAGGCGGCGACACTATCATCTGGTGCAGAGAAGAAATAGGGGAAAAAGTGAACAAGATAAGAGTGTTACATTTAATAAAGATATTGTTAAAATGGCGGTTGCTGCATAATGTCTTATTGGTTTAATTTGGCATTCACGAGCGTTTTGAAGACGATGTGCCACGGTATCAGTGTCGTGCATGGCATTGTTATCGTGGGCACTTCAAAATACTTTAATAATTCTTGATACCTTAATATCCAAATTGTTTAGATTTGTAGAAATGCATATTAGCTTCTTTTCCATCTACCACTGCGTGTAAATTCGATCTGGTTTTCCCATTAATCATCTGAATAAAAATACGAGTTCACTCTCTGGCAGGAGGTGCAAAGCAGCTCTGAGCAAACGACTTCCTGTCGTTTGGAAAAGAAGACAACCAGGCAACCAGTATTTACGTTTTCAAACAGCCATTCAGATTTTTGTATTCGCTTTAGTGTTTTTCAAACAACTGCAAATATTTAAATAGCCCTACTTACACTACGTAAAAGTTTTGCCGTAAAATATCCAAAAACCACTAGGCCAGTGTTATATATTTTGTTCAGCTGAGTACTTACAATATCCCAAATGTTTCCAACTATTGCTATTTTAACCAAGGAACCGAACGCACAGAGCGAACGCACAGAGTAGCGTCATAACTTCATTTTCAACATACTGAGATGTATCTAATATGATAAACAGAGCTGCGTTACCTCATACTCATGACCAGAAAAGCAGAAATGGCGTAATAAAAGTCCCGCCGGCGACTGTGGCATAACAAAAGTCCCGCTGGTCGCGAGGTGTGTGTTGCGCTCTTCTTATTGACAATCGCTCCAGCGGCCTTACTCAGCTCCCACAACACTCGGTCCTGCTCTGCTTCATACTACAGTAACGTTAACAATCGCATCCATGAACATGATTTCTGCCCGAGTCCTTTCCCGAGTCTTTTCCACCGGCTGTGAGGTGAAGACCACATGTCCCAAGATTCTGCGCTCAAACGTGGCGTCATCAAACTACGCCTTTGTTTTGAATAGGCGACCTCTAGTGGACGGAAAAGTTTCAGTGTTTTTACACTTATAAAGTTCTTTGCATTTTAATCTGGACTAAAATATGCCAGCTCAGAACAGCATTTATTCTCTATTATTATAATTATTAATAATATACTATTATCTATTGTCATTTTAATAACCCATTGGCAGGTGTTTTTGCTTTATTAAAGCATCAATTCACTAAATGTGATTACATTTATCTAAAGCCAATCATTAAAATCATTAAAAAGTTTGCGTAAGTAAAGATCTCTTCATATTATATCTTGAAAGATAAATATAGCCTATTAAGTAAGACAATTTGGTCAAACTTTGCAATAAGGTGTCAGTGTAGGATTTGTTCGTTGGAATGGGTTGGGGTTGGTTAGGTGAAACTGTAGGTAGTGGGGGCCCTTTTTGGAAATCTGCTTAGGGCCCCCATTAGGGGTAAGTGTTTTGAACTGCGAGAGGCGCGTAAGTTGAATACTGAAAGCGGTCTGGCAGAAGCTAGATATTTTACTTTATAAAGTTTTAAATATGGATCTTTTTCTTACAAAACTCATTTGATTTGCTTGTGATGGCCTTTATTAACCCCTGGAGCCGTGTAGAGCAAGTTTATGAGGGATGGATGCACTTTTTTTAGCTTCAAACTCAATGGATCTATATTAATACAACTCGGTGTTCATCAGAAAGAAAAAAAGTCATATACACCTAGCATGGCTTGAGGGTGAGTAAATCATGGGGTAGTTTTAATTTTAAAGTGAGCTAATCCTTTAACAAAGTTGGCAAATATTCTACTTCAGCAGAGAGCACAATACCTAAAAATAAGCCAGTAGAGGGAGCCAATAGTGCAGTCTAAAGTCAATGGTGGAGTAATACAGTGTCAGTGTTCTGTCTTCTTATGTGCCAAGTGTGCAGTGCTTTGATACTGTGTTGTCCATGTAAAGTTAGTCACATTTAGCACTCTGAACAGTAATTAGAGGCAACCGAACACCACCCGTCCCATAGCTAGCCTATATCATTTACAGTCTACGCCGGAGCGCCATTGAAAAGCTTTGGTCATGGAAAAGAGACAAGCACAATGGGAACCTCTCAAGCTGATTTAAACTTTATTGAATTTGAAGGTTCACAAACAATATTACATCACAGACAGCAATGCACATTAATGAACTAAAATACGACTAATACTTTATGACACTTACAGAATTCTCACACCTTTTTATCTCTTTTGGGAGGAGAATTTGAGTTGGCAGTTAAGAAAATGATATGGCCTACACCAACTGTATGGTACTTAATAAAATAAATATTCAATATTTGTAAGATCTCTCATATCCCCTGTATTCAAATAATACTTTACAAATAATATACCAAAATAATAAAAATACAAAAATAAATAATGGTTTTGAAAATGAACAAACAAACAAAAAACAATAAATATGCCTTCAGTTATTCTATACTATATCATTCTGTATCTTTAAAACTATAATGCATGTCATATTAAAAAGCATACAGATTTTTGTTCATAATGCCAAGTTACCAAAATGTTGGTGCAAAATATCTGTATCTTCAACCTGTGCATGTAAACATTCGGTCTCTTTGCTATGTAAAAAAAATTGTAATAGCTTCCCCGAGATGTATTTGATTCAACTAGAATTCGGCTTGTAAAGTGAACAGTGAAACATTCACAGGAAGTAACTTGATGACTGGTGTAGGAGTCCAACAACTTTCCTTTGTAAGCAGTCTTTTGATAAATGACAGAGGGAGTGATGTGTGTGTGTGTGTGTGTGTGTGTGTGTGTGTGTGTGTGTGTGTGTGTGTGTGTGTGTGTGTGTGTGTGTGTGTGTGTGTGTGTGTGTGTGTGTGTGTGTGTGTGTGTATTGAGCCTGGATACTCCACTGCAGGGTGTGTATCTGGATAGTGATATAGTGTGTGTGTGTAAAAATGCGTTTGACTCCTACACTGCATCCCGAGTTCCTCTGTGCCAGTGTGTGAAGAACTAGTGAATCTTCTTGTGCGCTCTCCTTCTATTCATGGATAAACTGATCCAGACCAAAACATTGTGAAACTCTCGAATTGCTTTAATTTGAACTCTTGGCTCAGACTGTATAGGAAAAACAGAGAAGGGAACTCATAAATCACAATGCAATGGACATCCATCCATCTATCTATCTATCCATCCATCCATCCATCCATCCATCCATACATCCATCCATACATACATCCATACATACATACATCCATACAATAATACATTATTAATAAAAATAAATAAATAATAATAATAATACAAAAAAATAAATATATATATATATATATATATATATATATATATATATATATATATA